>JAPQWS010000148.1:4200000-4672500 GCA_028651295.1 Catharanthus roseus | reverse complement strand
CAGCTCATGCGCAAATTTCAATTCAAGCCCGAGTTCGCTCCAGAGCAGCTAGTACCAGTTCTTGAATGGCCCTCCCCTATCTTTACTATAAAGGGGCTTACAAACTTGGATTCGCTGATGATTAGATTTTTGTGCATACAGCTGTGGTGGCTCCTTTCGTTTTAAACAACTCTAAACGAAACGAAGGGCTCTTCCAACTTCTATTTACTATAAACGCTGTTCGACTGAACTCGTTCTCGTTTTGGCTCCGCGTTTATGAAATTCCAACAACAACAACAGAAAAAAAAATTTCGGGCGTATAGATTTCGTTCATCTCTAGTACTGAAGATAGAAGGGGAAGGAGAATCTATCAAGGTTTTTGGCTCGCAATAAAGCTAGGGTCCTGATCGAGTAACTAGTAGTCCTATCTATCCACCTCTCCCGAAAATATAGGTAATTTATTTAAAGACTACGGATGGTTGATGTGTGTATTGTAGTCAGCCTGGAATGCCTCTGTAGTCTTTCTAATGCTAATGCCTTCTTCCTTCATTCATTTTCTTTCTTTTAGTTTGTGGTAGCTTCCGCGCTAGCAAGATAGGGCGATGACCCCTGTCCTTCGACTGTCTTTCTAAACCTGTTCCGTTCCTGTGGCACCTTTATACGGAAGGGTCCAAGTTTAGCTTAAATTCTTTCTTTGTTTTGTCACGAGCTAGACTGGAATTAGCGTTCTCCAAATGCGATGCATGGTCTATCAATGGCACCTAACCTATGCGAAAAGGGATTAGCCCGAGGTGCCTGTTTGAGGCCATAACATAAAGAGTTTGCAAACATAATGAGGGTGCTGGGGATGAAGCCTTGGGGCGAGGTCATGTAAACCTCTTCATGGAAAATGCCGCCGTGTAGAAAGGATTTGTTACCATATAATTGTCGCATAACCCAGCCTTTGGCAAGAGCAATGGAGCCAAGGTGCCCTATGGTCGTCTTATATACGGTTCGCGTGATCCTTTGCAATTTAATAAGCGGTTGGAACTCTCTGACCTGGACATCTAACCTTAAAAGTAGAAAAGCGGCGAAGCAAGGTTTGCTGCAACCATTCGAGAGGTTCCCAAGAAGCATCTTCTTCCATCGTGAACAGGTACGAAGGAAAGATGGAATTGAGAATTGAGAAGAAGGCGCGCTGACTGAGAAGGCTCGATGTAATTGAGCTAGCGTTAGTGTAAGCACAGATTCAAAGGTGAGCGGTAAGCCGCAATTGGCTTGTGGCCAATGTGGCATTCGTAAGACCGCCCCTTTTCAATACTTCTGATTGGATTCGCATCACATATAGAGAAGCCATAAAGAAACTATTTGACACAAGTCGTTCCTACGATTCCTGCCTCTTTTTTTTTTTTGGGAAGGAGGGGGGCGGATAAAGAAAAGAAAATGAACCAAAGCAAATGATTGTTATAGAATGGCTATTTCTCACAATTGCTCCTTGTGATGCAGCGGAACCATGGCAATCAAGATTTCAAGACGTAGCAACACCTATGATGCAAGGAATAATAGACAAATTCTCCTTTACTTTCATCCAGCAGTGGCGATAGAGATCGAGTCAGTAACCGGAGCTCTCTTGTATTTTGTCGGAGGAGGGGCTAGTACCAGAATGGAAATATCCCCCAGCTCTAATTCTTCCTCTCCGATCTAAGAGATCTTCGAACTTCTCCGAATCCGTCTTTGTCGATCATCTTGTCCCCTCATCTTCTTAGTAGGGCCGCAACTGATTCGGTAAGCTACGTGTCCGGTGCATGGAGAACTGCCTTCGGTCTCCCAAACTGACTTACTCGTGACAACTTTCCGACCGCCCAACAACCTATAACGCTAGTCACTACTCCCACTGGGGCTAGGAAGTAAGCCCCACAACCCAAAGCGGCGAAGAACAAATAGAATTTGCTACAAAAGCATAGAGGGATCCGCATGTAAACTTGAAGGGCTAGGGAACTCCTTTAGCTCCAGAATTATTTAGAATGAGAGTTAGGGTTGATTCCGCTCATGCGTGGCACTCCTTGCTCACGGAGCGGCATACCGAAAAAAGAAAGATTCAATCCATAAACACGTGACTTCAATAGGGATTCGATTCCTCCTCTCCCCTCTTCTGCTCCTTCGTTGAACTCGGCTATTGCTGAAAGTGCACTTCAATAATACTTGCAAAGACTTTTAGATTCACTAGAACAGCGCTTCTTTCGCGCAATCAATTACATCGACCCTTGTTTGTTGTGTTGCATTTTGTGATCCTCCGCTTCAATCTGCATTTTTCGGATAGCCGGGACCAACGTTGATTTCTGATTTAAATGTCAGCTCGCACAAGAGAAAGCAAAAGGATAGCTAGAGAAGTGGGGGATTCAAAAAGTAAAAACAGGGAACAAGCCCAGTAGAGGGTCCTCCAAGGCCTGTTAGAGCTCTCTTCAACCTGCTCATGGCTAGATCGATCGGTTTCGGGTCAAATAGGAAGAACTAGAAGATTCCACGTGGCTAACCCGAGCGTGTCAAAATGCGGAGGATGAGACCAAGGGTCGTATGTGCATCCGAAGTGAAATTAGAGCTATCATTCAAGAGTATAGCCAGAATGATAGCGAGAACTCACTTTCATTCCCGGACCGCTGACGAATAATAGGTACCCCTACCCCAGGCAGAGTTAGCGAGCCGTGTAATAGGCGACCATTTTGGGCGGTTCGGGGGGCACTTGAGTCAGCCGCTGGCCCTATATTAATGACGACCAAGGATAAGCCCTACACCTTTGAGGATAGATCAACAATGGCTTCTTTCTGAATGCAGAATGTATACAATTGATAGAGGTAAATAGTAAGCTGAGACGGCACGGGTCTTTCTTTTAGGTCTTTCCTTACCAGAAAAGAAGGGAGTTAAATAAAATTCAAGATCGGGAACATTGCTAGAGCTCGCAATTGGCATTTCTCACTGGGTTCTTTGTTAGGAGATTATCGGGAGTTTCAGACCGAAAACGCCCTTGTTGACGATCCTTTACTCCGACAGCATCTAGGGCTCCTCGAACAATGTGATATCTCACACCGGGTAAATCCTTAACATAGATGAATGTGTTTTAAGCTCCATTTCATCCAGCTAAATGACTGCATTTTACGTCTATCTCATTCCTTTCTTTTTTTTCAGCCTATTCACTTAAACTCTGTTTAAGCCTAAATCGAGAGAGGTATAACATATACTTAATCATTTCCGATGTTTATATTTCACCATATTAATTCAAACTATTGACCAAACAAGATATGTCTCTAATTTCATGTGATACTGGAGACCAAAATGAATTCTCGATACTTATAAAAGTATATATAAGTCAATATTAGGAGTTCATATTATAAAACTTGCTAAAATAAATATGTATAAAAAAAGGCTTATAGGTGTTTTCTCCATTAAACTTTTTTTATTGTGGATTTGGTACATAAATTTTAATTTGCTACTTTTAGGTACCCAAACAATTTATTTTTGGTGAATTAAGTATATTCGTCCAATTTTGTCGTAAAACAATTCTTTTGTCCGTTAAGTGGAGGGAATTTTTGTCCAAAAAATATTTGTTGTTCTTAAGAAGGCTTATATTATTTTTCCCCTTAAACTTTTTTTTTATTATGGATTTAGTCCATAAACTTTAATTTGTTACTTTTAGATACCCAAAAAATTTATTTTTTTTTTTTTGTCGAAAGAATCAACTTAAGTAAATAGTATATAGATAATCCTAAATAATTTTCCAAACAAATTTTTACCTTTTTTAATTCGTCTAACTTGAAAACTTATAGAAATAATCATGAATTTAAAAAATTATAATAATAATAATAATATGGAGGGAGAAGAGTTTAAAGATACTCTATTACTTTCTTAATTCTCCGCCAAATATTAAAATTCTCCTTCAAAAAAGTGAAAACATAAATATTCCTTTTTAAAAAACTTATTGAAATTTACGTGTAATTTTCTTTTTTTTTTTTCCCTTAAATTCAGACTCAATAGTCATGCACTTCATCAAACTTGACAAAAGAACCAATCTCATTAACATTCTCATGCACTTCATCAAACTTCAATATCATTTATTTTTGTCAAAGGCATATATATACATTGCTTTCACTAATCAAATATTAAAACTTTTATAAACCTCAAAAAAAGTAGGCATTCAAAACATTTTTTTCTCTATATTAATCAACAATATACTAATAGTTTCAGCAATTCTGCAGCCCTTTTTTTCCAGCTCCTTCATCTCTCTCATATTAACCTCTGCCGCCTCCTTCAAAAATCTGTCAAATACAAAAACAAATGTGTAACCACTCTTTTATATAATAGAAAAAAAAACATATACCTCAAAAACAAAGGACAAAGTGTGGACTTTTCATAATAAAAAAAACATATATCACAAAAATGACAAATTTATTTTTTTATTATGATCGATGAGTAATTATTTTCATCACATAGATTATACTTGAACCAATCATATTAAAACACATAAATAAAAAATGACATGTGTGTCATTCAAAAAAATATAGTTGGCAACTCTGGACTAAGTGAATTACTTATTCATATGTTTCAATATAATTGGTTCAAATGTAACTCATGTAATGAATATAAACTGCTCATTTGATCATAATAAACTAAAAGAAAATGTATTAAAAGAATCGTCACAATTCAAGTAGAAAGGAAAACTCCACAAAACTGTACTTAGAAAAAGAAATTCTAAAATTGCCTTCGGGTAGTGAAACTACAAATCTTACTTTAGAATATAATGCAATACAAATTTATCCGAGCAAATCCTAACAACCATGCATATTAACCCCAAATAAAAACAAGCCCCTTCGAATTCAATTTGAAAAAGTTTATTTCCAGTTCAAGTTGATCAACATTCTCCTTTATTCAAGAAATAGGAATTATACAACTCATATAAATCGTAAAACAATTAATTTCAAATCTATCTCAATCTCACTAATAAAAACTGAGTAGTGAATTAGGATTTTTTTTTTTGTGAGTGCGTTTTACGCTCCATCTCACTTTTTTTTTTCTTTTTTTTTGTGAGTGCGTTTTACGCTCCATCTCACTTTTTTTTTTTTGTTTGAGTGCGTTTTACGCTCCGTCTCAAACTTTCTTTTCTTTTTTTTTTTTTTAGTGCAATGTTGAGTGCGTTTTACGCTCCATCTCAACTTTTTTTTCTTTCAAACGAGTGCGTTTTACGCTCCATCTCGCCCAGTCCTACTCATTTTTAAAATAGTCAGAAGAAATATAACATGAATTTAATTGCATCTACTATTTATATTTCGTTCTATACTTCAAATTTTCAATCACAAAGAACAATGTATCACTTTTCTACTAAAGAAATAAACTATACCGAATCAAATTCTCCAAAATTCAGAAAATATTAAAGAGCAATATACTAAGTCCGTTAAAAGATTAAACTCGGATCAAAAAAGTATTGAAAAACATTCTAGGTTAAAAAAAGCAACTTCCCCATCCTTAACAATATAACCCTATATCACTTAAAAACAATTAAGCAGTAACAGAAAAAAAAAAAAAAAACCAGAAAAAAGAAAAGGTCAAGATTAAAGAAAACAGATGAAAAATCAGGAAAAAAAAACAGGTACGGATCAAAATAACATATTAAAAACCATAGGGATAAAAAAAAACACAAAAAAACCAGGAAAAAAAAGGATTAAAAAGAACATATGAAAAACCAGAAAAGAGGAAAAAAAAAAAAAAAAACAGGTACGGATTAAAAAGAAAAAAACGGATGAAATTAAACCAGCAAAAAAGAAAAAAAGAAAGAAATGGAGGATAATTGTTACCGCCCTGAGATGAAGTTGTTGTTTTGCTGCCTGCAATCTGCTGCTGCCCTGCCGTTCTCCTCCTCCTCTTCCTCTTCCTCAACCATCCAATCCCTATGATCAGCACAGCAGCAGTAGTGGTAGCTTTCTTTCCTAGGCAATCCTCTTACAAATTGGACAAAATTTCCGGTGCAGCAACCATGTCCTTATACAATTTGAATGATACTCATGCCCGCATCCAAGACGTCCCAACTTTTCATTTTCTTCATACTCAGATTGACAAACCACACAGATTTCATCAGATTCTTCCTCTTTAATAATATGGGTTCTAATCTCCAAGTGTTCCATCACCGATTCTTCAGAGAAGCCATCGTTTCCTTCTATCTGATCATTCTCGAAACTATCTCTGATCATGTTCATGACCTCCTCCTCATCATCATCATCATCGAATGATTCGAAACTTTCCAGATCGTCTCTGCTATCTCCGACCACCTGATCATCCACAACCACAACCTCCTCTTCCTGATCGACCCAATTGCTGCTTCTGTCTGGCTCCCTGGTTCCCCACTCCGGCACCGGCGAAGGCCCAATCGGCCATGGAATATTTGATATGGTCTCATCATTCAGACATATATGATCGTCGATCTGAGTTGCAGTCTGCAGGAAGTTGTACTGATTATAGTGGTAGGAGGAGGTCCGATTAGTTGGTACTGGAATTTGATCATCATCCCAATTCTCTTCCCATGAAAATACTTCTCTGTTATAATAATTTCCTTGGGCTAGCTGGGTATTAGGATAATAAGGTAGTTGCTGTTGCTGGTACATGAGGAAATTATTAAGGCCGCTGAGTCTGACAGCGGCGGCGTCATTGTAGTGATGATGATCAGGGATCAAGAATTGAGCTCCTCGAGGATTATCTTCCACGATGACTCCATAATTCAGGTGATGATTGTGTCCATGAGATTGTGATTGCTGATTTCTTGATCCCAAATTTGAATTTCTGTCCCTTCTCATTGTTGATTGCTGCTGAAACCTGCCAGTTCTACTGGAATTAGAAAACCTAGTGGCCATTGTTGCGAATTGGAACTAAATGTTCTTTACTGGTTTTTTTCTTGGAGAAGAAAGTAGGGAAAATTATCAGTAGAGATATGAAAGAGAGATGGAATAGGATATGAAAATTATCAGTAGAGATATGAAAGAGATGGAATAGGATATTTTTTGTATACGTTGTGAACTTAATCCTAATCTTTTTTCTGATTTGGAAAGATTTTGGTCATTCTAGGATGTAGAACTAACGGCAAGTACTAATCCTATTAGGATTAGGAATTCTCATATTATGGTTAGTGCCTTAAAACGGCTCAGTATTGTTCTCTAAAGACTGGCAGCTTAGGAAATATATGTTCTGGTGGTTCCTCCTTTGCCATGAAAAGCGCTGGAAACAGCATTTTGGGCCTCAGTCCGCGGAGTCTACTGCCAGTGGATTTGTGATCGGTTTGCATTCTTCTGATGTTGGAACTAGCGCCTCAACTGTCTCACAGAATTCGCCTTTTCAGTTTGGTTCATCTGCTGCATCATCACCAGTCTCTATTTAGTTCTTCAGCACCTTCTACTAAAATGCTGGGCTCAGGTGCAAGTTTTAGTCTTAGCACTTCAACTTCATCTGCAGAAACCAAGTCAGTTGAGCCCGGCTGTAGTCCATCTTCTGGCATTTTTAGTTTTGGTGCAGGTGCATCAGCTGCCTCTTCAGGAGCCAGTGCATTTAGCCTAAGCAGGTGTACATTCGTTTTTGGGGCGAGTTCTTCAGCAAACTCTTTATCCACAAGTTCAGTTGGTTCAAGCAGCAGTACTACGCCTGCCATTTATAGTTTTGGAGCCAGTTCATCTTCAGGAACTAGCATGATTAGCTCCAGTGCTGCTGGCACTAATTCTGGAGTTTTTGGCGCTAGCCGTTTGTCTTCCCCGGCTGTAACAAATACAGCTAGCTCTACTGGTACAACTGATCCATTTGGTTCTGGTTGGAAATTGAGAAATCTTCTCCCTTTGGTGCTCTTCTAGTTCTTCTCCTTCACTTGTTTCTCTTTCGGAGGAGCATGGTCCTCTTCCGTCAATACAGCACCAGTGGTCTTTCGTTCATCCACTGCTGCGTCATCTGGTCCTGTTATATTGTAATGTATTATGTGTTAGAAGAGGATCTTGAAATCTGAGGTCATAAAATTATGCCCATTGGCCTTTGATATATTTGTACTATTTGTAACATAGAAAGGAAAATGAGTATCTGAATGTGTTCTGGAAGAGCTTATGTAACTTTCCTTTGCTTCTTGTTTCCGCCCTTTTATCATTTTATTCTCCTCTCTGGAATTCTGTCCTGTTTAGTCCTAAATCCTCGACAAAGTAAGAAGGGCTTTATATTTATGGAAGATTTTGGTTTTCATAATCTTTCCTTTTCTTACTCTTCAGATCTTGATTGCTAGTTTCATTTTCCATCTTATGTTTTTTTTTGGGTGTAAAATCCATGTTATTTCAACCTGATTTCAGGGGAAAAAGAATATGGATTTGCTCGTTTTTACCTCGTCTTCATGCAGGTTCCCTTTTGAATATCTTTTGAAAGATGACATATTTATTTGAGACTTGATCACTCTTTTCTGGCCATCTTAAGATTCAATAGCATTTTCCCTACTGATTCATTTTATGTATCTATAAAGCTGTTTTCTTTGTCTTTTGCAGATTCTGCTTTAGATGAAGGTGAAACGCTGATAAAAAATGTGGATTTGGTACACAAGAACCACGAGAAGAGTAACTGGGGGTTGCTCTTTGCTTAACTGCACTTTAACTTGAAACCATTTTGGAGGTAAGTAATCAAATCTATTTCCCTCTAGACACCATAAACTATAACTGATGATCATTCCTTTATTTGACACCACTTCAAAACTTTTCTCTTTGTTTTTTGTATAAAAGTGAAAGCAATTACATTTTATCCTATAATGGGCATTTGGTATATAATTTATACAGACAAGATTCTCTAAATATTTACATTATTCTCTTCTTGTTTTCTTAAATGGTGCTAATGTTTGGTCCTGATTTTGTAGCATATTCATCTGGAAATTATCTCTTGGTATTGCTTTATTTGATCTGGCAAATTTTCTGGTCCTATAGCCTCATTTCGCATGTGAACCTTTTGGCAGGAATACAAGTTTGTCTATTAGTTTGGTAATTTTTGACAATGCTGCTTCTACCGGAGTTCTTCAAGTTCATCTTTCTTGGTACGGATAAACTTTCCAGTGCAATCTTCGTTTCTTGGTTATTCTTTATTTTTCCCAGCTCCAGTTTGAAATCTCGTGGAACTGCTTTTCCTCTTTGCTTGGATATCTCATACATAACTTGCTAGCACATTAACATCACCAGATTTTCATTTGCCATCCATCTTAAAGTCAATCTCCTATTAGGTTGGTTTCGAGACGATGGTACATTGATATAGTAAACGATCATATTGTGGGCTTTATTACTTGAGATGATAGTTTGCTTATTATTAGTCTCACTTGGCTTTTGCCCCAAGATTGCTGTGCGGGTTGGCTTTTGCCGTGGCAGTTTAGGTGAATGTCTTGATCGGGAAGTGGCTGTAGGTAGTCATGAGTAGAGATGGGTAGAGGGATTTCTCTTTCTTTAACACTTTCCTTTTCTCTTTGTTCTGTTAATGTAGTTTTTTTTTTCTCATTTTTCTGAACATTTGTATTCTAAAATTGCATTAGAATTCCTCTGTTTGCATTTTAGAATGAATGTTTTTGTAGGGATGGCAAAGGCAGTACTGTATTTTTTATTCCTAATAGTAATCGTCCGATTATTAAAATTGATTATTAAGATTGTGATGGATGGTAATTTTGCTAGAATTTTTGGTATTTAATAAGGTTGAACGACACCGAAACCAACAAGTTTTTACTCACAAAAAAAATCGATATTGATACAGAATATTGTATTTTATTATTTTTATATTTTAATCAATTTTTATGTTTAATATGTTTTAGAACTTATGTACTTTCATTTGAATTTTTGTTATTTTTATGGTCATTTGTGTACTCTTGTTTACATTTTTGTTGTTTAAACAATTAAATGAATCTTGGGACATTTTTAATTAGATTTTTGGAATTTAATTTTGTTTTTAACAATAAGAAATAAAAAATTTTAATTTTTTAATCGATAATCGATTAACAAAAATAAAAAAGTTATCAATTGATAATGGTACAAAATTGATAGTCGACCGAATAAATGGTAAAGGTAAATGGTTCATTAGGTGGTGACTGTAACATTGACATTCCTACTCTTTGACAAATTAATACACCATGGGTATTTCAATTTATTGGGAAGAAAAATAGACATTCTTCAATCGATTTGTTCTCTAAGTGGTGCCAAGTGGTTGAACATTTAGCTATTGAGATGGGGTAAAAGGATCACGGATCTTCCTTTGGATGAAAAAAAAAAAGACATGCTTCAATTAATTTTATTCTATATGTTCAATAGAAAAGTTGAAACGAAGAAGATAAAAAAAGTTGGGGGAAAAAAATCTTCCTAACGGGCAAATTAAACTTCAAGAAATTAATGGGGTTGAAATGTCAAAAAAGAAAATTTTCCCCTAATGATTTTTTTTTAGCTTATACTCCCTCCGTGTTTTTTTTACTTGTCACATTCTACTAATCTACTGTTTTTACTTATCATATTGTGAAAATAATATAGTGTTTAATGAAATTTTTTCCAATTATCTTCTATTAAAAACAAATTTCAATATCTTTATCCTTCTAACTTATAAATAATAATGAGTAGAGATAATAATTTGAAGGGTATTTTAGTTTTAAAAAATCTAAAATTTTGCATTTCTTAATGTTCGATATGTGACAACTAATAAAAAATGAAAGAAGTAGTAATGGTTTTCCATTAAAACTACTCCACATTAGGGATGACAATGTGAGTAGGTTGAAAAAACCATTTCCCTTGAATTGTGAGTAGGTTGAAACCACCATTCACTTACTCAACTCAACCATTACTCTATTAAACAAAACAATGGGGTTTAATTGAATACTTGAAATATTCTTGAGGTTTATGAAAATGAATTTCTAAATTGGAAGAAATACAAGTTTAAACCCCCAAAATATTTTAGGTATTCAAGTAGAGAAATTTTCTCTAAATTTGGAAGGAAATTTTCAGGTATTTAGATAAAATATCTCATAAACCAAAGAATATTTCAAGCATTTAACTAAATCACATCGTTTTGTTTAATATAGCGATTTTGCAGTTCGGATTGTCTGTAATATTTCCTGTAACATTCCTAATTTGGTATATTTTATTAATGAAAAACATACTAAAAAAAGATAAACCCTAAGGGAAAAGGGTAAACCCAAATGGGAAAACATATTATAAAATGAAATGTTACAGGATATGTTATAGAGGATCCTGAATGGCGATTTTGAGTTGAGTAAGTGAAATATCCTTTTTAATCTTGCTTATGAGTTATGTGAGACTCATTTTTTTTATTGACAAATTCTACTCGGACTATAACTTTCTTCAAATAATTATTCAGGGACTAAAAAAATTGAAAACAAAGATTAAGGGCTAAGTTAAGACTAAAAAAATAGTTTAGTGACTAATATTGTCAATTTATCTTAATAAAAATATAAGAATAACTAATGATTAATGAAAGTTAACTAAATTTATCAAATGACCCTTCTTTCTTTTTTGTATTGAATGTATTTTATAAATAAGTTTCACAATTTATCATTTTTGTGTAATTCTTATCATCATTTACAAAAAAAAAAAATGTAATTTTTATTATTCTTCATACATGTATTAGTGGAGGCCTTTAGTAAGGTCGGATAATAACGATCGCGCATTATTATAAGGGTCACTTTGTGGCAACAGTTGGGCATGATAATAATGGTGGAGTAGGTAGAATCCTCGGCTGTTATTTTTTAGGTAAAGTTGACGATAATTTATAATTTATCTTATTTTGTGACTCAAAGCAATTGCGCAAATATGCTAATGAAGTTTAGTTTGGGAACTTTGAATTTTTTCCAATGGGAGAGTACACGAATATATTTATATGTTTGGTACTTAATTTTTCTTTCATGAAAAATTAATTACATTAATCAGCCTTAAAATAATGTTAGTGATAGTTTAACTAACTGGTTTTGCTTTTTCTGTATATCAAATTAATTTTTGACTCAAGCATATGACCATTTATACTTATGTTGTCATTCGTATAGATTTATCCACTTAATATACCATGGTCAAGGGTCTATTTGATTGATCACTTAAACTTTCATTTACTTTTTTATTTTGAGCCCACATCTTTTATCTTCTCTTATAAAACGTCAAACTTTTACGACACTCAGTGATTAAAAAATTACTTTTTTCTATCTAAAAATCAATCCAAACAAAGCGTTGATTTTTTTTCCTAAAAAGAACTATGTATTTTTTACACATTGAAAATTATATTATATATAATAAAATAGTTTATTATATATTGGATAGGGCCGTATTCGAATTTGGAACTGAGTAACAAATTGGGCGGAAATGCAACTTGTAGTTCGTGAGAGAAAGCAAGTACTTCCGACGTCGTTTCATTATCATCTTTGAAGAAAACTTGCTTCATCTCCTCTCTCTCTCTCTCTCTCATCCTTCATTCCTCTGATTAGGAGCATAGTCCATGCTATTGACTTGTCCACCCGGTGCTCGTCTTCCCCTTCTTGGCTCTATATCCCTCTCTGAATGCTTTTCCCTTCTTAGCTCTGCATCCCCTTATGAATTGCACAATTAGATATACAGCATCCTATATGATAGAAAAGAACAAATTGAATCAAAGTACCACAAAAATATAGAAAATGAACCCATCGACAAAAAACTCACAATTTACTCAAAAATACAGAACAACCCACTCAATATCATAAATGTATAAATTATGTATTAATAAAAATATACAAAAATAATATAATATATAAATATATTATTATTTTATTATAACGGATATACGAGTCTGGGTATCATCGTACCCTACCCAGACATATTTAATAGAATCTATATGGTATGGGTACGGGTACAAGTCCGCGTATATAAAATTTTAACCTTACCCACTATAAATGGGTATAGACCCGCGCGAGTACAGGTGTGACCCGTCCCGTTTATAGCCCTAGTTCCAGTCCACCAATTTCACGGTATAATTTGGCAATAAAAAAAAGCGGAGTCTCACATAACTTATAAACAAGGTTAAAAGGATATTTTACTTTTACAACTCACAATCACTCTATTAAGCAAAACAGTATGGTCTAATTGAATATTTGAAATATTCTTTGGTTTATGTGAAATTATATCTAATATATGAAATTTCCCTCCAAATTTAGAGATTAAGTACTAAATTAAGATTAAAAAATAGTTTATTGACTAATATTGCCAATCTCTCTTAACAAAAATATAAGAATAAACTAATAATTAATGAAAGTTAACTAAATTTTTGGTGAATTCTTCAGCAACCTCTTTATCCACCAGTTAAGTTGGTTCAAGCAGCAGTACTACACCTGCGATTTATAGTTTGGAGCCAGTTCATCTTCAGGAACTAGCATGATTAGCTCCAGTGCTGCTGGTACTAATTCTGGAGTTTTTGGCGCCAGCCGTTTGTCTTCCCCGGCTGTAATAAATACAGTTAGCTTTACTGGTACTACTGTTCCATTTGGTTCTGGTTGGAAAATTGAGAAATCTTCTCCCTTCGGTGCTCTTCTAGTTCTTCTCCTTCACTTGTTTCTCTTTCGGAGGAGCATGGTCCTCTTCCGCCAATACAACACCACTGGTCTTTGGTTCATCCACTGCTGCGTCATCTTGTCCTGTTATATTGTAATGTATTATGTGCTAGAAGAAGATCTTGAAATCTAAGGTCATGAAATTATGCCCATTGTTCTTTGATATATTTGTACTATTTGTAACATAGAAAGGAAAATGAGTATCTGAATGTGTTCTTGAAGAGCTTATGTAACTTTTATCTTCTTTGCTTCTTGTTTCCTCCCTTTTATCATTTTATTCTCCTCTCTGGAATCCTGTCCTGTTTAGTCCTACATCCTCGACAAAGTAAGACGGGCTCTATATTTATGGAAGATTTTGGTTTTCATAATCTTGATTGATAGTTTCATTTTCCAGAATGCTCCATCTTATGTTTTTTTTGTGCAAAATCCATGTTATTTCAACCTGATTTCAGGGGCAAAAGGATATAGATTTGCTCATTTTTACCTCGTCTTCATGCGGGTTTCCTTTTGAATATCTTTTGAAAGATGACATTTTTATTTGAGGCTTGATCACTCTTTTCCGGCCATCTTAAGATTCAATAGCATTTTCCCTACTGATTCATTTTATGTATCTGTAAAAGCAGTTTTCCTTGTCTTTTGCAGATTCTGCTTTAGGTGAAGGAGAAACAGCGATCAAGAATGGGGATTTGGTACACAAGAACCACGAGAAGAGTAACTGAGATTTGCTCTTTGCTTTGCTGCACTTTAACTTGAAACCATTTTGGAGGTAAGTAATCAAATCTATTTCCCTCTAGACACCATAAACTACAACTGATGATCATCACTTTATTTGACACTTCAAAACTTTTCTTTCTTTTTTTTTTTTTTTTGGTATAAAAGGGAAAGCAATTACATTTTATCGTGTATGGGCATTTGGTATATAATTTATAAAATTTTATAAGATTCTCTAAATATTTACATTATTCTCTTCTTGTTTTCTTGAATGATGCTAATGTTTGGTCCTTATTTTGTAGCGTATTCATCTGGAAATTATCTCTTGGTATTGCTTTTGTAGGCTTTATAGCACTTTTTTTTTTCTCTCCCAATTTATTTTCCCTTTTCCAGCCCAATTGTCTTGCCCAAAACCCAATGATGCTTTGGGCCTCAACCTGTTGAATAGGCTGTCTTGGTTTTCTTCTTGGGCTGCCCTTTGGGCCATCTACTTGCTTGCTGTTTCTGGGCTGCCTCCACCTTGCTGCTTCTGGGCCGCCTCTTGACCGAGTCTTCTGTCCACCTTGCTGCTTCTGGGCTGCCGGGTCGTCTGCTGGTGACCCGCGGGACAGTTCGGCTTCCTCTTTTTATTGATGGCGTCTCCTCGGTTCCGCAGTAGTCTCTCTCAATTCCATCTCTCAGCCATTTCATTCTCTTCTTGTGTCTCTTGGAGTCTTCAAGACTCCAGCTTTTCTTGTCCTTCTCCTTCGGCTCTGTCATTGCTGATCTCTCTGTTTTATGCTGTCGAACAGCCTTCTTTTCTGTCACCATTGTTTATCTGTTGGTGAGGTTAGAGAGATAGCCGTGAGGAAAGAAAAGAGAGAAATAGAGGTTGTTTTATTGCCGGTGATTTCTTCCCGGTTGAGACTCATTTCTGAGGGTTATAAGCCCGATCATCACCTTTCTCTACCATTGTCGCCTCAACGCGGCAACGCCGCTGCTCGGCAACTGTTTCTGATTTTGTAACCCCTCGGTTTGTGCTCCTCGGTCATCTCTTTGATTTTCTGTTGGCCGGTTTGCCAGCAGTGGTGAGCAAACCGTTCTTTATTTCTATTTGGGTTATTTGGTACTAATTGGGTGTTATTTTGCAGATTGTTCTTTGAGTGATTTCTGTTCTTAGAAAGATCAAATCTTTCTGTTTATTTTCTTCCGCTGTATTTTTATTCTTGTTGAAATTGTAATAGTAATAGTATTTGTAATAGTAATTAGGGGTTTTTTTCCTCCAAGAATTGGTATCAGAGCCAGGTTCCCGACTCTCTGGTTCTGGCGTCCGGCAGCAATCTTCGGATTTGAGAAGTATCTCAGAATCCGGCCAGTGAAGTTCTTCTTCTCCTCTCTGTTTTACAGTTTTTTCTTTCTGGTTTACTATTTTCGGCTTGTAGCCATTTTTGATTTTGTCTCTGTTTCGGCTTGCCGCGGGTCCTATTTTCTGTTGGTTGCTGTTGTGACGGCTTGCAGCCATGTTGGTTACTATTACTGCTTTACAGTTCTTCTGCTTCTGTTCCTTTATTACTTCCAGTTTCATTGTTGTTTTGTTTTTCAAAAACTAAAACCCAAGTCTGGCTTGAATCCAAGAGATTTCAAGTATCTGTGACATGGCGGTTTTTATTTCTAATTTCAAAAGTTTTTTCTTTCTGTCTTTTTCTGTCGTTTTTCGCTTGTTCCCGTTTCTTTTGTTATTCTGTTTGTTACTGCTTTGATTTGGTTTTCTGTGCTGTTTGTGCTACACTGTTTTGTAATCAAAACCATACCTAATCAAACAAATTAAAACAAACAACGTCGTTTTTCTTTGGGAGATCTTTCCTCTGTTTTTTAAAGGAAAAATCTGGACAATTTTTTAGTCAAAACTTTTCAATATTTCATCTTTCTGAAACCAACAAATTACACATATTTGCCTTTAAAACATGTCAGTTCCAAAAATTGAAACTGATAGGTTTGATGTCAAATCTGATTTTGTAATGTGGTGGAGGAAAATGAAAGCTGTTTTGGTACAAAACAAAATTGCTCCTGTTATTTGCAGCCCTGAAGAGTATCCGGAATCTTGGAAGAGCGAAATTCTTAAAGAAAAATTAGGTGATGCTTATATTTGTCTCACCTTGCATTTGACTGATAACGTTTTACGGGAAATTGATGAAAAAGACAATGTTTTTGAAATCTGGACAAAACTGGAAAAGTTGTATTTGGGAAAATCTCTTTCAAACAAAATCTATTTAAAAGAACAGCTTTTTGGTTTCAAAATGAGTGGAACAAAATCACTTTCTGAAAATATCGATGATTTGAATAAAATCATTTTGGAGCTACAAAACGTCGGAGAGAAAATCTCTGATGAAAATGTTGCAGTCATTTTACTAAATGCCCTACCTGATTCTTTTAATGATGTCAAATCTGCCATTAAATATCGTAGAGATGATCTTTCCCTTTCTGATATCAAAAATGCTTTAAAATCAAAAGATTTGGATTTACAAAAAGAGAACAAGTCTCATGGTGAAGATCTTTTTGTAAGAGGAAGGATTGACCGGAGAGAACCTCCTAGTCATCGTTTTAAAAGCCGTTCCAAATCACGAGAGAAAAACAAGGTAAAATGTTTTTACTATAGGAAAGAAGGGCATATGAAAAACAAGTGTTTTAAACGAATCAAAGACCAGAAACAACGTAAATATGGTAAAGGAGGGAATAAAGTCGATAAAACCCACGGTTTTGACACAAATGGTAACTCTATGTTTTCTGAAGTTCTGTGTGTTTCTCTTTCTCCTTCATGTACTGATGTTGTTAATTATTGGGTGCTTGATTCTGGTTGTTCATTTAACATGACACCTAATAAACACTGGTTTTCTGATTTCAAAACTTTAAACCAAGGAAAAGTTTTTATGGGAAATAATTAGGTTTGTGATATAAAAGGTATTGGCAGTATTTTTATTAAAATGTATGATGGCGTGACTAGAAAACTCACTGAGGTGAGATATGTTCCTGACTTGCGTCGGAATCTTATTTCTCTCAGTTATTTAGACTCTTTGGGTCTCTCTTTTAAATCCAAAAATGGTATTTTGCGTGTTTGCAAAGGAAACCTCGTCATGCTAAAAGGTTTAAAAAGGAAACTTTATATATCCTTCTTGGTAAAACTATTTGCAACTCTACTGCCTTGATTTCAAAAACTGTCCCAGAAACTATGTTGTGGCATCGGAGGATTGGCCATATTAGTGAAAAGGGACTTTATCATTTGCAAAAACAAAAACTTTTGTGTGGTGATAAAATCGATTCATTGGATTTTTGTGATCACTGTGTTTTGGGAAAACAACACAAAATCAGTTTTTCTACCAGCACACATAAGTTATCTGCACCTCTTGATTATGTGCATTGTGATCTGTGGGGCCTGAAAAGGTTCCAACTTACGGTTGTAACGTTTATTTCCTTTCTATTGTTGATGATTTTTCGAGGCATGTATGGGTTTTTCTTTTAAAAACCAAAGATCAAACATTTGAAAAATGTTGTGAATGGAAACGTTTTACCGAAAATCATTCTCGAAATAAGCTAAAAACTATCAGGATCGATAACGGTCTTGAATTTTGTGACCAGAAGTTTTCTGACTTATGTGCATCACATGGCATTTTATACCATAGAACGGTTAGACATAACCCACAACAAAACGGGGTTGCCGAAAGGATGAACCGTACTATTATGGATAAGGTCCGTTGTCTATTAGTGTTTTCTAGTATTCCAAAACCGTTCTGGGGTGAAGCTATTAGTACAACTGTATACATCATCAATAGGTCTCCATCCACAGCTATAAACTTTAGGATTCCTGTAGAACTCTGGTCTGGGAAACCTCCCAATCTTTCTAACTTGAGGGTTTTCGGTTGTACAACCTTCGCTCATCAAAAAGAGGGGAAACTAGATCCAAGATCTAGGAAGGGAGTGTTTATATGATATCCTAGTGGGGTAAAGGGTTATAGAGTATGGTTGAAGGGTAAACCAGGGGTGAGGGTTATCATCAGTAGGGATGTCATCTTCAATGAGTTAGAAATACCCTGTCTTAAAGATAACACCATTACCAATAATCCTTCTTGTGATCCTTCTCCTAGTAGCATTCCGGTAGAGGTGGAGACTATCTCTGAACCCACTCTAGAGCCACCTCAGGAACCTGAAACAAATTCTGAGCCTTCTGCTCCTTCTAGTAGTTCTCCTATTCCTGAAGCTTCTGATCCTATTCTAGATGGTTCTGATGAGGAAGAGGAACATCCTGAGGCTCAAACCCAAGCTCTTAGGGATTATCAACTCGCTAGGGATCGAGTCCATAGAGTACCTAAGGATCATCCTCGGTATGGTTACTCTTACATTGTATCATATGCTTTTGCTGTTGCTTCTTATGTTTAAGAAAAAAAACCCTTATGTTTTTCTGAGGTTTTGAAAAGTCCCAATCGCATTTTATAGTTACGTGCTATGGAGGAAAAAATGTTTTCTTTAAACAAAAACAAAACATGGATTCTTGTTCCAAAACCTTCAAAACAAAAACTTGTTGATTGCAAATGGATTTTCAAAATAAAGGAGTCTGAGTCTTCTAATGAACCTCCTAGGTTCAAGGCTAGACTTGTTGCAAAAGGTTTTTCACAAATTGAGGGCATTGATTTCAATGAAATTTTTTCTCCTGTTGTTAAATACAAAACAATTCGGATTGTTCTTGCTCTTGTTGCTTTCTATGATCTTAATCTTGAACAGCTTGATGTGAAAACTGTCTTTTTACATGGTGACCTTGAGGAAATCATTTATATGCGTCAACCACCTGGTTTTGAAGTAAAGGGTAAGGAACATATGACATGTCTTCTGAAAAAGTCCCTATATAGACTTAAACAGTCGCCAAGGCAATGGTACAAGAGCTTTGATTCTTTTATGTCCAAAATTGGTTTTTCGAAAAGTAATTATGTTAGCCCTAAGGGCATTATTACTTGTGTTTTGATTATGATTAACATGTACTTGTGTGAGTATGTTAGCTAACCCTTCATAGAGAACAAAAGAAGAACATATGAAGTCTCAAAGTCTCAAGCAAAAGATCTTGATGATGAGGGCAAAATAGAGAAGAAGAGATCAAGCCATACCAAGATCAAATCAATTGAAGACATTGAAGACATTGTATTTGTGAACTAGGTATTATCTTGTAAAACTCTCTAGTCTTAGTCTTTGATTCATTGATCATACATGAAGCTCTTCTCATGTTTTTCTAAAATATAATCCTTTGATAAAATCCAAGTATTCTTGACTTTAAGATGTTTTGAATAGTTTTTCTCCTCTTTAAAAATTGTCAAGAATGCCTTTGAAACTTGGAAGAAAGTTTTGTTCGGAAAAAAAACTTGGTCGAGGAAAAACAGAAAAATTCGAAGTCCGTTTTTTTAAAAAGGGGGAGTCCGTTTTTTAAAAGGGGGAGTCCGTTTTTAAAACCGATAGTCCGTTTTTTAAAACCGATAGTCCGTTTTTAAAACCGATAGTCCGTTTTCTAAAACCGATCGTCCGTTTTTACAATTCGGCAGTGCGTTTTTCAGAAAACCAAGTCCGAATCTTTCGTCCCGTGAAATTCGGCGATCCGGTTTTTAAAACCGATCGTCCGTTTTTAGCTGTCAGTATAAAAAATATTACCGTTGCACAGAAGCAACGGTCATTTCTGAAATTTGACAGCCTATTTCTTAGGCAACGGTCTTAAGCTTAAAAAACCCTATATATACACTCAATTATCAGCCATAAATTCAACAAGTTTGGGAATTACTCATTGAGATCATTTAATATATTTCAAGAGCTTCAAAAAATACATTTTATTAAAAATCATTTTCAAATCCCAAACAAAATCTTCTTGAGCTTCATTATTGATCATCCATCAAAGAAGAAGAAAAGAGGTGCTTGTAGAAGTATACCATTGAGTTGTAATCTTCCTCTTCTCAAGCTAAATTGGTAACATTGTTCCTAACTCTCTCTATTCTATTATTGTGATCAAAGGTTTGTGGAAAACCCTTTGGGTGATCCTTTGATTAACTAGTTGTATTGTTGTGATTGAGGTTTTGGTGTAAAACCCTTGAAGGGTGAACCTCATTGTGTAGTTGTGTAATCAACTTGAAGTTAGTGGATTTGTGAAATCCTTGGGTTGAGGCTCAAGGTAGTGGATGTAGCTCTTGGAGAGAGTGAACCACTATAAATTGTTGTGCATGCTCTTTAACTCTTTGCTCTTTTCATAATTGCCAATTCTATAAGATTGTGCTTTGTGTGGATTCTTATTAAAAAGAGTTTTTAGAAATCTTTCACAAACAAATTGGAGGTTTATCTTTCTAATCAAACAAAAGATTTTTTAAATTAGCCAAAAACCTTATTCACCCCCCTCTAAGGTTTTTCAATTGGTATCAGAGCGGGGCTTCTTTAAAAAGGGACTAACATCCTTGAAGCAAAAGATCATTATTTTACTATGGCTAATGTTTCTAGTTTACCATATGTAGAAGGCTCTTCTACAAATAGACCTCCTCTTTTCGATGGTTCAAATTATACTTTTTGGAAATCTAGAATCAAAATATATATTTGCTCTATTAACTTTAATCTTTGGAGCATTGTAGAGAATGGACCTTATGTTCCTATAAAGGATGGAATTGTCAAGAAGGTCGAAGATTATGATGAGCTTGACTCAAGGAAGATGACTCTAAACTTTCAAGCTATGAACATATTGAGTTGTGCCTTGGATGCTAATGAATACAATAGAGTGAGCGGATGCGACTCGGCTCATGAAATGTGGAAGTTACTTGAAGTAACTCACGAAGGCACCAATCAAGTGAAGGAGTCTAAATTGGCTATGTTGGTGAGAGATTATGAGCTATTCATGATGAAACAATATGAAAGCATTAGTGACATGTTCACAAGGTTCACCAATATCACAAATGGCTTAAAGGCATATGGAAAAGAGTACACAAGGGGAGAAGTAAATAGAAAGATTCTTGATTCACTCCCAAAAGCATGGCAACCAAAAACTCTTGCCATTGAGGAATCAAAAGAGTTAAGTCAACTTCCTATTGAAGAACTCATAGGATCTCTCCTCACCTATGAGATGAAAATAAAAAGATTAGATGAAATGGAAGATGAAGACAAAGGAAGAAAAGGCATAGCACTCAAAGTGAATGATGATGATCATACATGCTCGTCAAACAATGAAGATGAGATTGAGGATATGGCCCTAGTGATGAGGAAATTTAAAAGATTTTACAAAGAAGACTTCAACAAAGGGAAAGAATCCTCCATTCAAGAAAGGAGGACAAAGTTCATCACTCTTCAAGGCTAGATGCTTTGAATGCAATAGCACCAATCATCTTGTAGCCGATTGTCCCAAGGCCCTTAAAAAGGAAAAGGAAGCTTTAGAAGTCAAGCTTGAGGCATTGAAGAAGAAGAAGAAAGGCAAAGGCCTAATTGGAGCATGGGATGAAGACTCAAGTGAAAATGAAGAAGAAGAAAATGCCAACATATGCTTCATGGCACTAGAAAATGAGGTACAATCTTCACTTCCTAACTCTTCTAGTATTCTTGATGATGATTGTGATGTTGATCCTAGCACTATGCTTATTGAAATGTATGATGAGTGCAAAAAGGTTACCAAACGAAACAAAGATTTAAAAAAGCAAAACTCAATTTTTGTTGGATGAAAATTCAAGACTTATTTGTGAAAATAAAGCCATTCTTGAATCCTTGGAAGTCTTGAAGAAAGAAAAAGAGAGCTCAAATGATGACCTTCAAAAACTTATTTTAGAAAACAAAAATCTTTGTGAAAAGATTTCCTTTCTTGAAAAATGTTTGATTGATTATGATGCCTTAAAGAAAAAGGTGAGTGATCTCACTCTATGTGTTGAAAAATTCACAAAGGGAAAAGAAAATTTTGAAAAACTTCTTGGCTCTCAAAGATCACTTTTTTAACAAAAATGGTATTGGATATAATCATTCCAATATTTTTTTCTAAACAAACACGTTTTGTAAAAGCCTCCTCATCCCTTTCACACTTTTGTTGTACTTATTGTGAAAAGAGTGGTCATAAAGCCACAAACGTGTTTTATAAAGAAAAAAGATTGAAAGAGGAGTGAAAACCGTTTGGAAAATAAAAGAAAATCCAACTAACATTCATGGACCCAAAAAGATATGGGTACCAAAAGACCCTTCTACTTCTTTTGTTGTAGGAACACAAGTCAAGGTCATCTAAGTGGTACTCGGATAGCGGATGCCTATGACACATGACCGGATATGCATCCCTCTTGATTGAACAACCGAAGGTGCTTCGTTTTTTACTTTTGGAAGGATCATCGGTATAGGTAACTTTAGATATGATTCATCTTCTTTAATTAAGGAAGTTCTTTTAAATTGATGTTTTGAAGTTTAATTTATCTAGTATTAGTCAATTATGTGATTATGGGTACAAAGTTGTTTTTGAAAGTGAATCTTCTTCTATCATAAACAAGCTTGTGAACAAAACTATTTTTGTTTCAAAAAGAGTTAGCATATGTCTATGTCTTTTATCTTGAAGTTCTCATTTCTCAAAACTTATAGCGTCTCTTGGTTCATGATGATGGTGTATTTTTTGTGGCATAGAAGGTTTGGTCATGTTAGTATGGATTTATTAAACAAACTCTCTTCAAAAGAACTTGTTAGGGGGCTTACCAAAACTTCATTTTGAGAAAACTAGACTTTGTGATGCTTGCCAATTTGGAAAACAAATTAATACCTCTTTTTAAACCATAGTAAATGATTTCAACTTCAAAACCTTTAGAACTCATTCACATGGATTTATTTGGACCAATGAGGACCACTAGTCTTGGTGGTAAGAGGTATGCCTTTATTATTGTGGATGATTTTGTTTTCCCTTGGACTTTGTTTTCAAACCGAAAGGATGAAGCATTTCATGAATTTATTAAATTATTCAAAAGAGTCCAAACCTCCCTTGTTTGCAAATTGATTTCTATAAGAAGTGATAATGGGAGAGAATTCAACAACCAAGATTTTACAAAAATTTGTGATGATTTTGGTATTTTACAAAACTTTTTTTTCGGTAGCCAAAACTCCTCAACAAAATGGATTTGTGGAAAAGAAAAATAGAACTTTACAAGAAATGGCAAGGTCAATGCTTTATGAAAATTCCCTTCCTAAACTTTTTGGGCCGAGGCCGTTAACACCGCATGCTACATTTGAATCGTGTTATCTTGAGACCTTCTTTAAAGAAAACTCCCTTTGAACTCATTTTTAATAAAAGCCCCTCAATTGGTTATTTTAAAGTTTTTAGATACAAATGCTTTATTTTAAACACCAAAGACAATCTTGGGAAGTTTGATCGAAAATCCGATGAGGGAATTTTTCTTGGTTATTCTTCAAACAAAAAGGTTTTTAGAGTTTTCAACAAAAGATCCTTGTGTGTTGAAGAGTCCATTCATGTATATTTTGATGAAACTAACATTTTTGACAAGAAAGATTATGATGTAATAGATAAACTCTTTAGCTACCAAACTTTGTACACTCAAGCAATGGAAGAACATGCTTATGGAGGAAGAAGAGATTGACGCAACACAAGAAAATGATCAAGAAGCTCAAAATCCTCCTCAAGATGGGATATATCCAAAGGATCACTCTAAGGTTTTTCAATTGGTATTATTTCTAATCTTAATTTGCTTTTGTTATGCTAAGTGATCTCGCTTCTTGTTATGAACTTCATGATGACACTTTAATGTTGAAAGTCCTACTAGTATCTCTTCTATGATCCCTTGATACTTTTCTCCTACAATTTTTTTGATTTATGACAAAAGGGGGGAGAAAATAGTGCAAGATGTAAGGGGGAGAAATTTTGTTAATATGATGATTATTGATGATGCCTATAAATTGTTTACAATGATTATTGATGCAAGGGGGAGTTATCTCCTTTTCTTGGTGATTGTTATGCTTTGCCTTTTTTGATATTTTGATGCATCACCATACTTTACTTTTGCTCTTTTGTTCTTCTTGCATATGTGTTTGTCATAATCAAAAAGGGGGGAGATTGTTAGCCCTAAGGGCATTATTACTTGTGTTTTGATTATGATTAACATGTACTTGTGTGAGTATGTTAGCTAACCCTTCATAGAGAACAAAAGAAGAACATATGAAGTCTCAAAGTCTCAAGCAAAAGATCTTGATGATGAGGGCAAAATAGAGAAGAAGAGATCAAGCCATACCAAGATCAAATCAATTGAAGACATTGAAGACATTGTATTTGTGAACTAGGTATTATCTTGTAAAACTCTCTAGTCTTAGTCTTTGATTCATTGATCATACATGAAGCTCTTCTCATGTTTTTCTAAAATATAATCCTTTGATAAAATCCAAGTATTCTTGACTTTAAGATGTTTTGAATAGTTTTTTCTCCTCTTTAAAAATTGTCAAGAATGCCTTTGAAACTTGGAAGAAAGTTTTGTTCGAAAAAAAAACTTGGCTGAGGAAAAACAGAAAAAATTCGAAGTCCGTTTTTTAAAAAGGGGGAGTCCGTTTTTTAAAAGGGGGAGTCCGTTTTTAAAAACCGATAGTCCGTTTTTTTAAAAACCGATAGTCCGTTTTTAAAACCGATAGTCCGTTTTCTAAAACCGATCGTCCGCTTTTTACAATTCGGCAGTGCGTTTTTCAGAAAACCAAGTCCGAATCTTTCCGTCCGAGAAATTCGGCAGATCCGGTTTTTTAAAACCGATCGTCCGTTTTTAGTCTGTCGAGTATAAAAAATATTACCGTTGCACAGAAGCAACGGTCATTTCTGAAATTTGACAGCCTATTTCTTAGGCAACGGTCTTAAGCTTAAAAAACCCTATATATACACTCAATTATCAGCCATAAATTCAACAAGTTTGGGAATTACTCATTGAGATCATTTAATATATTTCAAGAGCTTCAAAAAATACATTTTATTAAAAATCATTTTCAAATCCCAAACAAAATCTTCTTGAGCTTCATTATTGATCATCCATCAAAGAAGAAGAAAAGAGGTGCTTGTAGAAGTATACCATTGAGTTGTAATCTTCCTCTTCTCAAGCTAAATTGGTAACATTGTTCCTAACTCTCTCTATTCTATTATTGTGATCAAAGGTTTGTGGAAAACCCTTTGGGTGATCCTTTGATTAACTAGTTGTATTGTTGTGATTGAGGTTTTGGTGTAAAACCCTTGAAGGGTGAACCTCATTGTGTAGTTGTGTAATCAACTTGAAGTTAGTGGATTTGTGAAATCCTTGGGTTGAGGCTCAAGGTAGTGGATGTAGCTCTTGGAGAGAGTGAACCACTATAAATTGTTGTGCATGCTCTTTAACTCTTTGCTCTTTTCATAATTGCCAATTCTATAAGATTGTGCTTTGTGTGGATTCTTATTAAAAAGAGTTTTTAGAAATCTTTCACAAACAAATTGGAGGTTTATCTTTCTAATCAAACAAAAGATTTTTTTAAATTAGCCAAAAACCTTATTCACCCCCCTCTAAGGTTTTTCAATTGGTATCGAAGCGGGGCTTCTTTAAAAAGGGACTAACATCCTTGAAGCAAAAGATCATTATTTTACTATGGCTAATGTTTCTAGTTTACCATATGTAGAAGGCTCTTCTACAAATAGACCTCCTCTTTTCGATGGTTCAAATTATACTTTTTGGAAATCTAGAATCAAAATATATATTTGCTCTATTAACTTTAATCTTTGGAGCATTGTAGAGAATGGACCTTATGTTCCTATAAAGGATGGAATTGTCAAGAAGGTCGAAGATTATGATGAGCTTGACTCAAGGAAGATGACTCTAAACTTTCAAGCTATGAACATATTGAGTTGTGCCTTGGATGCTAATGAATACAATAGAGTGAGCGGATGCGACTCGACTCATGAAATGTGGAAGTTACTTGAAGTAACTCACGAAGGCACCAATCAAGTGAAGGAGTCTAAATTGGCTATGTTGGTGAGAGATTATGAGCTATTCATGATGAAACAATATGAAAGCATTAGTGACATGTTCACAAGGTTCACCAATATCACAAATGGCTTAAAGGCATATGGAAAAGAGTACACAAGGGGAGAAGTAAATAGAAAGATTCTTGATTCACTCCCAAAAGCATGGCAACCAAAAACTCTTGCCATTGAGGAATCAAAAGAGTTAAGTCAACTTCCTATTGAAGAACTCATAGGATCTCTCCTCACCTATGAGATGAAAATAAAAAGATTAGATGAAATGGAAGATGAAGACAAAGGAAGAAAAGGCATAGCACTCAAAGTGAATGATGATGATCATACATGCTCGTCAAACAATGAAGATGAGATTGAGGATATGGCCCTAGTGATGAGGAAATTTAAAAGATTTTACAAAGAAGACTTCAACAAAGGAAAGAATCCTCCATTCAAGAAAGGAGGACAAAGTTCATCACTCTTCAAGGCTAGATGCTTTGAATGCAATAGCACCAATCATCTTGTAGCCGATTGTCCCAAGGCCCTTAAAAAGGAAAAGGAAGCTTTAGAAGTCAAGCTTGAGGCATTGAAGAAGAAGAAGAAAGGCAAAGGCCTAATTGGAGCATGGGATGAAGACTCAAGTGAAAATGAAGAAGAAGAAAATGCCAACATATGCTTCATGGCACTAGAAAATGAGGTACAATCTTCACTTCCTAACTCTTCTAGTATTCTTGATGATGATTGTGATGTTGATCCTAGCACTATGCTTATTGAAATGTATGATGAGTGCAAAAAAGGTTACCAAACGAAACAAAGATTTAAAAAGCAAAACTCAATTTTTGTTGGATGAAAATTCAAGACTTATTTGTGAAAATAAAGCCATTCTTGAATCCTTGGAAGTCTTGAAGAAAGAAAAAGAGAGCTCAAATGATGACCTTCAAAAACTTATTTTAGAAAACAAAAATCTTTGTGAAAAGATTTCCTTTCTTGAAAAATGTTTGATTGATTATGATGCCTTAAAGAAAAAAGGTGAGTGATCTCACTCTATGTGTTGAAAAAATTCACAAAGGGAAAAGAAAATTTTGAAAAACTTCTTGGCTCTCAAAGATCACTTTTTAACAAAAATGGTATTGGATATAATCATTCCAATATTTTTTCTAAACAAACACGTTTTGTAAAAGCCTCCTCATCCCTTTCACACTTTTGTTGTACTTATTGTGAAAAGAGTGGTCATAAAGCCACAAACGTGCTTTTATAAAGAAAAAAGATTGAAAGAGGAGTGAAAACCGTTTGGAAAATAAAAGAAAATCCAACTAACATTCATGGACCCAAAAAGATATGGGTACCAAAAGACCCTTCTACTTCTTTTGTTGTAGGAACACAAGTCAAGGTCATCTAAGTGGTACTCGGATAGCGGATGCCTATGACACATGACCGGATATGCATCCCTCTTGATTGAACAACCGAAGGTGCTTCGTTTTTTACTTTTGGAAGGATCATCGGTATAGGTAACTTTAGATATGATTCATCTTCTTTAATTAAGGAAGTTCTTTTAAATTGATGTTTTGAAGTTTAATTTATCTAGTATTAGTCAATTATGTGATTATGGGTACAAAGTTGTTTTTGAAAGTGAATCTTCTTCTATCATAAACAAGCTTGTGAACAAAACTATTTTTTGTTTCAAAAAGAGTTAGCATATGTCTATGTCTTTTATCTTGAAGTTCTCATTTCTCAAAACTTATAGCGTCTCTTGGTTCATGATGATGGTGTATTTTTGTGGCATAGAAGGTTTGGTCATGTTAGTATGGATTTATTAAACAAACTCTCTTCAAAAGAACTTGTTAGGGGCTTACCAAAACTTCATTTTGAGAAAACTAGACTTTGTGATGCTTGCCAATTTGGAAAACAAATTAATACCTCTTTTAAACCATAGTAAATGATTTCAACTTCAAAACCTTTAGAACTCATTCACATGGATTTATTTGGACCAATGAGGACCACTAGTCTTGGTGGTAAGAGGTATGCCTTTATTATTGTGGATGATTTTGTTTTCCCTTGGACTTTGTTTTCAAACCGAAAGGATGAAGCATTTCATGAATTTATTAAATTATTCAAAAGAGTCCAAACCTCCCTTGTTTGCAAATTGATTTCTATAAGAAGTGATAATGGGAGAGAATTCAACAACCAAGATTTTACAAAAATTTGTGATGATTTTGGTATTTTACAAAACTTTTTTTTCGGTAGCCAAAACTCCTCAACAAAATGGATTTGTGGAAAAGAAAAAATAGAACTTTACAAGAAATGGCAAGGTCAATGCTTTATGAAAATTCCCTTCCTAAACTTTTTGGGCCGAGGCCGTTAACACCGCATGCTACATTTGAATCGTGTTATCTTGAGACCTTCTTTAAAGAAAACTCCCTTTGAACTCATTTTTAATAAAAGCCCCTCAATTGGTTATTTTAAAGTTTTTAGATACAAATGCTTTATTTTAAACACCAAAGACAATCTTGGGAAGTTTGATCGAAAATCCGATGAGGGAATTTTTCTTGGTTATTCTTCAAACAAAAAGGTTTTTAGAGTTTTCAACAAAAGATCCTTGTGTGTTGAAGAGTCCATTCATGTATATTTTGATGAAACTAACATTTTTTGACAAGAAAGATTATGATGTAATAGATAAACTCTTTAGCTACCAAACTTTGTACACTCAAGCAATGGAAGAACATGCTTATGGAGGAAGAAGAGATTGACGCAACACAAGAAAATGATCAAGAAGCTCAAAATCCTCCTCAAGATGGGATATATCCAAAGGATCACTCTAAGGTTTTTCAATTGGTATTATTTCTAATCTTAATTTGCTTTTGTTATGCTAAGTGATCTGCTTCTTGTTATGAACTTCATGATGACACTTTAATGTTGAAAGTCCTACTAGTATCTCTTCTATGATCCCTTGATACTTTTCTCCTACAATTTTTTGATTTATGACAAAAGGGGGAGAAAATAGTGCAAGATGTAAGGGGGAGAAATTTTGTTAATATGATGATTATTGATGATGCCTATAAATTGTTTACAATGATTATTGATGCAAGGGGGAGTTATCTCCTTTTCTTGGTGATTGTTATGCTTTGCCTTTTTTGATATTTTGATGCATCACCATACTTTACTTTTGCTCTTTTGTTCTTCTTGCATATGTGTTTGTCATAATCAAAAAGGGGGAGATTGTTAGCCCTAAGGGCATTATTACTTGTGTTTTGATTATGATTAACATGTACTTGTGTGAGTATGTTAGCTAACCCTTCATAGAGAACAAAAGAAGAACATATGAAGTCTCAAAGTCTCAAGCAAAAGATCTTGATGATGAGGGCAAAATAGAGAAGAAGAGATCAAGCCATACCAAGATCAAATCAATTGAAGACATTGAAGACATTGTATTTGTGAACTAGGTATTATCTTGTAAAACTCTCTAGTCTTAGTCTTTGATTCATTGATCATACATGAAGCTCTTCTCATGTTTTTCTAAAATATAATCCTTTGATAAAATCCAAGTATTCTTGACTTTAAGATGTTTTGAATAGTTTTTCTCCTCTTTAAAAAATTGTCAAGAATGCCTTTGAAACTTGGAAGAAAGTTTTGTTCGAAAAAAAACTTGGGTCGAGGAAAAACAGAAAAAATTCGAAGTCCGTTTTTTAAAAGGGGGAGTCCGTTTTTTAAAAGGGGGAGTCCGTTTTTAAAACCGATAGTCCGTTTTTTAAAACCGATAGTCCGTTTTTAAAACCGATAGTCCGTTTTCTAAAACCGATCGTCCGTTTTTACAATTCGGCAGTGCGTTTTTCGAGAAAACCAAGTCCGAATCTTTCTGTCCCGAGAAATTCGGCAATCCGGTTTTTAAAACCGATCGTCCGTTTTTAGTCTGTCGAGTATAAAAAATATTACCGTTGCACGTAAGCAACGGTCATTTCTGAAATTTGACGACCTATTTCTTAGGCAACGGTCTTAAGCTTAAAAAACCCTATATATACACTCAATTATCAGCCATAAATTCAACAAGTTTGGGAATTACTCATTGAGATCATTTAATATATTTCAAGAGCTTCAAAAAATACATTTTATTAAAAATCATTTTCAAATCCCAAACAAAATCTTCTTGAGCTTCATTATTGATCATCCATCAAAGAAGAAGAAAAGAGGTGCTTGTAGAAGTATACCATTGAGTTGTAATCTTCCTCTTCTCAAGCTAAATTGGTAACATTGTTCCTAACTCTCTCTATTCTATTATTGTGATCAAAGGTTTGTGGAAAACCCTTTGGGTGATCCTTTGATTAACTAGTTGTATTGTTGTGATTGAGGTTTTGGTGTAAAACCCTTGAAGGGTGAACCTCATTGTGTAGTTGTGTAATCAACTTGAAGTTAGTGGATTTGTGAAATCCTTGGGTTGAGGCTCAAGGTAGTGGATGTAGCTCTTGGAGAGAGTGAACCACTATAAATTGTTGTGCATGCTCTTTAACTCTTTGCTCTTTTCATAATTGCCAATTCTATAAGATTGTGCTTTGTGTGGATTCTTATTAAAAAGAGTTTTTAGAAATCTTTCACAAACAAATTGGAGGTTTATCTTTCTAATCAAACAAAAGATTTTTTAAATTAGCCAAAAACCTTATTCACCCCCCCTCTAAGGTTTTTCAATTGGTATCAGAGCGGGGATTCTTTAAAAAGGGACTAACATCCTTGAAGCAAAAGATCATTATTTTACTATGGCTAATGTTTCTAGTTTACCATATGTAGAAGGCTCTTCTACAAATAGACCTCCTCTTTTCGATGGTTCAAATTATACTTTTTGGAAATCTAGAATCAAAATATATATTTGCTCTATTAACTTTAATCTTTGGAGCATTGTAGAGAATGGACCTTATGTTCCTATAAAGGATGGAATTGTCAAGAAGGTCGAAGATTATGATGAGCTTGACTCAAGGAAGATGACTCTAAACTTTCAAGCTATGAACATATTGAGTTGTGCCTTGGATGCTAATGAATACAATAGAGTGAGCGGATGCGACTCGGCTCATGAAATGTGGAAGTTACTTGAAGTAACTCACGAAGGCACCAATCAAGTGAAGGAGTCTAAATTGGCTATGTTGGTGAGAGATTATGAGCTATTCATGATGAAACAATATGAAAGCATTAGTGACATGTTCACAAGGTTCACCAATATCACAAATGGCTTAAAGGCATATGGAAAAGAGTACACAAGGGGAGAAGTAAATAGAAAGATTCTTGATTCACTCCCAAAAGCATGGCAACCAAAAACTCTTGCCATTGAGGAATCAAAAGAGTTAAGTCAACTTCCTATTGAAGAACTCATAGGATCTCTCCTCACCTATGAGATGAAAATAAAAAGATTAGATGAAATGGAAGATGAAGACAAAGGAAGAAAAGGCATAGCACTCAAAGTGAATGATGATGATCATACATGCTCGTCAAACAATGAAGATGAGATTGAGGATATGGCCCTAGTGATGAGGAAATTTAAAAGATTTTACAAAGAAGACTTCAACAAAGGAAAGAATCCTCCATTCAAGAAAGGAGGACAAAGTTCATCACTCTTCAAGGCTAGATGCTTTGAATGCAATAGCACCAATCATCTTGTAGCCGATTGTCCCAAGGCCCTTAAAAAGGAAAAGGAAGCTTTAGAAGTCAAGCTTGAGGCATTGAAGAAGAAGAAGAAAGGCAAAGGCCTAATTGGAGCATGGGATGAAGACTCAAGTGAAAATGAAGAAGAAGAAAATGCCAACATATGCTTCATGGCACTAGAAAATGAGGTACAATCTTCACTTCCTAACTCTTCTAGTATTCTTGATGATGATTGTGATGTTGATCCTAGCACTATGCTTATTGAAATGTATGATGAGTGCAAAAAGGTTACCAAACGAAACAAAGATTTAAAAAGCAAAACTCAATTTTTGTTGGATGAAAATTCAAGACTTATTTGTGAAAATAAAGCCATTCTTGAATCCTTGGAAGTCTTGAAGAAAGAAAAAGAGAGCTCAAATGATGACCTTCAAAAACTTATTTTAGAAAACAAAAATCTTTGTGAAAAGATTTCCTTTCTTGAAAAATGTTTGATTGATTATGATGCCTTAAAGAAAAAGGTGAGTGATCTCACTCTATGTGTTGAAAAATTCACAAAGGGAAAAGAAAATTTTGAAAAACTTCTTGGCTCTCAAAGATCACTTTTTAACAAAAATGGTATTGGATATAATCATTCCAATATTTTTTCTAAACGAACACGTTTTGTAAAAGCCTCCTCATCCCTTTCACACTTTTGTTGTACTTATTGTGAAAAGAGTGGTCATAAAGCCACAACGTGCTTTATAAAGAAAAAGATTGAAAGAGGAGTGAAAACCGTTTGGAAAATAAAAGAAAATCCAACTAACATTCATGGACCCAAAAAGATATGGGTACCAAAAGACCCTTCTACTTCTTTTGTTGTAGGAACACAAGTCAAGGTCATCTAAGTGGTACTCGGATAGCGGATGCCTATGACACATGACCGGATATGCATCCCTCTTGATTGAACAACCGAAGGTGCTTCGTTTTTTACTTTTGGAAGGATCATCGGTATAGGTAACTTTAGATATGATTCATCTTCTTTAATTAAGGAAGTTCTTTTAAATTGATGTTTTGAAGTTTAATTTATCTAGTATTAGTCAATTATGTGATTATGGGTACAAAGTTGTTTTTGAAAGTGAATCTTCTTCTATCATAAACAAGCTTGTGAACAAAACTATTTTTGTTTCAAAAAGAGTTAGCATATGTCTATGTCTTTTATCTTGAAGTTCTCATTTCTCAAAACTTATAGCGTCTCTTGGTTCATGATGATGGTGTATTTTTGTGGCATAGAAGGTTTGGTCATGTTAGTATGGATTTATTAAACAAACTCTCTTCAAAAAGAACTTGTTAGGGGGCTTACCAAAACTTCATTTTGAGAAAACTAGACTTTGTGATGCTTGCCAATTTGGAAAACAAATTAATACCTCTTTTAAACCATAGTAAATGATTTCAACTTCAAAACCTTTAGAACTCATTCACATGGATTTATTTGGACCAATGAGGACCACTAGTCTTGGTGGTAAGAGGTATGCCTTTATTATTGTGGATGATTTTGTTTTCCCTTGGACTTTGTTTTCAAACCGAAAGGATGAAGCATTTCATGAATTTATTAAATTATTCAAAAGAGTCCAAACCTCCCTTGTTTGCAAATTGATTTCTATAAGAAGTGATAATGGGAGAGAATTCAACAACCAAGATTTTACAAAAAATTTGTGATGATTTTGGTATTTTACAAAACTTTTTTTTCGGTAGCCAAAACTCCTCAACAAAATGGATTTGTGGAAAAGAAAAATAGAACTTTACAAGAAATGGCAAGGTCAATGCTTTATGAAAATTCCCTTCCTAAACTTTTTGGGCCGAGGCCGTTAACACCGCATGCTACATTTGAATCGTGTTATCTTGAGACCTTCTTTAAAGAAAACTCCCTTTGAACTCATTTTTAATAAAAGCCCCTCAATTGGTTATTTTAAAGTTTTTAGATACAAATGCTTTATTTTAAACACCAAAGACAATCTTGGGAAGTTTGATCGAAAATCCGATGAGGGAATTTTTCTTGGTTATTCTTCAAACAAAAAGGTTTTTAGAGTTTTCAACAAAAGATCCTTGTGTGTTGAAGAGTCCATTCATGTATATTTTGATGAAACTAACATTTTTGACAAGAAAGATTATGATGTAATAGATAAACTCTTTAGCTACCAAACTTTGTACACTCAAGCAATGGAAGAACATGCTTATGGAGGAAGAAGAGATTGACGCAACACAAGAAAATGATCAAGAAGCTCAAAATCCTCCTCAAGATGGGATATATCCAAAGGATCACTCTAAGGTTTTTCAATTGGTATTATTTCTAATCTTAATTTGCTTTTGTTATGCTAAGTGATCTGCTTCTTGTTATGAACTTCATGATGACACTTTAATGTTGAAAGTCCTACTAGTATCTCTTCTATGATCCCTTGATACTTTTCTCCTACAATTTTTTGATTTATGACAAAAGGGGGAGAAAATAGTGCAAGATGTAAGGGGGAGAAATTTTGTTAATATGATGATTATTGATGATGCCTATAAATTGTTTACAATGATTATTGATGCAAGGGGGAGTTATCTCCTTTTCTTGGTGATTGTTATGCTTTGCCTTTTTGATATTTTGATGCATCACCATACTTTACTTTTGCTCTTTTGTTCTTCTTGCATATGTGTTTGTCATAATCAAAAAGGGGGAGATTGTTAGCCCTAAGGGCATTATTACTTGTGTTTTGATTATGATTAACATGTACTTGTGTGAGTATGTTAGCTAACCCTTCATAGAGAACAAAAGAAGAACATATGAAGTCTCAAAGTCTCAAGCAAAAGATCTTGATGATGAGGGCAAAATAGAGAAGAAGAGATCAAGCCATACCAAGATCAAATCAATTGAAGACATTGAAGACATTGTATTTGTGAACTAGGTATTATCTTGTAAAACTCTCTAGTCTTAGTCTTTGATTCATTGATCATACATGAAGCTCTTCTCATGTTTTTTCTAAAATATAATCCTTTGATAAAATCCAAGTATTCTTGACTTTAAGATGTTTTGAATAGTTTTTCTCCTCTTTAAAAAATTGTCAAGAATGCCTTTGAAACTTGGAAGAAAGTTTTGTTCGAAAAAAAACTTGGGTCGAGGAAAAACAGAAAAAATTCGAAAGTCCGTTTTTTAAAAAGGGGGAGTCTGTTTTTTAAAAGGGGGAGTCCGTTTTTAAAACCGATAGTCCGTTTTTTAAAATCGATAGTCCGTTTTTAAAACCGATAGTCCGTTTTCTAAAACCGATCGTCCGTTTTTACAATTCGGCGAGTGCGTTTTTCAGAAAACCAAGTCCGAATCTTTCGTCCGGAAATTCAGCGATCCGGTTTTTAAAACCGATCGTCCGTTTTTAGTCATCGAGTATAAAAAATATTACCGTTGCACTGAAAGCAACGGTCATTTCTGAAATTTGATGACCTATTTCTTAGGCAACGGTCTTAAGCTTAAAAAACCCTATATATACACTCAATTATCAGCCATAAATTCAACAAGTTTGGGAATTACTCATTGAGATCATTTAATATATTTCAAGAGCTTCAAAAAATACATTTTATTACAAATCATTTTCAAATCCCAAACAAAATCTTCTTGAGCTTCATTATTGATCATCCATCAAAGAAGAAGAAAAGAGGTGCTTGTAGAAGTATACCATTGAGTTGTAATCTTCCTCTTCTCAAGCTAAATTGGTAACATTGTTCCTAACTCTCTCTATTCTATTATTGTGATCAAAGGTTTGTGGAAAACCCTTTGGGTGATCCTTTGATTAACTAGTTGTATTGTTGTGATTGAGGTTTTGGTGTAAAACCCTTGAAGGGTGAACCTCATTGTGTAGTTGTGTAATCAACTTGAAGTTAGTGGATTTGTGAAATCCTTGGGTTGAGGCTCAAGGTAGTGGATGTAGCTCTTGGAGAGAGTGAACCACTATAAATTGTTGTGCATGCTCTTTAACTCTTTGCTCTTTTCATAATTGCCAATTCTATAAGATTGTGCTTTGTGTGGATTCTTATTAAAAAGAGTTTTTAGAAATCTTTCACAAACAAATTGGAGGTTTATCTTTCTAATCAAACAAAAGATTTTTTAAATTAGCCAAAAACCTTATTCACCCCCCCCTCTAAGGTTTTTCAAATTATGATAGCTGTCTCTACTTTTCTGGTAATAATGTGGATTCTGCTATTTATATGTTGCTATATGTGGATAATATGTTGATAGCTTGTCGTCACAAAGCTAAGATTGATGAACTGAAGTCGCTGCTAAAATCTGAGTTTGATATGAAGTACTTGGTTCCTTGGGATGAATATTTCTAGAGATAGACCTGATCGTTCTCTCTTCATATCCCAAAAGCCTTTCCTTCAAAAAATAGTATCCAAATTTTCTATGCAACTTTGTAAACCCGTTACTACTCCTCTTGCTAGCCACTTTAAACTTTCCGACAAAACTTGTCCTAAAACTGAAAGTGAAAAAAGAGATATGGCCAATATCCCATACAGATTGGCCATAGGCTCTGTCATGTACTCAATGATATCTGCCCGTCCAGACATTGCTTTTCCCATAAGCCTTCTTAGCAGATTTATGTCGAATTCTGGAAGAGATCATTGGGCTGCTCTCAAGTGGCTATTACGTTACCTAAACGGAACAGTGGATCGGGGTTTACACTACCATAATTGGTCTTATTTGAATTAATTGGATTTGTTGACTTTGATTTTGCAGGTGACAATGATGGTAGAAAGTCTACCACCTCATACTTCTTTACCCTTGTGGGTAATTGCATTTCGTGGAAGTCCCAACTACAGCCTGTAGTTGCCTTGTCAACTACTGAGGTTGAATATATCGCAGCAACAAAAGCAATCAAAGAAGCCATTTGGCTTCAAGGGTTATTGAGTGAATTGAATCTTTTAAATTCCAAAGTCATTATTCACACTAATAGTCAAAGTTGTTCACATTTATGTAAAAATCTGGTCTATCACGAACGGACAAACATATTGATGTCAAGTACCACTTTATTAGAGTAAAGGTCTCTAGTGGTATTGTTGACATAGATAAGATTAGTACTGATAATAATCCTGCTGATTTTGGTACTAAAATTGCAAACATTGATAAATTTATGTTTTGCAGTGACTTTCTTCATGTGCAAGCAGTTTGACTCAAATTAAGTCATCTTTCAGGGATGGAAAATATTGTTCGAGGTGGAGATTGTAGGCTTTATAGCCCTTTTTTTTTTTTTCTCTCCCAATTTTTTTTCCCTTTTCCAGCCCAATTGTCTTCCCCAAAACCCAATGATGCTTTGGGTCTCAACCTGTTGAATAGGCTGTCTTGGTTTTCTTCTTAGGCTGCCCTTTGGGTCGTATACCTGCTTGCTGCTTCTGGGCTACCTCTTGACCGAGTCTTCTGCCCGCCTTGCTGCTTCTGGGCTGCCTCTTGACCGAGTCACGCGGGATGCCCGCGGCCTGGGCTGGCTACCCAGGTCGCTTGCTGGTGACCCGCGGGACCGTTCGGCTTCCTCTTTTTATTGATGGCATCTCCTCGGTTCCGCAACAGTCTCTCTCGATTCCCTCTCTCAGTCGTTTCATTCTCTCCTTATGTCTCTTAGAGTCTTCAAGACTCCAGCTTTTCTTCTCCTTCGGCTCTACCATTGCTGATCTCTCTGTTTTATGTTGTCGAACAGCCTTCTTTTCTGTCACCATTGTTTATCTGTTGGTGAGGTTAGAGAGATAGCCGTGAGGAAAGAAAAGATAGAGAGAAATAGAGGTTGTTTTATTGCCGGTGATTTCTTCCCGGTTGAGGCTTATTTCTAAGGGTTATAATCCCGATCATCACCTTTCTCTACCATCGTCGCCTCGACGCGGCAACGCCGCTGCTTGGTGACTGTTTCTGGTTTGGTAACTCCTCAGTTTGTGCTCCTCGACTTGCCGGCAATGGTGAGCAAACTGTTCTTTATTTCTAGTTTGGTTATTTGGTACTAATTGGGTGTAATTTTGCAGATTGTTCTTTGAGTGATTTCTGTTCTTAGAAAGATCAAATCTTTCTTTTTATTTTCTTCCGCTGTATTTTTATTCTTGTTGAAATTGTAATAGTAATAGTATTTATAATAGTAATTAGGTTTTTTTTCTCTCTGAAAGCTTTATTTGATCCAGCAAAATTTCTGGTTATATAGCCTCATTCCTTTTGGCAGGAATACAAGTTTGTCTATTAGTTTGATAATTTTTGACAGTGCTACTTCTATCGGAGTTCTTCAAGTTCATCTTTATTGGTATGGATAAACTTTCCATTGCAATCTTCTTTTCTTGGTTCTTCTTTATTTTTCCCAGCTCTAGTTCGAAATCTCGTGGAACTGCTTTTCCTCTTTGCTTGGATATCTCATACATAACTTGCTAACATATTATCATCACCGGATTTTCATTTCTTAAAATTATTCTCCTATTAGGTTGCTTAGTTCCCTGGTTTCGAGAAGATGGTACATTGATATAGTAAACGATCCCATCGTGGGCTTCATTAGTTGATATGATAGTTTGCTTATTATTAGTCTCACTTGGTTTTTGCCCTGAGATTGATTTGCGGGTTGGCTTTTGCTGTGGCAGTTTAGGTGAACGTCTTGACCGGGAAGTGGCTATAGGTAGTCATGAGTAGAGATGGGTAGAGGGATTTCTCTTTCTTTAACAGTTTCTTTTTCTGTTGTTCTGTTATTGCAGTTTTTTTCTCATTTTTCTGAATATTTGTATTCTAAAATTACATTAGAATTCCTGTGTTTGCATTTTAGATTGAATGTAGGTTTTATTCATGTTTTTTACAGAGACATGATCAAGTCTTTCAAGATTCTTCAACAGGCTATTTGGAGAGGATGAGGCGCCGGCCCTCTTTGTAGGGATGGCAAAAGCAGTACTATTTTTTTCTTTCCCTAATGGTAACTGTCTAATTATTTAGATTATGATTGACAGTAACTTTGCTAGGATTTGGTATTTAATAAGGTTGACCGATACTGAAATTGATAAGTTTTTATGAAAGAATTTTACGGACAGAAAAAATCGATATTGATACAGAATATTATATTTTATTATCTTTATATTCTAATCAAATTTTATGTTTGATATGGTTTAGAACTGATGTGCTTTCATTCGAATTTTTGTTATCTTTATAGTCATTTGTGTACTCTCATTTACATTTTTTTTTAATCAATTAAATGAATCTTGTGACATTTTTAATTAGATTTTTTTAATTTAATTTTGTTTTTAAAAAATTTAAAAAAAAAATAACTTTTTTTAATCGCGATTAATGAAAACAAAAAAGTTATTAATTAATAAATTGTACAAAATTGATAATTGATCGAATAAATAGTAAAGGTAATGGCTCATCAGGCCGTGGCGGTAACATTGCCATTCCTATCCTTTGACAAATTAATATACCATGGTTCTTTCAATTATTGGGAAGAAAAAAAAAATATATTCTTCAATTGATTTGTTCTATAAGTGATGCCAAGTGGTTAAACATTTAGCTATTGAGACAGGTAAAAGGGTTGTGAATCTTCTTTTGGACAAAAAAAAAGACATGCCTCAATTAAACTTCCTAATGGGCAAATTAAACTTCCTAATGGACATGTTTAATAGAAAAGTTGAAACAAAGATGATAAAAAATTTGGGGTAAAAAAAAAACTTCCTAATGGGCAAATTAAACTTCAAGAAATTAATGGGGTTGAAATGTCGAAAAAGAAAATTTTTCCTAATGATTTTTTAAGCTTATACACCCTCCTTTTGTTTTTACTTGTCACATTCTACTAACCTACTGTTTTTACTTACCATATTGTGGAAATAATACGATATTTAATGATTTTTTTCCAATTATCTTCTATTAAAAACAAATTTGAACATATTTTACCCTTCTAACTTATAAATAATAATGAGTAGAGATAATAATTTGAAGGGTATTTTAGTTCAAAAAGAATCTAAAATTTTACATTTCTTAATGTTCGATATGTGATAACTAATAAAAAACGAAAGAAATAGTAATCGTTTTCCATTAAACTACTCCACATTATGGATGACAATGTGAGTCGCACTTGAATTGTGAATAGGTTGAAAAAACCATTTCACTTACTCAACTCAACTATTACTCTATTAAACAAAACAATGAGGTTTAATTGAATCCTTGAAATATTATTGAGGTTTATGAAAAAGAATTTCTAAATTGGAAGAAAATAAGTTTAACCCCCAATAATATTTTAGGTATTCAGTTAGAGAAATTTTCTCTAAATTTGGAAGGAAATTTTCAGGTATTTAGATAAAATATCACATATACCAAAGAATATCTCAGACATTTAATTAGATCACATCGTTTTGTTTTAATAGAGTGATTGTGAATTGAGTAAGTGAAATATCCTTTTAATCTTGCTTATGAGTTATGTGAGACTCATTTGTTTTTTATTGTCAGATTCCACTCGGACTATAACTTTCTGGAAATAAATTTTCAATGACTAAAAAAATTGAAAACAAAGATTAAGGGCTAAGTTAAGACTAAAAAAAATAGTCTAGTGACTAATATTGTGAATTTATCTTAATAAAAATATAAGAATAACTAATGATTAATGAAAGTTACCTAAATTTATCAAATGACCCCTTCTTTCTATTTTGTATTGAATGTATTTTATAAATAATTTTTACAATTTATCATTTTTACGTAATTCTTATTATCATTTACAAAAAAAAATGTAATTTTTGTTATCCTTTATACAAGTATTAGTCGAGGCTTATAGAAAGGGTCGGATAATAGCGATAGCGCAATATTAGAATGGCCACTTTGTGGCAACAATTGGGCATGGTGATAATGGTGGAGTAGGCAAATCCTTGGCTTTTGTTCTTGGAGGAAAGTTGACGGTAATTTATAATTTATCTTATTTTGTTATTCAAAGCAACTGTGCAAATATGATAATGAAGTTTAGTTTGAGAACTTTTTATTTTTATTCAATGAGAAAGTACACAAATATATTTATAGGTTTGATATTTAATCTTTCTTTCATGAAAAATTAATTATATCAATCAACCTTAAAATAATGTTACTGATAGTTTAACTAAATGGTTTTTCTTTTTCTTTATATCAAATTAATTTTTGACTCAGGCATATACTTATGTTGTCATTCATTTAGATTTATCCACTTAATATATCATGGGCAAAGGTCTATTTGATTGATCACTTAACTTAAACTTTCATTTACTTTTTTACTCTAAGCCCACATCTTTTATCTTCTCTTATAAAACATCAAACTTTTACGACACTCAATGATTAAAAATTCACTTTTTTCTATCTAAAAATCAATCCAAACAAAACGTTGATTTTTTTCTAAAAAGAACTATATATTTTTTACACATTGAAAATTATATTATATATAATAAAATAGTTTATTATATATTGGATTGAGTGGTATTAGAATTTGGAACTAGGTAACAAATTGGGTAGAAATGCAACCTTGTAGTTCGTGAGAAAGCAAGTATTTCCAACGTCGTTTCATTATCATCTTTGAAGAAAACTTGCTTCATCTCTTCTCTCTCTCTCTCTCTCGCTCTCTCTCTCTCTCTCTCTCATCCTTCATTCCTCTAATCACGAGCATAGTCCATGCTATTGACTTGTCAACCCGGTGCTCGTTTTCCCCTTCTTGGCTCTGCATCCCTCTCTGAATGTTTTTCCTTCTTGGCTTCATCCCCTTATGAATTGCGCAATTAGTTGTACAGTATCCTAAATGGTAGAAAAGAACAAATTGAATCAAAATACCACAAAAACATAGAAAATGAACACATTGATAGAAAACTCACCATTTACTCAAAAAACAAAACAACCCACCTTTAGGTAGAAAGATGAAGTAACGGAAGAAGAAGAGCGAAGAAGAAGAGAAGAAGGTAGAAAGACGAAGTAACGGGAGAAAGTAATGGAGGAAGAAGAGCAAAGAAGAAGGAGAAGGTATAAAAGATGAAGTAATGTGAGAAAGTAAATAGTTATTTTGATGAAAATTTGAAAACAAGACCATTACTAGTGAACTATTGACACGTCCACCTGTCCACCAAATGCTCGTCTTCCCTTATTGGCAAGATTGTCAGAATCGGAACTGGCTGGTCAGATTAGTTCGACCGCAAACCAATACTAAGACAGTTCGATTTACTTTGAAAATCGAAAATGAAACAATCAACCGATTCTTTATTTTTTCAACTTTTTTAGAAAAAAATCATAAGAGAACCCATTTTCATTCTCTTTCCAACGATCTTCATTTATTTTGTTTCCTCTTTCACCATCTTCATCTTTTTTTTCACCACTTTTTAACAAACAAATTAATAAATTGATTATAAACCACAAAATTAGAAAATAAACAAAGTTTAAAGATTTGAGCACCCGTTGTTTGAAGTTTTGGGCTTTAAAGAGAATTTAGTGAGGAGGAAAGTCGAGAGAGAAAAATTGTTTAAGTGAAAATAAAATTTTTTCAAGCATAAATTTTATATTTCAGTGCGATAAATGATTTTCTTTTTTTAGGATGGTTTCAATAAGTAATTTTTATCAGACCCATTATCCGACCCGTTTTTATCTTATCTGTATACTACATAATCCACATGCTATCCAATGAGAATCCGAATTGGATATATGGCAGGATGGGAATTGGAACTTTCCGGTTCCAACTGCTCAACTTCCATTGATGTCCTCATATTTTCATGCAAAATTTATACGAATCCCATGTAATTTCTCTCTCTAGAAATTCTACTCCAGATGATGATGAATCAAAAGCATCAAGATTAAAAATCAATAAATCCCAAAATGACCACAATTCTATCTGCTGAATTCTTTCCTCAGCCCCTTCCATGTACCAATTCTTCAAAACCCAATTCACAGTCTACGAACAAATCTCTAGTGAGATGCAGAAACGAAAGAAAATCAAGAAGCCCACAAAGAGTTAAGGTTTGTACTGAAAATAGATCAACTCAATTGCAATCAAATGATTCTGCAGAACCCAATTTTGTGAAACTGCTAAATAGGTCATGTAAAGCTGGGAAATTCAGTGAAGCTCTGTATTTTCTTGAAAATATGGTGAATAGAGGAAGTCATAAACCAGATGTTATTCTTTGTACAAAACTTATAAAAGGACTCTTTAGTTCTAAACAGATGGAAAAGGCACTTAGGGTGTTGAAAATTTTGGAGGTTTATGGTGAACCTGATGTTTTTGCTTATAATGCTGTAATTAGTGGATTTTGTAAAGGGAATCAAATTGATTCAGCAAATGAAATGTTGAATAGGATGAGAGCTAGAGGAATTTCACCTGATATTGTTACATATAATATTATGATAGGAAGTCTTTGTAACAGAGGGAAGTTGGGATTAGCACAGAAGGTGTTTGATGAATTGCTTGAAGATAATTGTAAGCCTACTGTGGTTACTTACACTATTCTGATAGAAGCTACAATTCTTGAAGGTGGCATTCGTAAAGCTATGAAACTTTTGGATGAGATGTTATCTAAAGGGCTACAACCTGATATGTATACATATAATACAATTATTCGAGGGTTGTGTAGAGAAGGGATGATGGATCGAGCTTATGAGTTCATTAGTAGCTTACCGGAAAAGGGTTGGAAACCTGATGTGATTTCATACAATATTTTGTTGAGATCATTGTTGAGTGAAGGGAAATGGAGGGATGGGAAGAAGTTGGTGGCAGAGATGTTGTCAACAGGTTCTGAACCTAATGTGGTTACCTATAGTATCCTGGTTACTGCTCTGTGTAGAGATGGAAAATTAGAAGAAGCAGTTAACTTGCTGAAGCTTATGATGGATAAGGGACTAACCCCTGATACTTTCACTTATGAACCAGTGATTTCTGCATTTTGCAGAGAGGGAAAGATTGATCTGGCCATTACTTTCCTAGATTATATGATTTCTAGTGGTTGTTTGCCGGATATTGTGAACTACAACACTATATTGTCTGCTATGTGTAAGAACGGGAAGGCTGATCAGGCCTTGGAAGTTTTTGACAAGCTTGATGAACTGGGATGTCCTCCAGATGTCAGTACTTATAACGCGATGGTGAGTGCATTATGGAATAATGGAGAGAGAACTAAGGCTTTGATTAAGCTTTCTGAGATGATGAACAAAGGAATGGATCCTGACGAAATTACTTTCAATTCACTTATATCATGTTTATGCAGAGATGGAATGGTGGATGAAGCTATTGAGTTGTTGAAAGATATGGAAAGAAGTGGATTTCCTTCAACGGTTATTACTTACAATGCTGTGCTTCTTGGGTTGTGTAAAGCTCATAGGATTGATGATGCAATTGAAATCCTTGAAGAAATGGTAAAAAAAGGCTGTCGACCAAATGAAACTACATATGTTCTATTAGTTGAAGGTATTGGATTTGCTGGATGGAGAGCAGAGGCTATGAAGGCTGCAAGTTCCCTTCTTAAAAAGAACGTTATTTCAAGAGAATCATTCAGACGTTTGAAGAGAACCTTTCCGGCTCTTGATGTTACTAAAGACGTGGCTTACACAGAGACCAGTAAATGACTTATTATCATTGACAACAGGTCACTGGATTTATTCGGGGAAACTCACCTGGGACTTGTGAGATTGTATAATTGGAACTTGTTTCAGGGAACCCCATGGAATCACAGTATTTGTAAACGTTATTGTCTTGCATGCTGACTAGAATTACTTGGTGCATCTTTCTGCAATAATTCTTCCACTGGTTGAACAAATGATCATATAACTTTTTCACTCTGTTACCTTTTGGTCTCTTTGATTGAGTACCTGTTTAACAAGTTACTGTTTCCAATTAGTTCCAGGGAACAAATTCCAAGCAGTGAGAAGGCCGCCAGTAATAGCAGCATTTCTCATAGACCCAAGAAAAAAAACAGGGTCCCCTGAGATAAAACCACCATGTAAAGGCCCGTTACAGCTGCATTTCTCATGGCATGGATATGGACACATATTACACAAAAAGCTCCACCATAGATTCAACTTTTCATCTTCTTCATGAACAATACAGCTTTATATGTAAATATAATAAAAAATAAAAATAAAAGTGGATGAAATTTTGACTTGGCTGCCGATCCAGTATCAGAATTTTATGCAACCTAGGGTCCACATGTTTAAAGCATAGAGCTAAGAAAGGATCTTAGAAACTGATGACAATAGTTGAGCATACTCATTAGAAGATTCAAGATTTTGACATGCATTGTAAACTAGTCAAAAACTCCACAGAATGCAAAAATGGAAAAATCTGCAAACCTGAACTTGAAGAACCCCAGAGAAAATGACTGCAAGAAGCCAACACCAGTAGCAGAACCTCTAGCCTTTTGTTACTTGTCCTTTTCATATTTAAGGGCTGCTGTTGGAGGCCTTTAACTATGAAAGCATAAAACTCCCTGGCATAAAACATATACTAAAAAGAAAAGCATTGAGGAAAATAGAGTTATCAAACAAGCATTAATTGCAACAAGGTGAATACTGAAAAGAAGCAAGGACACTATGGAAGATGAAAGAGCACAACCGAAATTAAGGAACCAAACAGGACCTATTTCAATAACTATGTTTCGGGAAATTGGCAAAGTTACAATTAAGATTCGCAGAGTAAATTTTCCCTGATTGCATCATAAAATTTAAAAAATAAAAAAACAAAACAAAACAAAACTCCACACTCTTCCTTAAGCACTATATGAAGTAGATTAGTATTGGATGGTTGACAAGAAGATTCAAGAAAGGCATCTATAAGATTAAACATTTAACCAAAAGCAGGTAATGTAATATCCAACGAATAAATACCATAGAACTCCAAATGGACAGTTTGATACACCCTGCTAAGGACAATCCAATATATTTATACATAGATATTGTTCAAAACAACAATGTCTCCGCTTTCAGAATCTTCCACTCAACTAATTTTTTTCTTAACTCTTTTGCTTCTTCAGTCAAACCAGCAGTAGCTACTTCTTCAACAATACTGGAACAAACAGTAGCATGAGGCTTTCTTCTACTTGACATCATCATTTCTAGAACCTGTATAGCACTACCTAATTTCTTGTTTTGACATAATCTAAATATAAGAAATCTGTAACAATTATCTCTGATCCTGCTTTTGCTATTTCCTATTGCCTTAAGAACTTCCACTGCTTCTTCCACTAGATCAGACCTACAGAAACCCCAAATCAGACACCGGTAGGTGATATCATCAGGAGTAATACCCTGCTGCACCATGTGACTGTACAGTTCCATGGCTTTTTCCATAAAACCTTTCTTTGCCGATCCGTCAATTGCAATATTGTAAGTAATCAAACTTGGAGAGCAGGGAGTCTCACTTAAGCAGTACAATATTTGGACGCCTTCATCTATCATTTCTTCTCTAAAAAGAGCACGGAGGAGAGTGTTATACGTGATTATGTCAGGAGAACAGTTCCTTGAAACCATCTGATGAAAGAAGTCTATTGCACGATCAAGAAGCCCATGCTTGCACAAACCATTAATCAAAATATTGTAAGTAACTAGAGTAGGTGGATGCAAAGCATCACTCATCAAGGAGAGGATCTCATCAACCTGAGCCCAGCGCCCATGGGAACAAAGGGCATGGAGAAGAGTGTTGTATGTTACAGCATTCGGCTTCATTCCATGTGATAGAAGATTGTAAATGACTAACGCGACATCACCAAAGTTCCCTTGTTTACAAGTAAAATTTATCATTGAATTGTAGGTAACAAGGTCGGGGCAACATCCCTCAACAGCTAAATCTTCCATTACCTCAATGGCACGTGCAACCCCACAATATTTGCAGACTAGCTCCAAAAGGATTGTGTAGGTAATGATGTAGGGAGGACATCCCTTTCTTAACTGTTCTTTCCAGAACTGAATGGCCTGATCAAACCTACCATGATCAAACATGAAACGTATAATTGTGTTGTAAGTGATAACATCTGGTGAGCAACCACTCAGGTTCATGTCCTCCAAAACACCAATAGCAGATTTTAGTCGTCCGTTCCTACACATACCACTAATTAACATATTGTATGTGATAATATCAGGAACCCCACCTGACATCACCATAAGCTCAAGCACCTTGACCGCTTTATCTATACGATCAATATTTATCAGACCCCTGATCAAGTTTATGCAGGAACTGAAATTGGGAATTTGGTTTCGACGGGCCATCAATTCTACCAATTTGGATGCTTCAACTAATCTTCCCTGGCTGCAAAAACTTTGAAGGATTTCATTGTTAGCCTTCTCATCATTCTCAACAAAAGGTCCATCCATAGATGCTTTTAACGATTTAGGATACTGCTTCCCGATAACACTGTCATGAGATTTCCCCCCAACACCACTCTCATATCTGTCATGGTTCAAATAATTTTTCTTACCATCAGCAATTCTATCCCTACGAACTGCTATTTGTTGGCTTCTACACCTCATTACTACACTCCTTCCTGATCCAACATATCCTACATACTGTGGCTGTGGGTAGGATTGAATTTTATAATTGCATTTTATAGAATAGCTGAAGGATCTGGTCAGCAAGCAATCAGAGATGAGGTCGATTTGGCTGGTTACAAAAGGAACTCTCTGGAAATTAGGAAACTCAACCACTCGATTTTGTGGAATTAGAGAGCAAGCCATCTCTTTCTGTCCAATTAGTGGCACGACAAAAATTCAGAAGAAATATGTCAGATACTATGATAATTGTAAATTTTCCTTCATCCCAATTCCAGCAAGCAAGGCCAGAACCCTTTTTCCATGACCTGTGTAGTGAGATGTACTAATCTAATTCAGTTTCGGAAAAGCTAGACAAATAGCTCAGACCATAAAAGCCCTTCCTCTAGTAAAGTACAATATATGCAACTGTCTTCAGCATGTCAAGCGATCTGTAAATAAGAACTTTGTTAAGAAAACCATGTAAAATAGTGGAATACCTTACTACCAAATATAGTAAGAGTAATGCAATATCGTAAATAAGCCAACAAGAGATCCTAAGATACCAATATTGAACAACAGCAAAAGAAAGGGTTGAAGGTCCTGATGGTGCAGTAAATCCAAAGCAAAACTTTATTTACCACCAAATCAAGGTCTTCAATCGAAGATTTTGGAAGAGGCTAAACGGATATGGAGTAAAAGAAAGTGAATCGGTCCTAAATCTGAGTTTCAAATATATGTATCTCAAAGAACTCTTACTGGGTAATCGAAACAAAAAGCAAACAGAGCAGGAATCTTAGTCCTTGCCCAAAGTAAGGAGCAAATAGCATACATAAAAATGTCACTGTAGCATCTCGAAATTACATTTTTAGATATGAAAAAGTCTGAGGGCACCACCCTTTGGAAAACCAACTTTACATCAAAGCTTGCTTACATATTATCTTGTTCTCTATTATCCAATTATGGATTTTCATGCCCCATCAAATGGAAAATTGCCGGTTAAAGATAATAAAATCCAATAGCTCCACATTTCAGTGATCAAATTTATTTACTCAAGTTTTACATTGACAAATAAAAATCCAAATAAATCCCACAATCAATAATCCAACAAACAAAATTCACATGAAATAAACAATTGCATATCCACAAATTTGAGCAGAAAATGGAACCAAAAGTAGAACTCCAAAAACTAGAAGGGACGAACATCGCTACGTAGCGAATGTAAATAACGGATAAGAAGTGACCTTCCGAAACAGGAAATTGAATAAAAAAATTAATGGAAAATAAAAAAATCAAAACAAAGTTAAATTTCAATCAAAATTCAAGAAACACGAAGAACATCTTACCTTTGACAATGTCTAAAAGTAGATGTGGTTTGGTTCCTGTAGCAGTGCAAATGCAAAAGTTTCCATTCAGTTACAGCTCTGCCTAAGAGGGAACGAAGGACGTTAATCACTAGGGTTGAACTATTCATAATTTCATCTAACTCCTTAATCTTTAATATATTTCCATATAGAGAAAAATAGCAAAAAAGTGTCCTCTAATTATTTATATTTATTTATATTTAGTAAGTCATCCTCTAAATCTTTTTTAATAGCCACACGTGCTCCACGAAGAAGTAAACATATTATTTATCACGCAACAATAACGATGGTAATAGGACAGGTCAAACTAATCAAAGTGGAGACCCATTCGAACTCAACTAGAGCGGTAAACGAGTCGGATCTTATCCGTATTTGAGAAGGTCTATACCCATTTATAACGAATATACTTAAAATTTTATATCGCGGACTCGAACCCATATCCATATCCGTATATATTCTATTAAATAGGTCTGGGAAATATGATGTCCAAATCCGTTTACTTGTATACCTGCTATAAGAAAATAATATATTATATTATTTTTATATATTTTTATTAATTCATAATTTATTATCTACATATTCATAATTTACCTTTAAAGTTACAAATTTTACACACACTTATAATTTATACTCACCTATGTGTTTCTTTTATAGGAGATAAATAGGAACAAGCAATTTGCATAAAATTTCTACCGCAAGGGTCTAGGTCTGAATATGAGTTCTTGTTTCACTATAAGAATCTGGATCTAATACAGGAAGTACCGTACCTGTCTGGACCCGTTTACACCCCTAAACCCAACCCTCTAGACTTGATTGACCATAATTGGACCGAATATTTGGACAAAAACGATAATAAATTCGATTATTGGTCTCGAGGATGGGTCAAATGGAGATAGGGGTTTCTCATTTCAAAAGTCTCATTCTTATATGTCCCACGTCACCCATCCCCTACCCAATTATTAATTCAATTTTTAGTTTGTTTTAGCTGAAAGTTGAATAGATTTAAGAGCTCTTAATTGTGAATATGAGTTTATTTGAACTATGGTTAAGCATTGATTTAAAATCATATCATTCCAATAATAATAAATAAGAATTTTTTAATACTCTCTTCATTTACTAAAGCAATAAATATTTTGATTATGACAACCAATAAATTGAAAAGAATTAAGGCATATTTATATAGAATAGTAGACTTATCGAAAAATTGATGTGGGATTATTTACTTGCGTCAATCAATAATGGGGATAGATTTTATTCATGCACACATGGATAAGGGTCGGGAATGAGAATTGTTTTCATGGAGTTGGGTAAGAGATGATGATGATTTTTATCTTCACACACCGGGTGGATCAGAAAAAAAAACAAGATTAGAGTCATTGCCTCCATCTTACTTACTTTATTGCTATCTCTACTCAACAATATTACATATGTTGAACATATGTAAATAACTCAGTTAAAATGGCGAGATTTCAAAGGTTAAAAATATAAACTACACCATGTAAAATGGTTCGGGGTAAAAAAGTATTTAAATAAATATTTAAGGTATAACGGGTTAAATGTAAATAATTCGAGAGCCTTTTTAACAAATTTCTCTTCCAAAATAAGCCCTTAAAATACTCAAAGGCCCCTTCATTTTCAAATTATTACAAAGAAGGCTCAGACATTTCAGGAAAAGACAAAGAACAGCGATAGTTGCGGTTGATATACAGTAAACGAGGGGAGCAAGAAACACGAGCTTCTTCCTAATTTGCTCAGTTCAGGCGCTCGAGGAAGGCGATGACGATGGTGACAACCATGGAAGGAGCAATTCTCAAAGTACCATCTCTTAGATTTATGAACCCTAACGCAAAATTCATGAATCCTGAATCCTTTCCGCTTCGGCGGCGGTATGAATTTCGATTCCGCACTGTATCATCTGCTTCAGCAGCTGAAACTGCTACTCCTTATTCTTCTTCACCGCCGTTTAGCTTCTCGAAATTGGGCGCTGGTTCGCTCGGACACATTTCCCGACCAGACTTTCCTATTCTGCATCAGGTATACTTCTTCCGCCTTGTTCTACATATGCAGAGTAGAAAATGAACGATTATTTCTTCAATTTTGGAGTAAAACCAGAAACTAAAGTTTGATTTATAGCCGTTATTGAAACTAATCGAGCTTATTTTTCTGTTTGTTTTGGTGAATTTTGTTGCTAATGCACTGTATACTGAATACTGTGAATTTGATCGTATAGGAGGTGAATGGCTCAAAACTTGTGTATTTGGACAACGCTGCAACGTCACAGAAGCCAACTGCTGTTTTGAAGGCTATACAGAATTATTATGAATCTTATAATTCTAATGTTCATAGAGGCATTCATTATTTGAGGTAGTTTATTTATCAAAATATTAAGACAATGACCATTAATGTATTCAAGAAGTTGGTAGTTTTGAAATGTTCTTCCATTTTTAATTGTTGTTCTCAATGTAGTGCAAAGGCAACGGATGAGTATGAACTAGCCCGACAAAAGGTGGCGAATTTCATTAATGCAGGAGATTCTAGAGAGATTGTTTTCACTAGAAATGCTACTGAAGCTATCAACCTAGTGGCATATACTTGGGGGCTTTCTAACTTAAGACCGCAAGATGAGGTTTCTATTGGAAATTCTTGGTCTTCTTTTCCATGAACTTATCAGTGATCCTGTATTTTGTTAGAATTTTTAACTTAAATGATGATTATTGATAAGCATCCTTATGAAGTGATGTGGCATAAATTATCTTATAATATAGACAGTGGGCAATGCAGTTAACATGAAAGTATGGTACATGGATTGGCTATTTTGGGTTCGAACCACAATTCTTCAATAAGTAGAACATGCATATAGCTATAAGTCAAACTTAGACTTTTGAGGCGCAACTTCTTCACTCCCCCTTACCATCTGTCTGCCTGTCTCTCCATCTCCCACTCTCAGTCTTGTATTCAGAGTATTTTATGTTTGGGCTACCAAGTTAGTGTGTATTTCTACCCTTGTGACGAAGGCGTTCATGCAATGTTCCGACAAGAATTAGATAGATTTGCTTTACTTTGGAAGACCTTAAGCACGCACCTTTATATTCTGGATAGCAAACTTTTCTGATACATATTTAACTACTACTCCTTTGGTCTAGAAAGAAATTTTTACTCTGATTTTATGATAATGGAATAGTCCATTTTGGCTCTAGCACAAAAGGAATTGCTTCTTCCTCGAAGAGGCTCAGGTGAAACTACTACTTGGTTTTCCTGGGAATAGAAAATAATGACAATAAATAGAAGTCATTGACAGAGAAAAAATATGCACAACCTACTGCTTCCTTGATGATCCAGTGTGTGTGTGTGTGTGCGTGTTTTCCCTTTTTGATGGAGGATCCAGTTTTTATTTAGTTGTATAATCTGCTGCTCTTTGCTGCAGATTGTTCTAACTATTGCTGAGCATCACAGTTCAATTGTTCCCTGGCAAATTGTAGCTCAGAGAACTGGTGCAGTCCTGAAATTTGTTAATCTTACTGAAGATGAAGTTCCAGATGTAGGGGAGTTAAAAGGAATGCTCTCCAATAAAACTAAGCTTGTTGTCTTACATCATGTTTCAAATGTGCTAGGTGAGTCAAATGCCGTGAAATTACCTTCCAAATCACTTTACACAAGTATGAGGGGAAGATACAGAATCTCTCTTTGAATGAGAGAAAATGAGATTCTTAATATCTCGAGCATGCTATAATTTGCAGCCATATCTTTTTACCCTTTGCAGCTTCAGTCCTTCCAATTGATGAAATAATCAGTTGGGCACATGATGTTCGTTCCAAAGTGCTTGTTGATGCTTGTCAAAGTGTTCCGCATATGGTGGTTGATGTCAGGAGCCTTGATGCTGATTTTCTTGTTGCTTCTTCACACAAGGTTAGGTCATTCCCTTATGCTTCAATGTCTAACTCTGCAAGTGATTACTTTTAATTAAGGAATAATCATGCTTCAGATGTGTGGGCCTACAGGCATTGGCTTCTTATATGGCAAGACTGAGCTCTTGAGTGACATGCCTCCTTTCTTAGGCAAGTATTGCTCACTTTGTTGCTCCTGAAAGCATGGGGCTTCATTTTTCTGAAAAATCATCTTAGAGCTGCTGTAATATTTTTCTAATTTCAGGTGGTGGTGAAATGATATCTGATGTGTTTTTAGATCATTCCACTTATGCTGATCCTCCATCCAGGTTGGTGGTTATTCATTGTCTGACCTGCTTTTGCATGGATGAAAAGAATGAAGAAGCTCCTGTGTTGAGATTAGAATAATTGCATGGTTATGTTCTTCTGGTGTTTCATTTCATATTTTAAGTTGTTTACCCTGATTCAGCTTACCATAAAGTTTTTGTCTGCTGTGTCTTTGTTTCATTTTTCCAATGGGTTTGGTAGTGTTTTGCTAAGTTCTCTGGATCTGTTTACTGCTAGTGTCTGAGCTTGCATGGCCTATTCTGTGTTTATAATTGATCAAATGTCCATAGTAACCTAGCAAAAAAATACGTGGGGTGGCAGAAAGCTTTCTTGCAAGATAATAGTTACGATTCAGTAGGAAATGGCATCTCATTAAAATAGTGATAGAAGCAAGCTTGAAGATGCTGGTACCAGATTGCTTATGCAATCAGGCTAATGATTAGAATCATGCATGTATCCCTCTTTCCTGTTCTTGTTGGTCTTCTTTCTAAAGTGGTTGCATTTACAATTACCAGCTCTGAGCTTGAAATTGATGATGTCCCCTTTTGTTTCTGATCCCTTTTTGTTTCTGAAAAATGCTTGGGTACAGTAATAATTGTCATTCATCTTCTCCTTTCACTTGATTAGATTTGAGGCTGGTACACCTGCAATTGGGGAAGCAATTGGATTAGGAGCAGCAATTGATTATCTCTCTGCCATTGGCATGCAAAAAATACATGATTATGAGGTGAGTTTGATAGGCACTTTGCTTGCATCTGTAATTCCTTCAATGAGACATGTGTGATAATGTTTACTACTTGCATGCAGAGAGTATAATGTGATTGGTACAAGGAACTTTTCCGGTTTCTTCTTATTTTCAAATTTTTTTTAAAAAAAAATTAGCAGATAGCATTTGAGAATCTGTCCTCTACCTTTAACAGGTCGAGCTGGCTAACTACCTATATCAAAGTCTTAGCTCAGTCCCCAATGTTCGCATCTATGGTCCGGCACCTTCAGAAGTAGTTAAGCGTGCTGCTCTCTGTTCTTTTAATGTCGAAGATGTACACCCAACGGATATTGCAACTTTTCTTGACCAGCAGGTTTGAGCTTTTCTGTGGGCAACTTCTTGATTTCCTTATAGCTTATTATTTGAAGTTCAGGCATAACAGCACGAGAATTAGTACTTTTAAGAAACATTTCCTGTCAATCAATATGCATTAAACTCTAGTAACCGAAATGCATCTTTTTTCTTCCAGCATGGGGTGGCTATTAGATCAGGGCACCATTGCGCGCAGCCTCTCCATCGCTACTTGGGCATAAATGCGAGTGCACGTGCTAGCCTTCACTTCTACAACACCAAGGAGGATGTTGACGAGTTTATCCGCGCTCTTACTGATACTATTTCATTTTTCAGTTCTTTCAAATAAGTCTAATGTCATCTTTTGTCGTGTATCATATGATCCTTGTATCTAACACAAAAGAAAAGTTCAGTGTTCTTGTGTTACTATTAGACTCAGATTTGTAATATATACAGGTTTACATTATTGGGTAGATTCTGAGAGCATGCTTTTTGCCTTTCTGATTCTCATAAATAATTGAAGTTATATAATATTCATAAAAATGCCATGTGCTATATTAGATGAGATGTCACGAGGACAAATCAGAAGAAAGTAAAGCTTTTTTTTTTTTTTGGTTAGAAGATGGGTCGGATAGTTGATTGTTGATCCTTCTTTACATATGCGAAAATACAATGCAAGAAATATCTATATCATAGGTAATGTGAAGGCAATTAACGGTAAAATATTGATCATTTTCAATGATTTTCCATACATGGGGACCCAACAAGATATCCTTCAATAACATTAAAAGCTCATCAGAATTTACTAGATTTTTTTTCAAATTTATCATAATCCACTAAAAAACTTTCCATTTGGGACCAGGTTTATGCTAGAATGCTAGAAAAGGGCTAGAAAACTCTTCAATAGATAAATCGAGCTTTCCAAAGCAATCATGTTTTCATTATAATACATTCCTTCAAACCATATTAAACATTGTAATTTATACAAAAAATATAAAGACAAACTTGTAATATAGACAAAACTAATTGGGAAAATGTAATATGTAATTTACCTCTTTAAGTAATAAGCATTTTTTTCTTTGAGGTGTTGGAAGTAGCGGGTTGAATAATTAAATCCCAAAATTTAATTATCACAAAAAATTGAGACCTAAACGGAAAATAATAAAATGAAAGGACCATATTAAGAACTCTGAATTTTCTAGAGAAAAAAATGCAATTTCCATTAATATACAATTCAGGAGCAGCAAAGCTTCTTATGAAACTGCTCCATTTCTTTTGCTCTCTCCTCAGGAGTTTTCCTTCTCAGTGAAGGCGTTTTCATCTCCTCCGTATCATCGCCAATCTACAGGCACTTCCATTTGTAAACTCTCTGTAGAATTTGGGATATATATCCAGTTATATGCGTCTGTGTGGGTTTTGATTGGGGAGTAAAGATGCATCAAGGTTATCAAAATGTTGGAGCTACTGATTTGGTTCAGCTTCAAGCCACTATGCAGGCTATCGAGCTCGCGTGCAGTTCTATTCAGGTTGAATTCCACTTTCATATCGATTTTTGTTGCCGTCTATGATGTTTTATTTTATACTTTTTGGTGTGGAATGAATTTTCTTATCAGTATAAGTTTTAGAATAGTGATTCGATTATGGTTTTTGAGTATGAAATGGTTCAGCATACGGATTAAATTTTTTAAAGTAGATAATCTGGAGAATGACCAGTTCATTTGCTTTTTAATGATTTTTGCATGGCTTCGAGTATATTCTTTCCGTAGAATATTGGTTTTTTCGATTAGAAAAGATTTTTGAAGTAATAGAACTTTGTTTGGTCCTTTTTAACTTCTATAAGGTAATAGAGACTGTCCACTCAATAATGCCGTTGTGTTGGTTACATAATTTCAATGTAACTCTTTTTAAGTTAAATGTCAGTTTGGAATTTAAAAGAAGTTTTCTACTGCATATCCTTGTATAGTTAGTTTGTAACTAATCGAATTATATCTTTTGGAAATACTTGGAAATTTGTCTTTGTAAAATTTCTGTATCTTTGTCAGATAAATGTTAATCCTGCTGCAGCTGAAGGAACCATTTTATCTCTGAGCCAATCTCCCCGGCCATATCAAGCATGCCAATTCATTCTTGGTAAGTTTCTAAAAATTATGGGGGAATGAGAGTGCGTTTTCTTATACGAATAAAATTCTGCATCATGGTCCTCTTTTTGCCTATAAACTTACGGACCAGCTTGGAATGTCAAACATGTTTTGCCCCTATTATAGTCTTAAATTAAGAAATGATTGTGCATAAGGAATCTCAGTCTTGGAGATGCTAAGAGATCAAAATGGGAAATAATGCAAAGACAACAGAGAGATCCTTTCTCAAGTCTTTCTCAGTCAATCTTATAATTGTCAGAGTAATATGTGAATTCTGGATCAAAGCAAAGTTGATTCTTCAGCTTATTGATTTTATTATTTAATTAGATTTTGCAAGTGTTTGTCCGGCCTCCAAGATGTGTCGAAGTCTTTAATAAGCTCTGACTAGTTATAAGATTCTTCTAAACACTGCTGAAATGTCCTTCTTTTTTTGGGTTTTGATCAATTACATGGTTGAATAATTGGAAGGTGTTAAGGACTGCTCCATTTGAGTCACATCTTTGCTGTCGTAAATTGGTATCTGGTCAGGAAAAATACTTGAATGTTGGCGACTTAATCTAGAAGTTTTTTCGGTTATGATGATTTCAAACTAGCCTTTTTCTGCCAAAATTTGGTAGAGTACCCCCCTGTCCTGGCAGGATTATGAGGGACGCTCTGCCCTGTACTCAATTCATCTTTATTTTGTTTCTTTTGGGAAATTTCTTTCTTTTATTGTTCCAAGAGATATTTTTCTTTTCTAATCCTTTCCAAAGAAAAGGAATGGAAAATAACTTTTTCTTCATAACTAACTATTATGTCAAACTTAAAGAAAAACACATTACTGTATTCTTTCTCGTGGTAAGATTCAAGGTATTAATGCCATTTTGAGAATGCACTTCTCAGCTTGATTTTTGTCTGACTGACTTTACTGGTTCATTCCCTGCACCTGGGGGCTACCCACTATTCTTGTAGTTATCCTGGATGCACCTTGTTTAGCAGTCTTGTATGCAGCTAATTATGAACTTCTACAGAAAATTCTCAGGCGCCAAATGCAAGGTTTCAAGCTGCTGGAGCTATCCGAGATGCAGCTATTAGGGAATGGGGGTTCCTTACAGCTGATGAACGAAAAAGCTTGATAAGGTAACATCCCAGTCTCAGCAGTTGCTGACATTTTACAAATACTACTTGCTTCATTGCCGCTTTCTCTTCCCTTTTCCCAGCTGAACAAAAAAAATAACAAATGAAATTTTACAGGAGGCAAGGTTTTGCTACTGAATCAGTGATTTTTTCAATAATTGTTCCATATCTTTTGTTCTTGTCAGTGCCTGGGCTTTTTGAATCCAGCTGTACAACTGTGGGGCCTGAAACTGTCCATTTGTATCTTATGTACATTTTTCATACTGTTAGTATTCTTTATTTTTATTTTATGTTTTCCCCCTTGATTGAGTGATACTGTGTGATAATTTCAATTTTACACTGTGCTACCATGCTAGGATGGAATAGTTGCTGAGCAAATGTAGAAATTTTCTTGTATTCTCTCCGTACCATATGGTTTTAGTTTGATCTCTCACTTTCTGAGTTTTTATGTGTTTTGCAGCTTTTGTTTGTGCTTTGTGATGCAACATGCAAATTCACCTGAAGGGTATGTCCGGGCCAAAGTTGCTTCTGTGGGTGCCCAGTTACTGAAAAGAGGCTGGTAAGTTGCTCTGGATGTGTAAACGCCATAGGATGTTTTCAAGAAGGGCTTGTTCAACTTCTATATTTTACTTGCCACTCATTCCAAAAGGAGCTTCTAATATTTAAATCACAAGAAACAAATCACTATACTGCAAGTTAGTCTAAGATTTTATGAATGTGCAATTGTAAAAAGGCCACAAAAGTGATTAATATTGTCAGAAGATGCAGATTCTTCTTAAGGTGGGAAATTTGACATTGGTCTTCTACCATCACATAAAAGTCATTCAAGAGAATTGTTTTTGTTTTGGTTTTTGTTTTTTTCTTTTTTGTAATTTCATTATTTTAAAATCAGTTATCTTGCTCTATGTTATCTCTTTCATCTATTAATTCCAGTCTTTCTCCTTGTTTCTCCTTTATGAAGATCATCATCAAAAGAAAAGAAAAACGAGGAAACAATAGAAAGCATGATTTGAATGCATTTTGTATTGTTTTATGTTCATAAACGCCTTTCTATTACTTTTGGAATTTCTCTGTGCAAAAGTGTATGAAATTTCCAAATATGCTAACAGTCTTTTATAGGCTTGACTTCGCAGCTACAGACAAGGAGCATGTTTTTCTTCAGGTAAGAAAATAATCCTGTTAGGCGTGCCTTGGAATTATGGTTAAGACTTTTAGTCGGTGTTTATAAACGATTCACTATTATTTTCATTTTGCCTTCATTCTAACTACAAGTCCAAAAAATCAGCTTGAGCACTTTGACCTACTCCTGATTACAAAATATCACTCATTTAGTACTTTATTCTGAGCTCTTCTTTATACTCCATGCTGTTAAAATGATTAATCTTGGTTCTCATGATTGAAATGTTGGATGTATAAATCACCTATCATATAAGAAAAACAAGAACATTAGTAAAGGCTTGTTGAGAGGGAGATACTCTTTTAAGCTTGTAAGACACTACTCCAAAACTTATTGCTTTAAATGTACCGCTTTCCCATCACCCACAAAGTGAAACACAACAAAGGTGAAGAAGTAGAGAAACAGAAATTCTTAGTTGCTATCTTTTTCCATTAAGAAAGGTGTAGTTAATGAGATTTGAAGGTCTGGGCTGCAAAGTTAAGCTTCAAAGACAAATAATCTGGTCACAGGAAAGACTTTGTAACTATTTCTATCGTGACCTGTGTGTACCTTTTCTTTCTGAGGTGGGTTTGTGCTCGTGTATTCCTTTTCTCGTGCTTTAAAAGATCTATGGTCCCTTTCTTGCAGACTGTTGATTTTTTCTTTGGTTCCAGATATTCTCTTTTGTATATGAGTGCGAAATTTTTTGAAAATTCAGGTGAAACAAGCTGTTACTGGCAGTCATGGTCTAGACGTGCAGTTTGCTGGAATAAACTTTCTTGAATCACTGGTAAATCTCTGATATGGATAAAGAAGTTCATTAGGCTTGTTTTATTTGGGTTAGGATAAGGGGAAAACTTCATTCTGATATCTGTATCTTCATTTATTTCTTGCATTGCATCTCAATGTCAAATTTCACTAATTTGTATCAGGATTTGAAATTTGATTCTATTTGCAATCTCTGTTAACAAGAGTGTGAAAATGGTTTAATGATTAACCACTTTCACTAAACTGTTTGAAGTTCATTTTGAGGGAGATGACAACTTAATCTTCTTACTGATATGTTTTTCTCCTGCCAAGGTATCTGAGTTTTCACCTTCTACTGCCACTGCAATGGGCCTTCCACGAGAGTTTCATGATCAATGTAGTACTTCATTGGAGCGAGATTATTTGAAGGTCTTCTGATTGCCATGGGTTCTTTTACAACAAGCGAGCTCTTATTTTGGTCTTTCCAGCAGGATAGGCCTTTCAAGCCTTTTAGTTCTCTCTAATTTTACCTTTTCTTTTATTTTAATGGAATCTCTGTAGTTTTACTTAATTCATGTATTTTGTTTTCTTTTCCCCTTTATTTTACAGACATTCTACTCTTGGGCTCAAGATGCTGCTCTAAGTGTAACAAATACAATAATTGGATCTGACTCTTCCATTCCCGAAGGGAAGGTGTGTTGTGCTGCATTACGTCTTATGCTTCAAATCTTAAACTGGGAATTCTGTTGCCACAAAAATGCAGCTGAGGTTGGTAAAAGAAGCATAGCTGTCTTTGCTGATGGAGCTAATAATGACATCTACTCATTGAAGAAAACCGAGTGCAACTTGGTGCAGGTAACAGCTTAGATTCTTCCAACAAGATGATAAAATATTAGATATTAGTGACTCCCACTTAAAAAAAATATTAGAATACAACCTAAATATAGCTGTTTTATGTTGTATGGATCTCTTTTTGTGCATTATTTGCTCAGCTATTCTCATTTGCCATGTTGAGCATATGCAACATGTCTATTCATTTGTGCTCTTTAATTTTTAGTGCCTTAGTGAAGGTTGGTTTGGTTGTGCTTTGATGCTTCTTGCAGCCTGGTCCTCTTTGGTGTGACATTCTTTTGACAAGTGGTCATGTTGGCTGGCTTTTAAATCTATATGGTGCCCTAAGACAGAAATTCTCATTTGAAGGCTATTGGCTTGACTGTCCTCTTGCTGTCTCGGCTCGAAAACTCATTGTACAGTTCTGTTCCTTAACAGGAACAATATTTCCTTCTGGTACAGTTCTTTATTCATATCTTCCCTTGATTATTACATTTGTCTGCTCCAATTCTATCTCTGTTCTTGTATTAGATATGTGCTCTTTATTCCATGGGTAAGATTACTACTATTATATGCTTCTGAGATGTTAGTTCCATAATTGGCCTTAAACTTTTTTAATAGTGTTGGTTTCCCTGAATTTGATTGGTCTTTTCTTAAGATAATGCCCACAGTTTTATGCTGGTATTTGTTCATGATGCCTTTAGATACTTAAAATTTATTGGAAGATAGGGCATCGTCTTGAACCTGAATATTTAATTGTTCATTTTGTCCTGTATATTTGCATCTGAATTTTGGGATGACTTACCTGCATAAGGTTTTTATGGCGAAGAATACTAAATATTTTAGTTTAATAAATGTCTCTTCAAGCTGTTCTTTCATGCTCCTTTGAGTTCTTTTATGCATGTTCTCAAAGTTAAATAATTAGTTTCCTTGAAAATTCCCATGTTTCTTCCTTAACTTGCTAAAATCAGATTTCCTTTTGCAAGACGTAATTCATCTATTAACATAAATTGATATATTTCATAATGTACAAATATCATCTGAGCAGGAGGAGGATGGCACATAATCTTCACTGAGTGTACTCCTAATAAAAGTGTTGTACTTCACCTTTGGCATTGATGACTGATGAAACTGGGGTGTATTGCTTAGTAGTTTTGAAATTTAATAAGATGTTCCAGTCTAGTAGGAATTCTACATGTGAGGGAAGCGCCTTTTTCCACTTCATGATGCAACTAATGCCCTATTTTTTATGGCTGGAGTTTTGTTTATAGACTAGTTGAAAGTCCTTTTGTGGATATGGTTTTAGGATTGTCTCTCCTTGTCGTGGAATCTTCTGATGAGCTTGTGTATCTGGTTTGAAACTTGAGATGATAAAGAATTACAGAAAATTTAAATATAACAAATGTTTTAATTGAGTTAGAACTTGTTAAGATTGAAGGAATGGTTTCTGAGCATTGGACAAATTTTATCTGCAATGTCTCACATTTTTTTGCCAAGGCCAGTATTCATAACCTATCTGGTGCAAAGAAAATTTGTTTTGCTGCTGGGAAGTAGATAATGTGCCAATCCTCAATATGCTGACAGCTTTGTTCTCACAGGCATACTGAAAACATTGTTAAATGGTACTGCCTCCATTGGAAATTGAATGTTCACATTTATGTTCAGGCCAAAATGAGTGTCCACTTTCTTAAACTGGTTAACTAACCTTAATTTTCTTCTAAAGATTTATAACTAATCTTGTAAACCTGAAGGATATGAATGCCACCAGCACATTTTCCACAGTAACCTCATTTAACGGTAAGGTTATGTGGTCAAATTCTCTCCTAAAATTGTCTGGAGTCAAATATGGACATTCAACCCTGGAAGGAAGGAGTGATAAAGTAATTTTACATGAGGCGTTCTTCTCATTGCACAAAATATTCAGCCCAGAATAATTAGTACTTTGCTTTGCATCTGGTTCTATCACGAACTAGCATGCTTGCATTGACTTTCTGCGCGGAAGTTGCTTTCATGGTTCAAAGAGAGATGTTTCAAGACAGATCCTGAAACTGCTTTTCTTCTACTTTTGTCTGTTTCTCAGAAAGAACTTTCCCTCTATCATGCAAACAAATCTCAAGTACATCTGCTTATTTTCGTGAATTTTTTATATTGGGATGTATTGCAATCTGTGCTTCCTAAAGCTTTTTCTGTAGATTTTGTGGGCCACATGTGACATTCTCTGTAACCAGGATTATGTGTTTTTTCCCGCTTAGCTTCACCTCTATTCTTTTACTTTCAGTACCAATTTACACTTTGTTAAGTTTCACCTCTATTCTGTAGATAATGGACATATGCAAGGGCAGCACCTTGTTCAACTGCTATCTGGTATCATTGAATGGATGGATCCCCCTCTTGCTGTTTCAAAAGCCATCCAAGATGGAAAAAGTGAAAGGTTAAACCTTTCTAGTAACCTCTTATCCTTTGGCCTTTTAGTCAAAACATAATTTCTATTTTGATTTGAATCCTGATAATCTGATTTCTTCAGTGAGTTGCTAGATGCTTGTCGTGCTCTTCTGTCTATGGCTACTGTAACTTCACCAGCTCTGTTTGATCAACTTTTGAAACCCATAAGGTGATACATTGTTTTATTCAAGGTCCTCCTGGGGTACTTTTGGTTGTTTAGTTTCATGTTGTCTGTTTATATAGTTATTCAGGTTTCATGAATTTATGAAATTTTTACCATGATGATCAGGCCTTATGGAACTCTTCATCTGCTGGCTACTCTGATGTCCGAAGTCATCAAAGACCTTATGGAAAATTACACAGAAGAAGAAACATGGAGCTGGGTAGCACGAGATGTCTTATTAGACACCTGGACCGTACTTCTAGCGGTACATTTTTTTGTGGCTTAAACATCTTCGAAATTTCGTGAAGATTAATAACTGGTTTATCTATTTCATTAAACACCCCCCCACACACACACACACACACAAAAGAAAACTAAGCTTGAAGATTGATTTACCATAAGGTCACCTATGAAATTCGGTCACTACTTCATCTAGTTGTGAATGGTACAAGATGAACTTCTTTTATGTCACATTGTCTTCTTCTATCCATTAATTAAACTAGATTTTTTTCCATTCATGTGCAGCCACTGGATAGTATTAGTTGTAATTTGTTGCTTCCGCCAGAAGGGATTAGTGCTGCAGCCAATCTCTTTGCCATGATAGTTGAATGTGAATTAAAGGGTATGTCCTATTTATACACATTTTGTTCTGTCTCTTCTTTCTAATGACAAGATTATTCTATATATACTATTTTTTTTTTTTTTTAAAAAAAAAAAATTATAACATGGATTTTATGTTTTAGCTGCATCGGCATCTGCCTACAGTGATGATAATGAATATGATTATCTTCAGGCTTCCATTACTGGTAAGCAATTTATACTATAATTTGAAAAGCTTCTGAAACCATCTGCTGCTGCTGTTTGCAACCTTGAGCTCTATGTCTAAGCTCAGTTTAGTACCACCGGTAACTAATTGTACCTTGTTTATGTCATCTTTCTAGGCATGGACGAAAGGTTAAGCTCTTATGCTCTTATTGCTCGGGCAGCTATTGATGTAACAGTTCCTTTACTAACCGGACATTTTTCTGAGCGCTTTGTGAGGCTTCATCAGGTAATCATTTTTTCTTTCTATGTATCACTCGTCCTGATTTTTTGCATGTTTATAGTTGAGCTGTTTGCCTTTTAGCATCTTCCGACAGAATTTAAGTTTCCATTTGTTTAAATCTGGAGAATTTATCAATCTCTTAGATCCTTTTTATTTATACTGGAGCAAATTTGGGTATAATATCTTTCTCGTCCTATGTGTTCTGTTTTTGAGAGGTGATAGTAAATATATTGGGAATATTTGCTTCTAAAGGTTTGTAAGTTTCTTTGGGATATCTTTTGGATCTAAAGGTATGACTTAGATCCTCTAAGTTTGTTTTATTTCTAGAGTTTCTTGATGTGCTGTGGCAGAACAGGCTCTGAGGTTTGCATTTTATTGTTCTTTCCATGTGGCAAGCAGACCAACTTACCAAGTGCTTCTGTATCTCAATTAAAAATAAGTCAATTCTTTGGCTTTAGTCCTTGTTTACTGCGCGATGAAGATGAGAAGTGCAGGAGGTTTATGGATAGTCTGGACGTGGAGATTCATTCCCAGTTCTATAGATCACATCCTAGTTCTCTTTCGTTAAGGTGGTGAATAGAGCTTGACAAGTAGGAAAAGATTTCAGGATTGGGTACTGCTTTCATGAGACAGTCTTACCCATAGATGCCCTTTTGGCATTCCTCCCTAGTAGCTTTGGCCCGACCACCTTCAGCAGAATTTTTTATTTTGACCTTCTGTCCTCCCTTTTTATTCTAGCTGAATCTACAGAAGCCAACATCAAGATTCAACCTTCTTTTCTTGGAAGATTGAAAATTCAGTTTCCCCTTGCATTGTTAAGAAGCATATTGTTTGTTGACACTTAAAATAGTTGAAGAGAAAAATAAAGGGTTTCGTCAGCTGGTAGAACCAATACGTACACAGAGAGAAAAGAAACAATATTCAAGCATCTCAATTTCATGATTTCACTTAACCTTATTAAATGATATTACACTAGCTTCCAGATTCTTTTTGCTTAAAATATTTTATGTTCACTTTTGTAGATTGGGGCAATAGAGAGCAAGCTTTCTTCCCCACAATGGACTTTTTGTCTTGCTACTCAGTACTGCTAGTCTCGAGTACCGTGTTGTCTAGTTTTCTTACAATAACTAACTAAAATGAAAGCTTTCGTCCCTTTCAAGATCATACTTATGGCTTGTCAGCTATTTGATTTAAAATCCAGTGAAGTTTTGTTGGTGCATATTCTATTCCATTTACCATCTCTCTTCTTGGTTAGTTGGAAGCTTTGCCGAAAGAGGTCTTCTGTATCTTTATTTTCCTGATATCTTTCAGTGGTAAGGGACTATATGCAGAGAAGATACCCAAATAATTATTGATTAACTTTTCAAGGCAAGAACTGTTTTATTATATACAGGCAACTTTCGTTTACTAGAACAAGTTTAAACAAACCTCTGTGAATTCAATTTGAGGCATAGGATGGGAAAAGTGTGTGAGCATTTATATAACTGTTGCGTCAAGACTCTTCTTTTACAAACATTGCCGCCAGTTTTATTTAATGTGCATGATGTTATTTCAAAGGTTTAGTGTGGAATTCTTTGGTCTTTCTTGCTCTCTGTTTAAGTTCTTTACATCACGTGCAGGGCAGAGATATAAGTGATCCAGTTAAAACTTTGGAAGAGCTTTACTCACTATTACTGTTAACTGGCCACGTTCTGGCAGACGAGGGACTGGGCGAGACTCCCCTGGTGAGGTCTTTCTCCTAATTATTATTTACTCTGAATTTTTTTTTTTATTAGACCTCCATTTTTGGTATTTTGCTTCTCATTCTGGGAGCTCTTTGTGCCAGGCCACAAGTCTCGTTAACATAACGTTTTTTTCTCGATTGATTCCTCTCAAATACTGCATCTAATATCCACTCTCTTTAGTCATCTTTCCCATATTTTATGGGTCAGCAGGACAATGTAGGCTTTTACATCCGTAAGCTTATGGTTGATAGTCATTGTACATGCTCCACTATACTGAAACAGATTGCTAATTCAATGCATAGTTTGATGCTGTTTTGGATTATGGGCACTATAAAGTGACTTGTGGCCATAAGCTTACAACACAAAATTCCTGTTGTTCTGGTGCTTATCTTCCAGCATACTTTAATATAGGTCAGGTGCATGGGTGGATGAGTTTTTTGCCTCTGTAATAGAAGTTTCTTCATTAGTTATTTTCTTGCTGAAAATATGCTCTGTTTCAGGTTCCAAAGGCTATACAGACTCGGTTCTTGGATGTTGTGGAATCAGAAAAACACCCGGTTGTTATACTCTCTGGGTACGTCCACCCTTTCCTATAGCTGGAACAAGTTAATTTAAGCTGTAAATGTTGTGAAAGCTATTTGGTTTATCGTCGGTAATTGACAAATTTGTAGTACCCCAGAATCAAAGGTTAATTTCTTATGATATTTAGAGGGAATTATGAAATCCTTTATTATGTTCAAGTAATCTGACAAGTTTCTAACAGTCACCAACGGTACTCGCTGTAAACTCAAGCGATCTCTCTGTGCTATGTCTCCATGTATGAGGTCTTTGTGTCTGACACATTTGTTCTCGGTATTTTGAGAGAGAGAAGTGAGAGATTGATGTCGTCAAGTTATTTGGATGAACGAAGTCTACTTACAGTTTCTATTATTCTCTGTTTGATGATTCACTCAGATCAATCATAAAGTTCTCCGAGCAAGGGTTGGATGCAGGCATTAGAGCGTCATTTTTCAGTCCTCGTCTTATGGAGGTACTTGTCTTGTGAGACTATAATACTAGTTTGTGGTCCCTTTTCCTCTTCCTGAGATGTCCTCCTCTATGGATATTGGAGGACTTCTCTTTTTGTTGGCTATTTTAGAGTGATTTCTGCTGCACTATGGTTGTCCAGTGATGCATGTGACAAGTTGTGCTATTGTACTTTCTGTTTGTCGTTTCTTCACAAATTTCCTTCATTGGATCCCTAGAAATTTTAGTGGGATGCATTATTTCTTTCTTTTCTTCTTCTGACGGTGCATATTCTTGTGCATAACTTGCAAATGTCGTTGGGATGACTTTTTACACCGAACTATTTTTTAAGTGAATGTGTTGGAGGAATCTCATTATTACATGTTTGTTCTGATTCTCTTTCAGGCAATTATATGGTTCCTTGCAAGATGGTCTTGTACATATCTGATGCCATCTAAAGGTAGTCGAGAAAACATCAGCACCAAAGAGGAAAATAAGGAAGCTCTACTTCAGTCAGATCACTGCAATGAAACATTGCTTCAAGTTTTCACAGAGCATAATCAAGGAAAGGCAGTGCTTGAGATAGTTGTTCGCATTGCCACAGTAACGCTTGTCTCATATCCTGGAGAAAAGGATTTACAGGTGTCATATATGTTACTAGGTTTATGTTCTCAACTTTGTCTACAGATTTTGTATATCAACAAAAATTGACGCTAGCACTTTCTTGCATGAGCATCTTCTTTCTTTTAGGGTTGTGTATGTGTCCCGACCCTTGTTTTAGGTTACCGGATTTACCATAATGAATACAGAATCCCCCATTTGTGTTGAATGCAAAAGACCTGCTGTTAATTCACATGTACTTTAGTGATTTTTCTTGAGACTAATAGCTGAATAGATATCCAAAATTGGTCTGCTAGATAGTCTGTGCCCCATTCCTACTTGATAAGAAGGGAGTATGTTAACTTTAGTGTTTACTGTTTGTTTGGTTTTGTAGGCTCTAACCTGTCATCAGCTGCTCCATGGACTTGCTCGACGTAGGGATGTCTGCAAGCACCTTGTGACTTTGGTTAGTGATGTGTCATTTTATGCCATTCTAGTGAACTTTGTTTTCTGTCACCTTTGCTTGTCATTCTGAACTTTTTGCTTTTTGAGTTTGGATCTTTTACATATCTCTGAGATGAACACCAAAGTAAAAGAACTTTTGCATCTTCAGAGTATCATAGCTGTTCCTTTGCAGAGGCAACTTTCTTGTTTGATTTTTAATATATTTTGGGTAACAATGGAGGGTGTAGTCCTTAACTGAAGAAAGTCCTCCTCTAAGTTTGAGGCCCAGACTGATAGGACTGGTTTAGAGAATGTTTCTATTTGAAAAGGGCTTGAGCCTAACTTCACCCCCAAAAGATATCTCAAGAGGGGGAGGATTGCCCAAACTTATGAGTTATTTGTTCTTTAACTAGCCAATGTGGGACTCTCAGCACCCCCATAGCCCTTACGCCCAAGGTTGGACATCTAGAGTGTGAAGTTTGCAGACTGGACATCTGTGGGTGATCCAACATGGGTGGCGTAACATTGGGTTAGGTGGCTCTGATACCATGTTAAAAACGGGCTCGTGCCTAACTCCACCCCAAAAGGTACCTCAAGAAGGGGAGGATTGCCTAAGCTTATAAGGAGTTCATTGGTTCTTTAACTTGCCAATGTGGGATTCTCAACAGTTTCTACTATTGACTTAGTAGATTGATGATTAAGATGTGAGCCTGCCACTTGTTTTACAGGGCACATTTCTGTTAAAATTTACATAACATAATGTAGTATATGTTATATTTAGCCTTATTGAGAATTGCTAATTAAGGAAAAGAGTAATATACTGTACGAGTCCTCACAAACAAAGAGCAGTCAAACGCTCCAAGTTAAAACTTGCAATTAAAAGAAATATAAACCTTCTAACGAATTGCTAACTGGATAAATTTCCAAATTTCTGTTCTATTTACTAGACAGGAATAAATTAAGGTTTGGTTCATAATTGATATCGAAATCGCATTGGCAACTATAAGCATCCAAATATTATGAGTGGCCAAAGAATGCTTTGAATTGGTTGTCTTAGCTTGCAAATGCATTGGAGGTTTTACAAGCAAACTATATCATATTGATATAAAAGGCAAGAAATTTAAAAGGATGATGATCATCCCCACCCCCCCAACCCCCCCACCCCCCCACCAAAACAAAAAAACGAAAAAGACGAAGTAAAGGGAAGAAAAATTTAGAGCATGAAAAAGTAACATAATGAAAAATGGTCCCTTGTGATTTGTATCTATCTTTAAGATATCCCTATTCTCAACGTTTGTTCATCTATTTATTCAGGACTCTTGGAGCAACTTGGCTAATGCTTTTGCTAATGATAGAGCTTTGTTATCACTCAGTAGCATTCATCAGGTAATATACTTTGAAGTAGAGGTGGGTGAATGATCAGCAAGTCTTTCTTCAATTCTTGGTGCGGCAGACAAAGCTAAAGTAAAAATACTCTACGAGTTTACCAGCCAAGGTTTTTTCCCCTATTTATTCATCATAATGTTGTTCCCTATTGGGAATAACGTTTGATGAATGGGCAATTCTAAAATTAATATGCTGTGTTCCTTCCAAATCGTGGCATGAACTTCACTTTTCGTTGAAGTCCATTTGATTGGACGACTTGGAAGATAATACAAATTGAAAGGAAAACCATCATCACCTATATTGCCTTTTGAGTTGATACAGCAGAAGGACGAAATATTGTTATATCTTTGCAACTCTCCAAGAGGGACCTTTCTTTTTTAAATCCATAAGAGCTTATTGTTCTATAAAAACCATTAGCATTCTTGACTAGTTCAATATCCATAATTCTACAAGTCTTTGTTCTCCAGACGACTCCCAAATTAAAACTCAGTCCTTTAAAATCATTCTTCAACTCAAAGTTACCCATCGAGATGCAAACTGGACACTCTGCACTTCTGATGGTCCTGTTGCTACGAATGACCAGTAAGTTGGAGACTACTCATTCCTTGTTTTCTTGCAGCGATCACTTGCTCAAAGTCTGGCTCTTTCTGCATCTGGCATGCGAAATTTAGAGGAAACGCATCAGTGAGTTTATATCTACATCACGTTTCTGTCTACTGATTTCCCATTAGCTGTTGTCCTTTATCTTCTCCATACCTATTCGCAGGTTCATAAGGAATCTTACAAACCATATGACAGCCTATCTGCTAGATCTTTCCAGAAGAAATGATCTAAAAAATGTTGCTCAACAGCCAGACACTATTTTGTTGGTATGGAAGCTGATGCGCTTGTTGTTGATAATACTTTCTTATTCATACTCCCATAGCATGTTCTTATCTGATATCTCACAGGTGAGTTGCTTGTTAGAGCGGCTTCGTGGGGTTGCCACTGCTTCAGAACCTCGCATGCAGAAAGCAATTTATGAGATGGGATTCTCTGTGATGAACCCCATCCTGATTTTTCTTGATGTCTACAAACATGAGGTAATCATTATTCAAAACTCATGTATTGAAGTTTGATACTAGAAGAGAGCATAAGAAGCACAAGTTTCTTCACTTTGACATGGGATGTCATAGTTTGGGTACATGGTCATACCCTCTTCACTTTTCTGAGGAAAGGCTAGATAACACGTCCCAGATCAGTAGTGTCTTTGATTTGTGAGACATTGTGCTATAGATGCTGCAGAAAAGCAATGGAAACCCACCTTATATCCTTTTATTATTGTTGTTGTTGTTGTTGTTGTTGTTGTTGTTGTTATTATTATTATTATTATTTGGGCTTTGGGTGGGAGGGACTTGTTTGATATTAATTAAGAGATCGCTTACAAAGATGCACAAAAAATATGCTTGCAAAAATTAAGACCTTAAGCACAAATGTCATTAGAGTTTCCTCACTTGAACTATGACTCTTTTATAGAATTCTGGAAATGCTTGGTGTGAGATATAGAAGTCAGATCCTGATTAGTTGGCAAGTGGTAGAATTGGAGATCCTAGGAACTGTTTAGTTTGTTGAGCTTGTGAAATAGGAAAGTATATGAGATTTGTTATCTCGACCTCTTTGTATTTTGAGACCTGGAGGATTGTTTTGCTCTTATCCCATTTGAATCAGTTCTTAACAGTTAAAGCTGGAAGTTCCTTCCAGAGAATTAACTTGAACTGTGTCAGCTCAATTGGAAATATCTGTTGGACTTGTACAATGCCAGAGTCTTCATACCTGTCTTCTTCTTTTTGTTTTGTGTTTTAATTTTTTGACTTGTGCCGGGTGTGGATATGGTTACCAAGTATTATTATCAACCACTACAAGTCTATTTTCTATCCTAAGCCCTCGACACCGAATGTTTTCTTTTTCTTAGTGATGTAACTGCTAATTATTTATGGCAATAATCTGTCTGCTGTTTTAGGCTATAAGTTTTTAAAGTAGGGTAGCTCAAAAGCATTAATGATTCTCTTCTGCATATAATTTTCAGTCTGCAGTTGTCTATCTTCTATTGAAATTTGTCGTTGATTGGGTGGATGGACAAATTGTCCACCTAGAGGCACACGAAACTGCTGTCGTCATCGATTTCTGTATGCGGTTACTTCAAGCCTACTCTTCTCATAATATTGGCAAGGTACTTATAATACTTTTTGTTCATCCTTACATGTGAAATTGCCTGGTCTTTTATCAAGGAACTGGAAGCTGTAAACCTAGTGAATATCTAATAGATATTATAGGATATTTCTAGGCTGAACCAAACTAATTTAAATAGCTATAATAAGGTGAAAGCACTTCTTAATAGCTGATAGGTAATGGATCACTGTCACTCTGCTTGATGTTTCAAACTTGAGCAATAATAATGGGGGCCCTTCTAATATCTCGCATGAAGGACGAATTTAACTTCTATGCACGTGGACTGACACGAGAAATGGAAAAGTGAATCATTTATCCTTTTTTTTCTTTTTATTTTATTATTTTGGTGAAGGGAAAATTGGGTCTATGAAATGACATTTTTTTCGCTTTGTAAGTCCTTCGGATGAAACACAGTTCAAATATGTTATACTTCTCTAAGGTGCAACTAATGAACTGACCTTATCTCTTTTGTATAACTATGCATTGGTAAACATGATTCTCATGTTAAACTTATAGTTAGCTAGAGAATAAGTATAATTGGCCTGGAAGGGAGTACCAGAAGTTTGTTAATACCCTACCTCAGAAATATCTTGGATACAGATTTAGGCCAAACAATGTGTGGTTCTCTTGACCATCTGATATTACTCTAATGTTAATTGGCATAATTAGCATATTTCTTGCATTTGCTGAAATAGACTATGCTCATCTTTTAGTTCTCTAATAAAGACTCATGCTGGAAGCTTCTCTCTTTTCAGATTTTACTTTCTTTGGTATCTGCGTTAAAAAAAAATAATTGAAAAAGGAGTTAATATCATGTGGAGAGATGGCCTAAGATATTAAGCTGATAAGAACAGAAATTAGACGCACGATATTTGTCAAAAAGTAAGAAAGTTGAAGCTTTTCATTATCTTTCTTGGTCTGTAATTTGTTGTCTTCAGATTTCCATTAGCATTTCAAGTACCTTGAAGAGTGAAGCTGATACTGAAAAATACAAGGATTTGCGAGCGCTTCTACAACTCCTTGCAAGTCTCTGTTCAAAGGATTTTGTAATTTCTCTACTCCCAACCTTTCTTTTTATTGTTCTTTTGTTCCTTTTTCTTTTTTTGGTTTTTGCAGGAGGGAATGGAAATTACTATGGTTTCCTCTATTTTGATTCTACTAAAATTCCTGCTTTTCTTCTGCTTAGTGTAACCTCTTTTCTTTCATTTCCTTCTTTTTTTAGCTTTCACTCCTTTCTACAATCATTTAGACCAAAGAAAAATATCTTTGCAGGTGGACTTCTCATCAGTACCCATTGAGGCTCATGGCACAAACATTTCTCAGGTACATTCTATTGTGTTTGTTCCGAAGAAGGAATATCCATATCCAGCTTGATTCATTTTATAACAAAAGAGAAGATTTCTTTTTCTTAATGTGTGCACCCATGTTTCTTCCATATATATCTTCTGCAGGTCGTATATACAGGCCTTCACATTGTTACCCCTCTGATAACGCTGGAGCTGTTGAAATACCCAAAACTTTGTCATGATGTGAGCTTCTTTCATCATTGCAGAAAAAACCATTGTGTTTCAGTTCTGGAACTAATATTCCATTTTCTGTGTGGCAGTATTTCGCCCTTATCTCACACATGCTGGAAGTTTATCCAGAAATGGTCACACAATTAAACAGTGAAGCCTTTGCTCACATTATTGGAACTCTTGGTTTTGGTCTTCACCATCAGGTAAACCCATTATCATTTGGATGAATGAAACTGCGGCTCTGACTTTTAAGTATGATGAGTACTTGAACATATCTCAGCTTGTTTCTTAGGGTAGTATGACTTTGCTTCAGTAGCTTTTTTATTGCTGAGTGATGCCTGGATGTCCATTTCCTTGTTTGACGGTACTCTTCTAATTATCAGTGTTATTTTGGTAATATGATGATGATATAGGTTCTGGAAGTGGTTGACTACTGTCTAAGTGCTTTGAGAGCACTTGCTTCCTATCATTACAAGGAAATTGGTGCTGGTAAAGCTGGGCTAGGTTCATATGCTGCAGGTTATAAAGACGCAGATGGTAATATTCAAGAAGGCATTCTGTGTCAGTTTCTTCGTTCATTGCTGCAAATGCTCCTCTTTGAGGATTACAGGTGAATTGGAAGAATGACATTGTACTTTCAGATTAAAACATGACACTTGAACCTTTTAGAAGCACCTCATGAACTAGAGTTACCCATTAACTTAACATGCCATCATCATTGTTGTGGTGATGATGAATTTCTCATCCATAATGCTTTTGTTGCTTTGCATCCAGCTCCGATCTTGTCAGCTCTGCTGCAGATGCTCTTCTTCCCCTGATCCTGTGCGAACAAAATCTCTACCAGGTACCTTCAAAACCTAGCAATATTTCATTTTGATGGCATGATATCTTGACTAGGTCAACTTCTATGAGCATGATGTATGGGCCAAGCCTTGCTGCTTTCCCCTTACCCCAGCATATATAGGTTTCCCAGTCTACAAACTTTTGTATCGAGTGCTCACCTTGCTCATTTTTTGTAAGTACTGGGTACTTGGCTGGTTGCGAATGTAATGGTGCCAAGGGTTCGTATCCTTTTCCATCAAATTTGCCCACTTAATCTATTGAACTTCCTTCTAGATGGTGGTTTTACCAATTTCTCGGTACATGTTTCACTTTATTTACGTAGTGTTATGGTTTCTCTTTGCTTATCTTGTGGTGCGTTTTATCTTTCCGCAGAGACTGGGGAATGAGTTAATTGAAAGGCTGGGAACCCCTACATTGAGATCAAGATTGGCAAATGCATTACAAGCTCTTACAAGCTCAAACAACCTCTCATCTAAACTTGATCGCACTAATAAACAGAAATTCAGGAAAAATTTACGTGATTTTCTAATTGAAGTCCGTGGATTTCTTCGCACAAAATGATGATATCTGAAGGGGGAATGGAATCCAATAAAACATGAAGATACGAGACCAAGAATGGTGAATTCACGAGGAGGCCAGTCTGATCAAGATGAAAGAATCCATCTTCCTAAAGAAATGATCTGTGAGCCTGTATTTTTTTGGAATGTTTTCTCCATTTGAACTTCAGTTTTAGTGCTTGGGTTTTTATTGGTAGTAATATTTTTGAAGTGTCATATTCGTGGTTGTACATATATATATATATATATATATATATATCTTTTAGTGCTGCTTGAGTTTTTATTGCTCATCATATTATTTTCTTACTTGGTAAGGCTGACATGAAAAACTATAAGAAATATGTTAACAGATTAAAGGGAATAATAATTACGCTCTCAAATATCAAATTTACATTCAAAAAAATTTAAATATTTTTTCCTTCTAATATACTCTTTTTTCTATATAAATTTTTTTCTAATTTTTCTCTAAAAAATATTTATCTACACAATAATATTTATTTTAAAGTAAAAATTATAAAAAGGCGAAACAAAAAGTTAAAAAAATTAATTTGTCCCACTCCAGTCACGATTTAGTAGGAGTAGGGTGACCTTGTGTTAGGAATTGACATTGACTTTGAGATGGTGGCTCCTTGATGGGGTTACCTTTTGGTTTAACTCGATCATATTAAATTTTTATTTTTTATTTTTTTAAATATAATAATATAAATAATATTAATAATGAATTATAAAATATTAAAAAAAAAACTACATATTGCGGCTGAGTTTTTGTTTAAATAAAAGAAAAAAGGAAAACTTTAAGCATGGAATCGGTTGGATCCAGGAGTTGGCGTGAATAGGGATGGAGTAGCGCCAAGAGATGGCACACTTGTAAATAAAAACACACAATAAAAACACATGCGGCTGAGTTTTTGGAAAGTGTGTGTTTTTATGCATATCTTAATGGTTTTGATTTTATTTCTTTGTTTCAGTTGACATTGTCCTTAAGATCATCACTAGAGATTTGTGCAAGTAAAGCAGTAAAGATGAATTATCAATACCTTTCTTTATATCATACATCTTAAAATTTCTTTTTGCTTTTAATAGTTATAAGTCGGAGGCACCGGAGAAAGCATATATGGGTTAATTTGATCGGCATAGATGAAATTGGAGCCATGGGGAACATGTAAAAGTTGTAATTAAAAATATAATATCTTTAATTTGCACATTTGACAAATAAATTTATGAAGACGTAGCCAAAAAACTGAAAGGATTTAAATTGCTTCCATATTTCACCCAATAGTATTTGATCAGCCATCCTGGATCAAAGTTTCACTGTCATTACATGTTTATGAAGCATGTTCACAACATCTTGGCCAACTGCAACTGATTGATCCTTTCTTGTACCTCTTGTTCGAGGCGTTTTATGTTGGCTCCAGAGTTTACAGAGGTTAAACATTGGAAATGAAGCTAGTTGCAAAAATTATAAAAAAAAAAAAAAGAACAATGTTGCATCCAAGAACTAGAAACAGATTCAAAAGTACACAAAAAAAAAATGGAAAAAAGAAAACAAAACCCTCAAGAAACAAACCTTAGTAGACCTGCGACAATCATTTAAAGTAGAAACAAAAGCTCTTGGGCAGCTTTAAAGTAGTAGCTGTTTGTAAGCTCCAATCAGTCACCTGTGACAAAAGCATAAATTTAAGCCCAAAAAGGGAGAGAGGAAACATATTTGCTGAAAATGAAAGGTGCCGAAGAAAATTACTGAATCAGAAAAAAAAGAATTAAGCAGCAGCTTGAAGTTTATTATGTGAAAAAACAACTAAAGGAGTATTTATTTGAGCTGCGGAAACCCAGTCATGTGATGAGGGTTTTATTATGAAAAAATAAATAAATAAATAATAATAAAATCTCTTTCCGAGTGTCCGATCGACCAGTCTGATCAAGAATTCAGAAAACTCCATGGAGTAATGGGTAAAAAAATATGGGGAAACAGAGGAATGATATTCCAATGATTTGGAACAAGATCTCAAATATATAAATAAACCTGAAGAATATGTCATCCATTTGCACAGGGTAGCTACTAATTCTTGAAAAATTATATTAGCAGTCTCGGAGTGGCAATTCTTTAAGGCGGAAGAAGAACACTTGGACAAAATTTAGGACAAAAAATCAGAGATAGCCTACCTTTCCTTCAAGTTCAACACTAGTTAGATGATTAAGTGCACATCAAATGGCCACTTCGAACTCTTAGATTCGACCAGAGATCGGAGCTTTAGGGGAAGATTGAATGCCACTAGAATACTAAGAAGCGAAACGAGAGATCGATCTTTTTTTTAGGATACCTGTTGGGTTGCCGGTTGTTCAAGAAGAGGATTAGAATATTCTATATATCCACTCATTATATTTTAGGGTCCATAAAAAAATAGTCGATAAACCCAACTCGGTTGAGAAGAAAGATTGATTCCTAAGTGTCAGCTTACAACTATCCCGTCCTAGTAGTGGATGGATGAGTCATGCTCAACAACTAGCGCTAAAGACTATGTATTCATCTAACTAAACAAGACTCTGTCAAATGTACAATTTAACATTCCCTTAAATCTCAACCGGCCTCAATCAGATTGAGATTGCTGCTGAACATTTACAACTGGCGAGCTGTTACAGGTTTTGTAAATATATCAGCAACTTGATCTTGACTTGGGATAAATCTAATCTCTAAGGCTTTGCGAGCAACCCTCTCTTTGACAAAGTGAAAATTAACTTCGATGTGTTTCGTTCTCGTACGACAAGGTTAGCGGAAAGATAAGTAGCACATCAGTTGTCACACCATAAAACCGAAGCTTGGTGCTGAAAAATCCCAAGTCCCTCAAGAAGTGATTGAATCCAAACTACTTTAGCTGTAGCATGGCAAGACTTACTTTTGTACTCCGATTCAATGCTGGATCTCGATACCGTAGCTTGTTTACGTGAACTCCATGAGACTAAGTTTGTACCGAAGTATACTGCAAAACCACTTGTTGATCGTCGGTCATTTAGACATCCTGTCCAATCGGCGTCTAAAAATGCACTGACAAGCTCAAATTGAGACCTGTTTATCGACAACCCAACGGCAGATGTGAGCTTCACATATCGAAGGATTCTTTTAACAGCGGTCTAATGTGTTGTTGTAGGTGAGTGAAGATACTGACATACTCTATTGACAGCAAAAGAAATGTCTGGCCTGGTTAGCGCTTACAGTTTTGCATTTGTCCATCTTGGATTTCTTCAACAGATCATATGCATATTTATATTGTGTGAGTGTGACACCTTTATCTATATATTTTACTTCAATATCCAAGAGGTAGTGTAAACTTCCTAGATCCTTGACTGCAAATTCTTGTTGCAATTGCTGAAGCACCCCATCAATTACTTGAGGTGATGAACTTGTGATTATTATGTCGTCCACATAGACAAGCATGTACAAAGTGACAGCTCCATTCCTATAGATGAACAAGGAAGTGTCTGCTCGAGATGGACTGAAACCAATTTCCTACAGTTTGATGCTTAATTTGGAATGCCATGCTCTCGGGGCCTGTTTCAATCCATATAGTGCTTTCTTGAGTCTGCAGACATGAAGTGGATAGTGAGCATCCTCATACCCAGGAGGTTGTTTCATCTAGCTTTTTCTTGATTTTATATACCTACTTGTAGTCAACTAAGTTCATATATTGTTGTGGTGGTACAAGGTGGCAGGTCTCATTTTTCATTAGGGCACTAAACTATGCATCCATTGCTTTTCTCCATTCTTCATTTTGCAACGCTTCGTTATGACTTGTTGGTTCCTCAAGGACAGTTGCCATCAGTAAATCTAGGGACAATGATGTTATTTTTCAACCTTGTGCGCATGGGATGTCGACAACAGAGGTATTGTCGACACTAATTTGCACTCTTACTGTGGATGGGTGGCGAGAAGTAGTGACTGCAAAACAAGATCAGTTTGAACGAGCAAGTGCTCATTAACCAATTGGTCACTCCTAATTCGATTTTGTATAGGTAGAAGGACGTACTCAACGGTTCGAATGCAGCCAAAAGAAGATGACTTTGTGGAGAAAGGGAAAAGCTTTTCATGAAAAATAACATCTCTTAAGATGTAAACTCTGTCAGTAGAAACATCACGACATTTATACCCTTTGTGCATGTTGCTATATCTTACAAAAATACACTGCTTAGAGCGAAATTGTAGTTTGTGTTGATTGTAAGGTCTTAGATTAGGATAGCAAGCACAGCCGAAGGTTTTGAGAAGAGTGTAATCAGATTTGTTACCAAACAATTTTTCTATAGGTGTACATGACTGAATGACCTTGTTAGGTAGCCTATTTATGAGATAGCAAACAATTTGAAAAGCTTCATCCCAGAATTTAATAGGCATATGTGATTGAAGAAAGAAAGAGCAACTTCTACCACAAGATGATGCTTTCTTTCTACTAGCCCGTTCTGTTGGTGTGTATGAGGATAGGAAACTCGATGAGCGAAAACAAATGATCTTTTTTATTAAGAAAAAGCTCAACATGTTTTTGAAACTGAACAAAGATGCTTGCTACATCAGCTTTGCTCTTTAACAACTAAAGTCATCAATAAAACTCACAAAATACTTAAAACCATTTACTGATGGGTCCCCACACATCAGAATGAATAAGCTTTAATGGAGATGTTGATACATTATTTGATATGGGAAAGGGAAGCTGATGACTTTTTCCAAGCTGACAAGCACTACAATGAATAAGCTCTAATGGAGATGTGGATACATTATTTGATATGGGAAAGGGAAGCTGATGAGTTTTTCCAAGCTGACAAGCACTACAAAGTGAGGAATTATTCTTGTGGCTATTGATGAAGAGGGTGGTCCCAACCTGCAGTGCCATTGTTCATAACTGGTTTTAATGCATAGGCAGGGAGTGGCCTTTAAGAAGAGTTGTTCATGTGGTTCGATCCTTGATGAAATAACAATTGGTATGAAATTCAAACATAGATTGTTATCATTTGTGAATTTGTGAACGGATAGAAGATTTTTAGTGGCATTAATAATGAGCATACCTGCACCATTCGTCTTATGATCTTCACTAGTGTACTTCTCACGTACTGTTATACGGTCAAGGTCACTGGTGATGTGGTAGTGGCAGCATGATTAGTTCTGCCGTAGATTTGGCAGCGCCTGTTGTTGTTGTTATGGCATACAGCAGAATTGGTCGAGGACCCGAACTGCACAACTGAATTGTGCTGATCCGAGCGCTTTTGAAATGCCATCAGGTATGCGTAGACATCGTCGAAGGTGAGGTCGTCGACACTTGTGGTGAGCGACGTGATGATCGGATCATAATCAAATCCGAGGCCTGTGAATATGTAGGAGAACAGTTCGTCGTTGGTCAATGCACGACCTGCAGACGCCATAGAGTCACCGAGCTCTTGACTTTGCGGACGTAGTTAGCCATTGATAGATCAGCCTTCTGAATCGTCGAGGGTTGATGACGGATCTGTATTGTTTTGGTCTTGGATTGAGAACCAAACATGCTCTGAAGTTGATTACATACCTCGCGCGACCTAAAGAGGCACCAGCTGATCTTGGAGAATCCAAACCTGATACGACCGATGGAGCTCAATGGTGCTGCTGAGACTAGGTTTGGTTTTTCATGCTGTAGAAGAGGAGGCTCTGATACCATAAAAAAAAAAAAATGAAAGTTGAGAGAAAAGATTAATTCCACCACCACAGTGCAGGGTTTTCATTCTTGATATATAGTGCCAGCTCACAACTACCCCAGCGCTAAAGACTAGGTATTTATCTAACTAAACAAAAGTCTGTCATATGTACAATCTAACAGTTTGTTCTTGCCTTTTGGATTTTCATTTGTGTTAATTTAAACTTCTTTTAAAAAAAACATTTTTGAGAGAATTTTTGAGAAAATGAGAGCTTCATCATGCTAAGAGAATTAGCTTCGTGTACTTAAATTGATATTCAATTTCTGTGATTTTTTTTTTCTTTTCTTAACCTTATAATGGTACACAATAGGGATGTAATTGAGACGAGCCTAAACTTAGGGATATAATTGAGACGAGCCTAAACTTGTCCCGGTTCGAACTCAGCTCAAATCTTTTCTATTGACTTCAAGCTTGATTAAGTCTATTGATTATGGCTCAAACTTGAATGCAATTCGACAATTTGAACTAATTTATTATATATAATTAATATTTATATTTATATATATCAGTACTCAATGAACTAATGATTAGTATAAACGAGAATTGAATTAGACAGCATTTTCTTCACGAGCCAATTTGAATTCAACTCAAGCTCGATCAACATCAAACTTGAATTGAACTGCTCGCGAACAACTAATAACTCCCTAATAGCTCCACTCATTTACACCCCTAATAGCTTCACTCATTTATACCCCTAATAAACAAGGGCTCTAATAGCTCCCCTCATTTACGTACCTAGCAAACAAAAACTTGCATAATATAATACAAGAGTCCGACCTTTCCATTGGTCAGAAAGCTTCAAACTCTTACCGCTTAGCCGAATCCTTACGTCCTACGATCTCAACTCCCTTCTCGGAAACCAACCTACTTTTTCATTTTAAAATAATAATATTTAAAGGAATACAAGAAAGCAAATATCCAGCTATGGTGGGATAAAAGGAACAAACGAAACATGTACTCAATTTCAAATAAACTCAGGTATATAAGACAATTCTGCACAATCGCTATAGTGATTCCACAACATGCGTCATTTGCCATCCAATTCAAGAGAATGGGTACTCGCTTGAACAAACACCCCGCTCCACCCCCCTTCCCCCATTTTTTGAAGAAGAGAGATACTCCATTCGCGATACCGTTGGCAGTATGCATCCGTTACCCATGTCACTTGTGCAAGACACTCTTCTTTGGCATCTTAGCTTTCTTCTGAGATTGATTCTGCCAAAAAGAGTCAAAAGATGAGAAACTTTTTTGTTATTTGATTAAAAAGAATCAGCTAGTTGGCATCAACCAGCAAAAGATATACCTTCTGTCTTTCAAAAGCTTCATAGTCTGTTCTTTCCTTCCAGTTGCTCTTACGAAGTTTGATAGGCCTATTACCGACATACTTGCCTGAAGGCAAACAATGCAAGTTCTCAGATTAATACCTTTATTAGGTGGCAATATTTGTGCATAGTAATGAAGACAACCCTTTAGTATCAATGCAGACTATGGCGTCAACAAAGGGACACGAGGGGCAGGAGGTTTTACTAGCTTTATTAATTTTTTAACTATTAATCCAACAGAAAAGAAAGGCAACATAAAGCAAGTAACTCCATATACAATACAATAACCTGGAAATCTTATGAGTGACAAATGATCATATATCCATGTCAGGCCCCTTCCACCATATGTATGAATACAAAAAGCTGATGAAATGGACATTAAATTTTAAACACTTCTTACCATTCATTTCTTTCATTGCTGCAGCAAGATCCAAAGGGTTTGCGAAGCTCACAAACCCAAAGCCTTTAGTTTTGCCTGTCCGCTTATCCCTTATAACCTGAGAATGAAAATTTTCCAGTCTTATCAAATGCAAATGCATAAAGGACAAAAGACATCAATAGTCCCCTAGAGAAAATGCAAAACTCAGCAGCTCCCGACCCAAATATAAAAGCATGGCATGATAAGCATAGCATGATAACACATGCCAACACAGGGTCCAGCCCTTCACACGCCCCAAGAACAAAAACCAGAAACTAAGAGACCTTATACCCTTTTCTATGTTGAATTATTTCTTATTGTAAGTTTCTTTCATGATAAATCAATGTCCCATAGAGATGGAAAACTGAATATAAACAGTATCTAGTAATGCAGGAGCAAAATTATATAGAAAAGCTCAATGCTGGGCTTTGTTATCATTCGAGAAAAGTTGAGAAATTACAAAGAGGGAAGACATAATGCACAAAACACGGATTTTCAAATACCCATTGATGAAAACTACATGATACCAGAAAACCCCTATTTTGAGTACCTTATTAAATTTTAGGCTTTATTTGGATTGATTTTTAGATAGAAAAAGTGTGAACCTTTTAATTATTGGATATCGTGAGAGTTCATAATTTGTGAGAGAAGATGTAGGAACCAAGGTGAAAAGAGTAAATCACAGTTTAATTAAATCATCAATCCAAATAGACCCTTAATCACTCGCATCTTACTTGATTTCTCCTTTCTTTTTTTTTTTTTTTTTTTGGTGGGAGCTAGATGGATGAGACTTCTTCATCAACTTCAAACAACTCCCATCAGGTGAAGCAAAGTTCTCATGCAAAGAGAACAAATTCACATGGTAATACATCTAGGCACTTTTAGTAGAAAGTTACCACATCAAGCATGCATGAAGGCAACAAGACCTATGATTCTTCATAGAGCGCATAAAATTGCAATGTCCACAAATAGATCAAGCTATTTTCCCACATTAAAATATACCATAAGAATTATAGGGAAAGACCAAGAAAAAAGAAAGGTAAACAAGAATATGTGTAAAATAAGGAATATGGACTGAAGATCAACAATTACTGCCCCGTTATGCAAAAGCCAATCTTTTCAGTGGCAAACTCTCAGCTAAATCCATAACATCCGATTGGGAAACATATTGGTACAAGCAAAATTCCAGCTATGAACCCTGTGAAAACTTCGCAATCAAAACCCTGCCCCAAGGACGAAACAAAGGGAACAAGAGATAAAAGGCATCAAAGATGAAACTAGTCTTAGTATTGCATTCTCCTGGTGCTATTTAGGTTGAATTTGAAATATCTTTACTTTTGTTTTCTTCCATCTAAATAGCTAATCGACTAATTAAATTCTTCAATCCTCACCTTCCCCCACGCACCACCCCCCCCGCCCCCGAGAAAGATTCTATGAAAGCGAAATTAGTTTGAAGCCAATAATTTATATAGTATTAACGCCTTACATCAATCTCCTCTAGCCTGTTGACATCAACTCCATAATCAAATCATAAAAGAGCTTAAAGGTTCATCCACTTACTGACGAGCAATTAAAATCATGAAATGCCACATTGCTACATGGACTGAAGAATTCTACCTTAAGGCACACGAGACATTTGATCGCTCCATGCACTTCAAAATAACATCTGAAGAGGACATGCAATTCTCTCAAGTATCCAAGTCCAGAAAAGCAAACAAAAGAACAGAGAGTAGAAGCATAAGAAAAGAGAACTCACCCTGGCCATGTTGAAGGATGGAAATCTTGAAAATGCTTTTGATAGAACATCATCATTCACCTCATTCCCAAGATCACCACAGAACAACCGATAATCATCTGGGAAGCACGCACCAAAAGTATGAAAAGAATATACAGGGTATTGGGAAGGCAACCATAGTTGACAAAAACCTTAGAAACTGACCGAATAATCACACATAAAGCATCTCCATCAACTAAAAATTTCATTTATAACCACCTATATGTAGCATATAACTGATTCTACATATAGCAAGCAACTTTCACAAAATATGAAAACACATTTCAAGATGTTTTTCTCCTGTGACAAACATCCCTGTCAGGCAAGCAAATTTAACATAAGAACTACAGATTATCTCTTTCATCTTATAATTGCAATCACTTTTCATACTCCGTGCATCTACACGAGATTGTTCCATCACTAACCTTGGATATTTCTTATAGTCAAGTCCTTCGACAGACAAGGATGACAAGGACATCTTAACTCAGGAATCAGAATACATAATGCTAACATTATACTTACCATTAAAATCCCGATACGGAAATAGCATGCTTATCCCTAGTTTTATAGTGCCTCTTCCCAATTCATTGTGAAGCAAATTGCTTAACTATGACATAGAGCAAGTTACTTCTAAAAAATGCACAAGTAATCCAAAATGGCATTGGTAAATGTAATCATAATATTTCCAAATGGAGCTAGTTGTCTGAACATGCCATATATAATTATCTAAGCCCAGCCCTTGATCAAAGAAGGACGGATAACAAAAATAAAAAAACTCTCCAAAAGCATTGTTTACTACTAAACTAATAATATCTTTAGAACAAGCATTCGCATTCAACCCAAATGTATTAAACGAAAAGTAGCATTTAGAGGCACGGATAACAAATTTACAGAAACAGTGACGGGACAGATGAATCTCACTTTCTGGCCAGTCAGCAAGAGTTGGATCCTCCCAGGTCTGCCCTGCAGCCTTACGAGGTACAGCTTTCTTTTTATTCTCTGCCTTGTGTTCAATCTCACTGCTTGCAATAGCAGCTTTTACATTCTCCAGTGCTTCTGGTGTTATAGTTTGTGCATCTCTCTGAAACAATTGCTGAGCCTGTCCACCCAGATAAGAAGTGTTACAGAAATCATGCAAATAATTTGCATCAACCAAATTCGTATCCTTGAATTCTCAGAGGAATTAGATTTCATGAAAATGTTTTAACCAAATCCACGTGCCTTGCATTGCAACAACTTATTCAAAGGAATCCATCCAAGTTCCCTTTTTTTTTCATTAATAAAAACATGTAACCCCTATTTGCCATCTTTTTCTCTTTGCTGAGCATATGGACTACATAAGGATGCTGATATATATCAGAGATTCACAACAATCAAAATTAACTTCTAGCTGCTAGCCTCAAATTACTATTTCGGCAAATACATAATTGAATACAGCAAAGGAGAATTCAATCCGAACACAAAATTCTACTGTATTTCAAACATGAAAAGTCAGAAAGTAGAACTAAGAGATACAATGGGTTAATTCCTGTAGCCCAAAACTCCCGAAACTTTTCCCATTAAAGGTAAATTCTAAAATTCAAATTCAACTAATATAAGTCTAGAGATTTACCTGTTGGAACTGAGGCAAGGAGTAAACTGTAGGGAGAGCAGCAGGCGGTGGATAAACGGACGGAACAACAGGTGGGGGAGCTGGGAGTTGCACCGTCGGAATAGGGGCGGCTTGGCCGACATAGGTCTGCGGTTGTTGGAGATGGAACGGCGTCGGAAAATACGTGCTATTGGAATACGTGAACTGGGATGACGTCATTGACGACGAAGCAGCACCCGAGGTCGACGACATAGGGGAACCGGAGATGCCGCTTACGACGTCGTTTGACGAGAACAGCAAGAGAAAGTTCAGACGATGATAAGTATTTGAGCGTTTGATTGGTGAGGAATCTGGAAACTGGTTTTAAGCGAAGGAGTAAACCATAAAAGGTTTTTAGATGAAATTTGAGTAAATGTTGGTTTTAGTCCCCCAACATATTACTACCTTGTTAAGAATTAATTTTTTAAAAATATTTATTTTTTAGTTCTTGATTAATTTGCTGGCAACTTTTTTATTCTTTTAAACGAATTTGATAATTTAAACAGCTTGTCAACTATTTTTCTTTGATTATATTAAAATAAAAATTGATTTGACCAGCTGTTTTTCTTTGATTATATTAAAATAAAAATTGATAAAAATGAAAATAATACCATTCAAGTAAAAAAATAATTTTTTCTTTATTTTCTTACTTGAGTTATACGAATTTTCGTTTTTAACTATTTTTATTTTAATATATCCTGAGAAAAATTATTGATTGACGGTCAAAATTGTCATAATTTATGTCCAAAATGGACAAAAAAATTTGCTTGTAAATTAGTTGAGGACAAAAAAAATAAACAAATTCGTTAATGACTAAATCTGGATAAAGTAAATATGTTGGGGACTAAACACAACATTTAGTCTTCTAAAAAATATATATATACTATTTATTTAAGTCGCATTCTACTCTAAACTCGTTTTTTATTTTTTTTATTTCTTGAACTAAGATCGTGTGTCCAAAAGTAGCTCACCACCACTAAATGCATTGGGGCCTTGAAAGATCTCACGTGCCGTCGACATTGAATGATTAGAGGCTTTTTAATTCTCTTAAAATATTCTTATACTATTTACTTAAGTCGCATTCTACTTCTGAGTGTTTTTTTTTTTTCGCCCTTTAATTAAAATTGCATGACTAAATATGCCTTTTCAAATTTTCTCATGTGATTGTCAATGTGAGGTTTTTAAAGTGGTTTAGACACATTTTGTAGTAATGAATTACTTTTTGATACACAATTTTAATTAAAGGTAAAAAAATGACTAAAAAGTTACAATTGAACTTAATTAAATATTATAGGGTATTTTAAAGGAATTTTCCAAAGTCTTAGGAATCAATATTCATTCAAATGAAGTCTTATTTTGGTTAAGTGAACATAATAAGAGAAATGTTAGAGGATGTAAATTAGGTGTAAATATTTTATTTATATCATTTAATTGTAATGTAAAAGTATATATGATATAAAATGTAGATGGAGAGTTATTCTCTTTTGCATTAGCGAAATAGTCCCTTTGAAAATGAATGAATTAGGACTAAAAATCATTTTAACTTACCAAATATCTATATCATTTATAATTATATAATATTAGTAAATTAAGTATAATAAAATTTATTTATCTTTTATCTTTACTAAACAATTTCAAGTAAGTGGTGTCATTCTCTTCATCTCGGACAAACAAAACTCAGTCTAATTCTATCAAAAGAAAGGTAAAATTATGATTAATTTTTTTAAAAAAATCTCCAAGTTAGGGGCCGTGTCAATTAGATGCTCCATCATCTAATTTCGACAATTGGATACCTATATCAATTTTTCATCTATAAATTACTGTTGACAAATTCTAAAAGATCTTACGTGTTAACTTTAAAAATTTGAACAATTTTGCTTGTTTATTAATATTAGAACCCAGTTTCTTAAAACACCCTACTAATATTATAAAACTAAGTAACTCAATTTACACAAAAAAATTTGACTTGAATACTCGATTGTCCCAATTAAATGCCAATGTATCTAATTGGTAAAATCCTAAACTTTGGATATGGTTTTTAAATTAACCCGTAATTTTATCAATAAAATAATTTAGCATTATACTTTCTGTCCCCTTATTAGACTTTTTCACATGATATTTTTTCCTTTTTCATTTATAGTGGTGCTAATTTAATTTATTACTCATGTAACTTTCACAAATAATTGGCACCTATATATTAAAACAATTTTTATAGAGGCAACTCTACAAGCTTATGTACGCGACCTGCAACTGAATGGGGCGAACTCGTTTGTCTACCGGCGATTTTTTGCCGATTTCGACGATGCCTCATTTTTTTCTTTCTTTATTATTACACGTTCGGGATCTTCAAATCTATGTCGTAAGTAATGTTCGAAATCGGAGGAGTTTTCTTCTCTTTCAAAACTCCCTTAAAGGTGCGAAGCGAAAATATTAAAAAATATGAGACTATGTAAAACGACTTTAGCAAAAAATAAATAAAATTATATAGAACCTATTGTATACATCACAAAACGTATACGATTATATAAATTGTATTATTTACATTGAATATGTTTTATAAGAACATAATTTCTAGGGTTAATTACATTTTAAGCCTCTAAATTTGTTAAAATTATAATTTTATCATTTTATTTAGAACGAATTACTAATACATTATTATAATTATAAATTCATAATTAATTATTTACTATTATTAATTACATAAAAGAGTTTCCTTTAAACAAATTTACAATAAAAGCTTCTCATAATATAATATTTATGTGCCAATAATTTAAATATTCCTAAAATAATCTTTTGTTCGCCTAATTTTTATCTAGTACTTCCTCGATCTTTTACTTGTTACTGATAAACAATCTCACAATTTAAAAAAATATAGAAATTTGTTGTATATAATTATTTTATTTGATATTTTTCGTCAATTATTAGAGCGTTGCATATAAGAATAGTTGATTAAGATATTCACAATGATTTTATAAATTGAGTAATTGATGGAAAAAATGGAATAAATTATAAGAGAAAGATGATATAGAAATGTGAAAAATGAGCGCAGGATGTATTTTATTGAAAACTTATCATTATAGAATTGAAGAGAATGATTGTGGAAACTATAAAAAGGAGTGAATTTGGAAGAGAAATGTAAAGAAAATGAAATAGGGTGGATTATATAAATTCATGATTTCTTCCAACGTTTTTTTTTAAAATTATATTAATAATGTTTTTTTTCGAAGGCAAAAAATTATATCCTCAATCAATAAATTTGTTCAACTTTAGGATTTTTTTTAATTTTGTCATAAATTGACAAACTAACTCAATTTTTGGGGTTTATCGTCTCAAATTTAGCTATATATCCACAATTGATATATACGTAAACTTCAATTTTTTTAAGACTTAATTTGAAATTAAAACCTCTGAGAATTTTTATTGAATTATAAGAAAATTATAATATTCGAGTCTTAGGGATGCAATTGTCTAAAACTTTTGGTTATATTCGACTAGAACAAGGATTATTGAAATTTGTTACAAATTTAAAACGTTTCCTGTATGTATCGACATTTACGAATATTTTAAAACGTAATTCCTATACAAATACAACTTTAATTTAATAATTTTGTTTATAAATAACTTTAATTTAGTAAATTAATCTATATTGCAGTGTTTCAAACTTAATCTATATCCTAATAGAAGCTTAATTTAATAACTCATGGTCCAATTGAATTAAATTTAAAACAAAAAAATTTATTTATTTTTTACATATTTTACTTTGGATCATATTTATTCTTTCATAAATAATTTATATTACGATCTCAAATAAAAAATTTTTACTTCTTTTTATTTTTATTTATAATCTAAATGACCCTTAATCTATATTAACAAGTGTCAGATGATATGTTAGAAAACCTTTTTTTTTTTAAATTTATTTTTGACTTTGTTTTTTTCTCACCCTAACCACACCACACAAAGAAGAATAAAAAGTCTATAGTTGTGACCAATTCATAAGAAACGGTGCTGCCACGCCATCGCATTGCATTCCAACAAAATAGCACCGAAAGGCTTCTTCTTTCCGTTGCTTCTCTGCCCTGCCAATCTTCCGGTAATAAATTTCCATAAACTCTAATTAATATAAGAAAATCAATTTCCAATATAAATTATTTACAGATTTTCACCGTTTTTACCATTATTACTCTCTTCCTATTGGACCACGTCACGAAATTCGAAAAAATTGATTTTAATTGAATTCGAGAGAGGAACAAATTTTAATAAAAGGTTTTTTTCGTGACAAATTTGGTCACGCGGTCCATATTAGTAGTAATAAAAAAAAAAAGGTTTGAATAAGAAACTTATGGGTACCCATGGTTTCTTTTCTGGGTTGCTTGTTTTCGAGGGTTAGGGTTAGTGTATTTTGTTTTATCAATCAAAAACTTGATTTAATCTTTTTACTAGTGACAATTGAACTTTTGCAAGGATTTTTTTTTTTGGTTCATTGATTTGCAAAGAAAAATATTCTTCTGAATAAATATTTTATGTACCTTATCCTTAACTTCACGTGATTTTTCCCCAGACAAATTTTATGATTTGGGTCTTGAATTTTTCTATACTTGACCATAAATAATTTTGGTAGTTAAGATTTTCCAATTTTAGGGTTTTTGATTATTATCTCATTAATTCACGGTAGATTGTGGTATGGTAGATGGTGCTGGCGGTGGTCAAAGCAACAGTAAATAAAAAAGTTTTGATCGGTGGGTTTCATCATCATCTTCTTCCCGAGACGTTAGACATAGTTTTATCTTTTGCTTAGGGTTAGATCTACACAATCTGATTCCAATTTGGTAGCAATTTATCTTCTGTTCTCTATGGGTACAATTATTTTGTATGTAAACCTGCAGAGATTTTATGATTTTTAATTTGTTTTTTGGGGCCAAACTAAACTCTGTTTTTTCTGCAATTTCTGGTTGTAGTGATGGCGTTTGAGCTGCTTTAGGTCAGCAGCGGACATTAGATTTTTGGATCAGGAATATGTAAGTTAATCAGAACAATTTCCTTTTTTTTGTTTTTGTTTTTGTTTTTGTGAATTGAGAATATATTGTTATGTTAATTTCATGGTTTGGTTGTGATGCTTAGAAATTTTACCGTTAATTTTTTTTTGTCTGAAACAATTATTCTGATTTTAGTAAATTGATCTGATAAGCCTATTGTGAAGTTGTTGATAATGCAAAAATAATAAATTCAATGCTTTTTTCACTTAATTTTCATCTTAAAGTTCTGATCTGACATGATTTGTTTATATGTTTGCAAAGTGAGAATGAAACAAATTGAGTATTGCGGAAGTACGAATTTAACGAACAATTGCCATTTAATACAATTCTGCTTTCTATTTAGGTGGATCTACACTGTGTCTATGGACTTTATAAGAAATTTGGGGCTTTCGTAATAGTTGATGGGTTAACTAGTATTGATCAACCATGATAATGTGGACTGTCTTTAGATGTATCAGCTCATTAGGGTATAGAATGACAAGATTTTACCTGATCTGCTTCTGATTCTGTAATCAATAATTAGATTTCAGGGAAGATAAACTTTCATTTGATTTATTTATTTATTTTTAATTTTTAATTTTTGCTTCTGAGTACTGAAGAATAAGACAATGTATTTCCTTTCATATATTCGGCATGTTGGATATTTTGTTGTTTCATGGATGTTCCTGTTTATTCAGAGAATTGATGGGGACGGAACTTGTAAGAGCTTGTGTAAAAGAAGAAAACATGGAGATTCCTGCAATACCACCTGGATTTGAGTCACTCACACCATTTTCCCTGAAGAAGGTTGAGGGCAAAGCAATGAAAACGAATTACTCAACCCCCGTTACCTGTTCTGGAATGCGGACAACTCAGACTGTAACAGAGTCTCAATGCAATGCTGACAGTAAAATATTGAAATCCTTGAGACGCAGACATTGCATAAATTATGGCCAACCAGATAATAGTTCAGGGGATGAATCTGATTCTGAACAGGTTTTTCTTCTAGTATTTTGAAAACGGATATTTTGTTTACTGCATTATATGAGATCGATATCTTATGTTTCATACTTATTGAGCTTCACATGATCTGTCTACATATGCAGAATGTCCCTTTAAAACCACGGCTTGCGAAAGGGGTTATGCGTGGATGCGATGAGTGTGTGAACTGCCAAAAGGTTAGTCTTGCTGTTTGGCTTTACATCTGGTTTGCATGAATATTCCTCTTTCATACTTTTATAGCCAAGCACCAGGATAAGTGAACTGGGGTGTGGAGGCCCATGGATTTGCTAGGAACGTATGAAGATATTTATTGGAATATATCTCTTGAATGGATCATAGAACCATATGACATTGTGGTCATAGATTGATGAAATGTTAACATTTTGACTTGTCTATAAACAAATATTTGTACAGTTCCTGGTTTAACTATGTGCATAGATTGGTTAGAGTTTTTCTTACCTAAGATTGGGGAGCTTGGCCTTTTAATCTCAAGAGAAAGCATATGGGACTGTTCTCGATTGTTGGAGCTTTTTTTTTTTAAAGCAGCTTAAAAAAAAAAGCTTTTGAAAAAGTTATTTAAAAAATTTAATATAATATTTTCATTTTTAACGGCACCCATAAGCAAATGTAGTTTCGAAAAGCAACCCCAGGGTAACTTTTTCTGCTTTTTTAAGCTAAAAACAGATGTAATAAGCAGTCGAGAACAACTCAAAATCAGCTTATGGCTAGGTTAGTTTTTAGCAATTGAGAACAGGGCCAATCTAGGTTTCTACATATTCTGTATTCTTAATGTGTTTGTGTTAACATGTGAAACAGGTAATTGCAAAATGGCACCCTGATGAAGCTCGCAGGCCTGATCTTCAAGATGCTCCTGTCTTTCATCCAACTGAAGAGGTCCGTGCTTTGGACTCATTTGCTCACTATCTTCTTTTCCCAGCACCCTTAGCAATTTCGTCGTTGAATTTATTAATATTTTCCTGGACTTCATTTTGTTTCATGAGTAAGATTACGCTTAACAACTTGTGTTTGTAATATCATGTATTAACAGGAGTTTGAAGATACTCTGAATTATATAGCAAGCATACGTCCAAAAGCAGAGGCATATGGCATTTGCCGCATAGTACCTCCCCCCTCTTGGAAACCTCCTTGCCCTCTCAAACAAAAAGAGATCTGGGAGCATGCTAAATTTACCACAAGAATCCAGCGGATTGACAAGCTTCAAAATCGGGATTCTATCACAAAGATGCTAAAAGTTAACCTTCATAAGAGGAGGAAAAAGCGAAGATGCATGAAACCTGGAGCCGAGCATGGAAATAGCAGTGTAGAAATGAAGGTCCCTGAAGATGGGGGAATCTGTGAGGCTGAGAGTTTTGGATTTGAGCCTGGTCCTGAGTTTACTCTGCAGGCCTTTCAGTTATATGCTGATGATTTTAAGACCCAGTACTTCAGGAAAGAAAATTGTGCTTTAGATCCAGAAGGTAAAATGAATTTGAAGCAAGAGAAGTTGGAGCCCTCTGTTGAGGAAATTGAGGGTGAATACTGGAGGATGGTAGAGAGACCTACAGAAGAAATTGAGGTAGTCTTTAGATGATTTGTGCATATTGTTGGATAGCTGCTTTATTTGTTCTGGTGTTCTAGGTTCTCTATGTTTTTCATTTTATCATCTTTTTTCTCTTCTTATGTAGGTGCTTTATGGGGCTGACCTGGAAACTGGAGTGTTTGGTAGTGGGTTTCCAAAGAAATCCTATGAAGTTGGTTCTGGTTCTGATGAAAAGTATGTAAGTTCAGGATGGAACTTGAATAACTTCCCTAGGCTTCCAGGTTCTGTCCTTTCATATGAAAGCAGTGACATATCTGGTGTGCTGGTTCCTTGGCTCTATATTGGAATGTGCTTCTCATCATTCTGCTGGGTAATGAAAAATTATCTTTTTGCCAGATTTATCTTATTGTATGGGGGGTATGTGGCTATGGTAAATTCGGTACCCATCTTAGTGATAGTTTCCGTGACTATTTGTAGTGTGCATTGTAGAATCTGCACATTGCTCCTTGGTTTTATTGTGTCCTGAACTGCATGTAGGTGTTGCATTGAGAAGTGATAAGAAACCTTGAGCTTATCTTATAATTATTAGCGCCGAGTCCCAAAATGAAACAGGTTGTATGGGCTTGGGTGGTTGTGTGTCCACTGATTTCTTTATTTGCTCCAACCAAGGGAGGAGTTCTCCTTGGTGGGTTATCATTTGTAGGGTTGGGAATGGGTCTGAAACTTCATCTCAGGACAAGAAAACCAAATCCTATACAAGGTCCTTTAGCCGAATAAGAAGCATTTCACTGTTATGGTGCATTTAATTCAGTCTTTTTGACTGGTGTATTTGGTTCCCTCCCGTTTATGGCTTGTTACAATCTGTCAAGAATTCAAACTTATGGAAACACATTTCCTGTTGATTGTCTCTCTTATAGCTAGATATATGCATATCAGATACAAACCATATTCTGTTAATGTTGACAGTACTTTGTATGATTGGTACGTCAAAATGAGATAATATAATCGGCTTGTCAAAGTATGTAAATTTGTCTGAAGTTCCATTCTAATGCAATTTGACTTTGATCTGGGCAGAATGAGTTCTTAGCTGTGGATATTCTGAAAATTATATCAATTAAATTCAGTATAGCTGAACAGATATTCTTTATGTGTTTGCTACCTACTTGATGACTCAGAGACTAAGGAATGGGATATGCAATTTGCATAATATAATGTGAAATTCAAGTTCTTGCTGTTCAAAGAACATGTGAATAGTTACAGATTATAACTTGGATTAAATATCAAATATTTTTTTCCCATCTTCCATTGATTTTTTTTCTAATTTTCAACAGCATGTTGAAGACCACCACTTGTACTCGTTGAATTACATGCACTGGGGAGCTCCAAAATTGTGGTATGGTGTTCCAGGAGCAGATGCTCTGAAACTAGAGTCCACTATGAGGAGACATTTGCCTGATCTCTTTGAAGAACAGCCTGACTTGCTTCATAAATTGGTGAGTGTGATTCTTCATAGATTGCTTTGCTTTTGTAAATGAAAAGGTCTATTGGGATGCACTTTCCTAGCTGTAGCTTTCATGTGTGCCATAATCTTCCAATAGAGGAACAATCTTTTGTATCCTCTACAACTGCACTTTTTTCTTCTTCAGTTCATGATGTTTCATTGTTATCCTTTTATTTTAGTTGATATTCCCCCATGTTTTGAGAATGTTCACCTCTGTACACCCGCAGCAATCTGATATGACCTTTTTAGTCCAGATTGTTTTCTATATTTTCCTGCTGCTTTCACTTTAAGTGCTATATATACTGTAGTGAAACAGGCTCATTATCTTGAAGGCATTTATATTGATTTATTTGACATGTGATAGTTTTGTTTACAGAACTAAGATGCTTTTGGTATTCAATATTATTCTCTTCCACTACGTGGCCTCCTGTATCTTTGGGTTGTTTTTATCCCTGATCGAAGTGTTTTATTCTCCAGGTCACTCAGCTCTCTCCTTCCATAATAAAAAGGGAGGGAGTACCAATTTATCGATGTGTCCAGAATCCTGGGGAGTTTGTTCTGACCTTTCCTCGAGCATACCATGCAGGGTTCAATTGTGGTTTCAATTGTGCAGAAGCAGTAAATGTAGCACCTGTTGACTGGTTGCCCCATGGGCAAAATGCTGTTGAGCTTTATCGTGACCAGGGTCGGAAGACTTCAATATCACATGATAAACTATTGCTTGGTGCAGCAAGAGATGCGGTGAAAGCACATTGGGAACTTAGTTTACTAAGAAAGAATACTTCAAATAACTTAAGATGGAGAGATGTATGTGGCAAGGATGGGATCTTATCCAAGGCGCTCAAGGTAAGGACTTCTGCCTCACATCATATGTTGAGATTCTTTTGAAGCTAATAGACATACCTGATTTTTAAAGTAGTTCAGTGTAAGTTAGAAATTGTCAGTGTCAGTTTGGATCAGATCTATGTCATTCTTTTAGGAACAGCAGCAAGGGAATAAATGAATGGGGTATCATAATCAGATACTCCACTCTTCCACTTGCTTTATGCAGGGTTCGGGAAAAAAACACGCATGTCAGATATGTGCCCCAGATTAGATATCGTTGTTCCATTTGGTCAGTCGGTTATTTTGGTCCTATTATTTTAGTGTTTTCAAGTTAGATATGCTAAGCGATCAGGTTGCAAGTTTTTTATGTATTTCATGCTTCTACGTTCCGTTGTTTAGTGTCTCATGTGCAATTGTTGCTAATCTCAAGTTATCTTAACCAGGCACGTGTTGAGATGGAGAAGGTTAAGAGGGAATTTCTTTGCAATTCTTCACAAGCATTGAAGATGGAAAGTACTTTTGATGCTACTAGTGAAAGAGAATGCAATGTGTGCCTTTTTGATCTGCATCTGTCTGCTGCAGGCTGTCACTATTGTTCACCAGATAAATATGCATGCTTGAACCATGCCAAACAGTTATGTGCATGTTCTTGGGGTGCTAAATTTTTCCTTTTCCGTTATGACGTCAATGAATTAAACATATTGGTTGAAGCTTTGGAGGGGAAACTGAGTGCAGTATACAGATGGGCAAGGTCAGATTTGGGATTGGCCCTGAGTTCTTGTATATCTAAGGAGAATTCACAGGCTTCTGGGAATGTAGGTAAGTCATCTAGTATTACAGAACAAGCTGCACTAAGAGGAATTACCTCAGCTCTTGTCATGGCCAACTCAAACCACCAGAAAGAAAAAGGATGTATGGAAATGGTGAATTCCCCCAAGGCTGTCGTGAGAACATGCTTGAAACAGAGAGAGAAGCCACCAGTGGAGTTGGTGGATTCAGCAAAGAGAGTTTGCTCCAGTTTGAGCAATTTTTCTGAGTCTGCTAAAAACAGTTCTCCAATTCAGAGCAAGAAAGATTCGCCCCCAGGAAGTGACACTCGAGGTTCTCCGAGAAATATCTCTGTCGCTAGAAATTTGATTCCCAAACTTGAAATGAAGCCTTCATATCAAGAAAATAATGATGTTATACTCCTCAGTGATGATGAGGGAGAGGAATTGGGACCGAAATCTTCTGAAAGTACATTGAAGACTCCCAAAAATCCCAGCAGTGAAGAGGACCACTTAATGAACAACACCAGCTGTTCGTCGGATATGGGATCAACAAAGCTCATGACGAGTTCACCTCTGATGAGTGCAAAAACATCAAGCTCAGAGCTTATGAAAACTGAAGATCTTGCAAAGGGTGAAATAAATCTTGGGGGGAATCAGCATGATAATATTTCAAATCGAGTTTCTTCTTCCTGTTCAGATGCTGAGGCCTTCTCCAGTCTAAAGGATAACAAAGCTAGTAATATGCCATTTATAGATGATAAATTGCTGAACTCTCAGCCATGTGATGCTGATAAGCCCAATAGTGAGAACATACACAGAAAATTGGAATCAGATGTTAACTTAATGTCAATGGACAGTTCACAAAATGTTTCATGTAATCCATCTGGATCTCAGAATAATTTGGACAGGTACTTTCGGCAGAAAGGTCCTCGTATTGCTAAGGTAGTGAGAAGGATCAATTGCAATGTTGAACCTCTCGATTTTGGAGTGGTGCATCCTGGAAAAATATGGTGTGATACTCATGCAATTTACCCTAAAGGTATTACCCCGGCAATCATCCTTGTATCTTCAAATTTTTAGATTTTTCTTACGTATGCAAACTAAGGTTGCTTTTTCCCTTTAATGTAGGATTCAGGAGTCGGGTGAGGTACATAAATGTCTTGGATCCCACAAACATGTGCTACTATGTTTCCGAAATTTTGGATGCTGAACGAGATGGACCTCTATTTATGGTAATTGGATCTATAATAAACATATCTGCCCTTGTTATATATTTTGTAATTTTTGTTCTTCACTGCACAACATTTGAATTTGAACTACAATCAAAATAACTAGTTTTAGGGACTATGGTATCTGGAATTATTAATGTCTTATGTAATCTTGACATTTACTTTATCCTATTTGAATTTTATCTCCTTTGTGGTCCAAACTTTAGCTGTAGAACCTCTAAAGTACGAGAAATTTTGGGTTCTTTTTGGATGGTATTAGGAAAATAGAAGTGAAAATGAAAGCAAAGTTGGAAGATGTGAAATTTGTTGGCAGATATATGTGACAATCGCAGGAGGAAGATTAATATTTAGCCATGTGCACTTCCTACAGTTTTCGGGGTTCAAACCAACACCCCAAGGACCCCCCCCAACAGAAGAAAACAAAAAACAAAACAAAAGAAGTTCTCTAGCACCTGTATTCGCTCATCTTTTGATAACATTCCAGCCCATTGTTAAAGGGGTAGTGATTGAAACATGATCTACTCTTTTGCTACTTATGCTCTGATTACTTGTCTCCAGTATTTAATATTCACCCACAGTGCTTTTGTGCATCTTCTTGACAAATATCCCTCTTAAAAATGCTGTCGTGATTGATTTGCGTATTCTCATCATCTTTTATGGGCCTAGGCGATTTTCATGGTCAGACCTTGGTCTTTTTGGCTGTATCTTGAGCATAAGGAACATTGAGGTTTCCAAGTTCTATTACTCTGTGTTGTTGCATATTAGCTATGGCTGATGATTCTGGTATTTCCAGGTTTCTTTGGAAGATTCTCCGAGTGAAGTATTTGTCCATTTGTCAGCTACCAGATGCTGGGACATGGTTCGTGAGAGAGTGAACCAAGAGATTGCAAAGCAGCACAAGTTAGGAAAGACAAAGCTTCCCCCTTTGCAGCCTCCAGGGAGTCTTGATGGAATGGAAATGTTTGGTTTCTCTTCACCTGCAATTGTGCAGGTAATAATTTTGCAATGATCTCTGTTGTTTTGTTATTATTTTCTTCATCATCTTTGGCGTTGTCTTTGTGAATGCACACATTCAGACATTATAGATGCAATAGGAAATAAATATGTCCGTCTCTCATAGTTTTGCTTTGTGTGTCCCGACTGTCTAGGGAATTCAAGCAATGGATCAGAAACAAGTGTGTATAGAGTATTGGAAATCACGGCCTTTAATGCAGATCCCACCGGACTGTAAACCTAACAATTTAACGAACTCTGCTGTGAAGATGGAAGTGTCAAATGATGAACAGATTGGCAACAACAGCCAATCATTACCTGCTGGGGTTGATAAGGTCATTGATGGTCTGTTTAAGAAAGCCAATCCTGAAGAACTGAATGTTCTGTACAGTATTCTGAACAACAACAACAACAACAATAATCCATCGGGTGATCAAGGCGTGTTGATTCGGCTTCTTAATGAAGAGATTCATCGGCGGCGGCATTGAGTTGATTCTGGAAATATGCCCTTTATTAACAATTTTTAGCTTTGTAAATGTTGAGTCTCCCATTCTTAATATAACATATATTAGGGCTTCTGTTGATCTCTTAGTCCTTATAAATTTTGTTCTGGCTTCTTGTATCTGAAAAAAGCCAGTTTCGTTGGGTAGGTAGCTGAATAACCAACCATGTCTTCATTCATTTCAGAATCAAAAGGTTATAAAAGAGAAAGGCATTTTTTTTTTCAAAAAAGCAAATATTTCTATGTTTTCTCTTTTTTGGTATGTAAGAAGAGTTTAGGTGTTGATCATGCATGCCTGTTAAGGAGATTATTTACAAGAGCGAAGTTACCCTTTGTGCAATAGTTTTTAGGTTTTTCTAATATGATTCTTAGGGCGTGCATTAAAATAAAAAATCAAATCAAATTAATTTTTTTTTAAAATTTTTGATTTATCGATTGATTATTTAATTTACTTAATAATTACTGTAGAAATTTTTTATTTTTAAAATTAAAAACTAAATAAATTAAGCAATTTATTCATTGGGTCTGGTTTTTCTTTTTAATCCAATTTCCTATGATAGGGATGTTGTGAATTTTAAAAAGAGAAAATGAGTGAGAATTCTATATAGAAAAAGTGAGCAAGAGTTTTAGGGAGAGAAAGCGTGACGAGAAACTTGAATATAAAATTGTATAGCTTATAAAGTGATAAATCTTTTTAGAGTTGGAATTATAATTAGTGGAATTGAAATTTATGATTTTTATAGATTTAGAATTAAATTTTTTAAAATTAAAAGAAAAAGTTTGAGAGTCAAATTTTTTTCGATTAAAAAATAAAATAAAATTTGACAAAAATTAAAATTAAAATTGAAAAATTTGCCAAAAATCGAATGGTAAATAAGATGTACACCCTTAATTATTGTAAAAATGTGAATTGGACCTTTGAATTGTATTTGATGGCTTTGGTTATCTTTATTGAATAAAATAATTCAGGAAATCTATCACATAGATTTGGCAATTTGCCACACTACATATCAAAATCAAATAGTAGAAATTTTAATTATGAAAAACTATTGTTGGTTTAACTCAATCAAACTTTCTAACTCCATTTGAAAATAAAATTATCCATACAAGAAAAAAAATGCAATATACATAAAAAAATAATTAAAATTGTTAAAAAAAAAAAAAAGAAAGAAAAGTATTATCTTTATACAAACTACTTTTCATATTAAATTATACTTTTACTCTTTATTAAGTTAATTAATTGTCGATCAATTGATTCATATAACATAAGTTTTTCGTACAATAAAAAAATTAGATACTTCTAAAAGATGTTCGGTATTTAAAGATACATAATTTTAATTAATTCGAATTTAATTTACAAAATATTCGTAAATATGTGGCTATAGAAAATTTGAACTTGGACAATAGAAAAAAGATATTTTTCCTTATGAATCAAAACAATTACTAGAAAAGATTGTTATCTTTGACTCTCGATTGAGCTAAAAAAATCGACACCATTAAAGCCATATTAGCTGTGTCCTTATTTTCTATTATGGAGTGAAAACGAGAGCTTACCGAAAATGCAGCTATTTATTTTGTTCTCTGTATTATTTATTATTATTATTATTAGTACTTTTTCCGAACGTCAAATCAACTCTAATTATAATTCAATAAGAGACTGTCATGGTGGCACCATTACTATGAATTCAAGTCAACAAGCGTGTTACTGTCTTTAATTCTTATTTCCATATAAATTAAAAATTAAAGAGATACTCCTATTTAGTTATAAATAATCTAAGTAATTTTAACTTTTCTTTTTATAAATATAATTTTTAAATTTTTTTTTGTAATTATAAATTTGTTACGTGTACTTATTTTTTTAATCAAAATTATTCGGTGAAATTTAACTTAAAACTTATATAATATCGGAGTTGAGGGTGATTTTATTATTTCACAAGTAAAATTAAAGGTAATTTTCAATTTTAGATAAATGAACAAGTATTATGCGAAGTTAAGTGAAAAATTACCATTCATTTTACTTGTAAAATGATGCTATCTCTCGTAAAAAATATAAGTGCTTTTGAACTTATGCATACATATTAAGATTTTTAAAATTAAGATGTCTTTTAATTTTAAAAAGTCAAATTACATTTTTCTTTGATATATTTATAAAAGAAACATTAAATATCCATAAAGAATGGTAAAATGACTTGATTATCATTTATACATCTCAAAGATTTATATTTTGGATTGCAGATAGTAAAATTACCTTCAACTATGACGTCACACATATAACATTTAAGTTTTAAATATGAATTCTGCAAAGTATTTAATATTTTGAAAAAAGATAGTCACGGATAAAAGTTTATGGTAAATAAAACGATAAGAAAGCTAATATTATTTTGAACTAATGTTTCAAATTAAAAATTATAATTCCTTTACAAAAGTATTTTTTAAGAATTTATTTTAGCCGGATGTGGCAATGACCGTACAAAGTGATCCCCGCGATATGAGGGAGAGAGAGGGCCACAAACCAACAAGCCTTTAGACACTTGACACGTGCTCATGTAGGGCCCACTGACAAACGCTTTACCACGTGTCAACAAGTTCGGGTTGTCGGGGGCAAGAAAAAGCCACCCACATTTTCTCCCTTCTCGATGTATGTGCGCACTCCGTTGTTCGAACGTCAAACCTCAGCCGTCGGATCATATCTGGGGGTATTTTTGTCCGTACAGTATCCCCGAATTTTCCTTCTTTGGCTTTAACGTATGTTTCTACTTAGGGGTACCTAATTTTCTTTGGGATAAACCAAACAAGGTGTTATGATTGATTATTAAAAAGTAGGGGTGGTTTTTGGTGAAATTGTTGTGTGGTCCTTCCCTTGTTTACATTCAACTTGCTCTTCATTTTTCTCAAGAAAGAATTCATGTCTTGTTTGGATAATTTTTTTTCTCCAATATTTCTATATAAGAAATAATTAGTACACGTGATGGTTTTACTTCACTCGATACAAATCCCATGATATATATTTTTTTAATTAAAAAGAAGCTATAATAATGGAAGGAACAATTAAGCTATAAAATTCGAGTGGTGTTTAAGGGTTATCAAAGGATTAATTTCACTTTTTAACAGGGTAAATACCACCCAGATCAGATTGTGTAGTACAACATTTATAGTATATTATTTTATTAATAATTTTATAGAATAAAAAATAAATTTTAAATTTTAAAAGATAAATTATAAAAAAAATTACTACTAAAAAAAATGTACTAAACAGTATATTAGAAGATATATTTGACAATCTTAAGTTGTTTCTTTTTAATACACTTACGTTTCTAAGTAAGATTCAAAACTAATTTATAATTTCATTTAAGGTTATTTGAATGTATTTTATCAAATTTAATAAACTACAAATGGTTAAAATCATTTCACATGACATAATAATATAAAAAAGAATTTTAAATAGAACTTATCTGTTTTTTTAAAAAAAATTAATTTTTGTTATATCTTTTAGGGATAGGAATATGACAAATTATTTTTACGTGTCATTTGACAAAAAAATTGATTTTTTTTCTCATAAATAATCATACAAGCCCCTCAAATTTATATTTAGATTGGAGATATAAAATCAGAATTGACGAAATTTGCCATTAACGAATATTTAAACAAGTGATATATGTTAGAAGAGTTTTCAAATTTCACCTCATAAGTAGTGATAAATGAACAATACTTATTAAGACAAAATAAATGATTTTGGTCTAATTTTGTTAAAGAAAAAAACAGTTTTGATGTATGCTTATACTATAATTATCCTTGTTCACTATTTTTTTTTAAAAAAAAATTTTTAATATAACTTTTAGAAGTACCACATTTGGTAAAGAGTATATAAATAAACATTTATAAATACTAATGAAAAACATATATAATAAATTTTATATTAAGAATCGAATTCTTAGTTTTTCAGGTAAAGAATCTCTTGATAATTTGAAAAATGCTAGACTATTATCCCAAGTGAGTTACTCACTCCCACATCTACCACCAAAAAAGCAGCCAATCTCCTTTTTCCCCCAACCACACTCCACAAAAGCCCCCATAATATATCACTTCTACACTTCAACTTAATGCCAAACATTTCCATTTTCTCCCAACATATATCCATCCATCCATCCATCCTTCTTCTCCCACCAAAACCCTTTCTTTCTTTGACTCTATCTAATCTACTACACTCTTCCCTTTCTATTTTCAATATTTCTCTCTTTCTCACACAAACTTACTCATCTCTCTTCATTTCAATGACTTTCCTTTCATGGTCATATATGAAATGAAGTAGTGGTTACCACTATCTACTTCTTCATCATTCTCCTCTTTTATTCTCACTAAACTCTTCAAAGTTTTTACTTTTTCATCAGACGTTTTTGATAATAAATTTCACAATATTTCATTTGAGAGATGCAGTAGAATCTAACCGATAATTTTACAGTTTTCTCTCTTTATCCCGGTGGACATACTTACCAACATTTTGACAACTCTGAAAAGTGTACGTTCGAAATCCATTGATTGCTTAGGCAAAAAAAGAAATCTTATGTCGCAACAAGTTTCTCAATATCGTGCTTGATATTGATTGTAGTTATCTCTTCTGAAAAGGAAAAGGTAAAAGAAATCATAACCCTAAGGAAAATATTGCAAAAGAATCTCACTTTTGTCGTACCAGAGGCATCACATTCAAGTCATTCCATATTCAAACCAATCCTTATTGATTCGAGTTGAACAAGACTAAAGGTACGTAGTAAAATTCTTTCACGAAAGAAGAATTACGTTCTCAAGATTCCAAACCAAACCCAATGGATTTTATCACTACCCCAGGTTATCCCTATCCCACATCAGGAAACTTCCTGATTACAACCTCAAACTCAAACCCCAATATTATTTCAAACAACATTTCACCACCATCAACTCATAATAATCCAGCTCCTCTAAGCCGTTATGAAAACCAAAAACGCAGAGATTGGAACACATTTTGTCAATATTTAAGAAACCATAGGCCGCCACTTCCACTTTCACTATGCAATGGAACTCATGTTCTTGAATTCCTTAGATATTTAGACCAATTTGGAAAAACTAAGGTACATAACCAAAGTTGTCCATTTTTTGGAATCCCAAATCCTCCTTCACCTTGTACTTGTCCTTTAAGACAAGCTTGGGGTAGTCTTGATTCTTTAATTGGAAGACTTAGAGCTGCTTATGAAGAATATGGTGGTTATAATAAGTCTGAAATGAACCCTTTTGGGACAAGAATTGTTAGGCTTTTCTTAAGGGATGTAAGAGATTTTCAGTCTAAATCTAGAGGGATTAGCTATGAGAAGAAGAGAAAAAGGGCTAATCAGATCAAGATTGTTGTACCAAATAAGCAACCTTCTCCTCCTGTTGCTGCAAATAATTAAAACCTCTCTCTCTCTCTCTCTCTCTCTCTCTCTCTCTCTCTCTCTCTCTCTCAGTCTCTCTGATTAAGCCCACATATTTGGAAAAATCCTATTATAGACCATCTCTATAAGTATAGACATGAATCATTTTGGTTTATGTTAAGTTACGAAGTCAAGTAATTTATATCTCTACTTATAAATCACGTTCATAATAAAAAATTTTTTAATATTATATTACGCAGATTCTCTTACACTCGTAAAAAGATTATGTTATAGTCCCAGCCTATAGGCTAGTTTAGTAGAATTTTTTTCCTTTTACTAATTTCTCTATTAAATAAAGAATGAGAAAGAAATAAGATGCTCTATGTACTTAATTATCTTAGAGCTAATTTTTTTTTGGGGGTGGTTTGGTTTTAAAGCTTGAAATTAAAAGCTTCTTGTAAATTTTTATTAGGGAGTAATTAATATTCATACTTCGTGTATTAATTTGGAGCTAACCTTTGTTGTCTTCTTTATGGGTGTGTTTTATGCTTCATCTTATTCTCTTTTTTAGTTGTTTGTGTGCGTATTACGTTCTGTTTCTAATATCTTTTTCTTAAATTTTTTTTAAAGAGTGCGCCCCATTTCATCAAATATTGGTGACTTAACTTTTTTTTTATTTATTTGGATGAGTATGTCTCGCTCGATCCTATTTACTTAAACTTATATTTAAACATAGCTAGATTAAAAGAGATAAAATAAGAATTTTATTGCATATACAATTTATATTTCGTTATATATTTTAAATTCAATAACAAAGAACAATAAATCATTCTTCTACTAAAAAGTAAACCCTACAAAATCAAATTCTTCAAAACACAAAAAATAGCATAGATCAATATATCAAGTCTGTTAAATTAGAGGATTATAATACTCAAGATCGTCTAATACATCTGTAATACACTCTCTACTATACTTCCTTTTAATTTAGATTTTATTTTTTATTCTATAAGATTTTTATTAATAAAAATTATTATAAATAGTATGTATTAAAAAAAAATATAATAGAAGATGTACTAGACGATCCGGCCAAAATTATAAAAAAATTTGAAGAATGGATGTTTAGGTGGCTCAATAGCAGTTAGCCTTTCACTGGTATCCCATCTCAATAGAGCTTCTTCACTACCAAAATGTAATTCATAACAAAGAGGAGTCATATCTTCATGATCAATACCCTCTATATTTGATTCATCTGATCTTACACGGAAATCAGCAAAAATCCTATAGAATTCAGACCCCGTTGCCCTCGTCAGTGATTAACAAGTCGAGCCCAACTCACATTGGCTCGAGCTCGACTTCATACTTTTTTAATCAGTTTGAATTCCAACTCGATTATTTATAGTGAGTTTGAATTCGAATTCAAATTTTATTTACATATATTTTCCCAAAAAACTATTTATATATATTATTAAAAAATAAAAAATGTATGTGCGTACTTATCGACTTGACGAGCAACTTGAACTAGCATTATAGAAATTCGAACTTAATTTAATTGTTCAACTAGCTAGCTCAAGCTCGATCAATAACGAACTCGAATCGACCGACTTGATATCGTAAGAGCCACTTAACTCATTTAACATTAAAAACCCATTATGATGCATATAAGCTAGAGCTTAAAGGTTTGGAAACAAATTTTCTTAACTTCGTATTCAGAGAAGTTGCCATTCTTCTTCTCAATAAGATCATGAAGTGAACAATTAATGAATTCGAAAACGAAGAAGAGAGAATTTGAGGGATATACATTTTCTTTTTAAAGATTTTTCAGGAATTTTCTTTTTTAACAAAATTTTGCACGTAAAATAATCACCATGAATGAGGAAGTCAGGAATTTTCAGTCGTTTATCAGTCGAAAATTTAATAAACTGTCATTGTTAGCACACGATTTTGAGCTTCATATAGGTAAGTTAGAAAAAACTAACTCCATCAATCTCTTTGATTCGTGTTAGTGTTTGTTACGTATTAATGTCTCATTCACCTTTATTTGATAAATGCATATATTTTTTTGGAGATTTTTGAGAAAAATATTCTTTTTCAGACAAAAATGTAAGTTTTTATTTTTTGGACATTAGATCCACAACACTTTGCACGAAGAATCTCCATGATATGAAAAATATTAGAAATTTCTTTTCAAAATTTGTCAGGATAGTTATTTATCACTCAAAAATTTGGTCAATTGTGATAAGTTAACCCATGATTTTGGGCTTCGCACAGGCAAATTAGAAAAAATTAATGCCAACAATCTTTTAGGTTCATATTAGAGTACTAGTAAAAAAAACCTTGCTATGCAAAAGGATGACATTTTGTAATAAAAAATTTTTGTTATAATTTTAAATTTTCAAACAAATTTATGCTATGCATATAATAGTCTATTTTTAAAATAAAAATATTATTTAATAAATGATATATGAGTTGATAAACAAATTTAATTAAAAAATGATTAAAGATTATTTATAAACAAATATTACTATTCCTAAAAAAGAAAATATTATTTATAACCAAATATTACTATTACTACTTAACCACTTCCTAAAAAATTATCAAGGTTTCCAAAAAAAAAAATGATCTAAGGAGACTAAAAGTACATGATTAAGTATATTAAATAACTTATGTAAATAAAAATGGTGGAAAAAGAATAAATAAAAGAAAAATAAAGAAAAAATAAAGAAAAAGGTATTTGGATTTATAATGCTTCTCTTTACCGACTCTTTTAAGTGTTAATATCCCTCCTCACGTATGGCCCACCCTGATACCAGTCCCCCCCACGCACCCCACCTCGCATTTCCTATTTTTTCTCTTTTTTTTCTTGTAGACTAGGCTAAAAAACTCTTTTTTATCCTACTTTTGTAAGTTGACCAATTAACTTAAAAACATAACCAATTACCAATTTTAAATTTTACCTACTAACAAAAATAAAAAATCTAAGGAAATAAAATGAAAAGTTAAAAACATTTTAGAGAATTAAAGAGAAGAAAAATTGCATTTCAATATAGTATAACTAGCAAATAAACTCTTGCCATGCACATTAGTGCCTCATTCACTTTATTCGAGGAAAGTAAATATTCTTTTTTGAGATTTTTCGAACAAAATTTGTTAATTTTTTATTTCAATTTCGAAGCATACCATTCATTCATGCAAAACTTTGCACGGAAAGAATATACTATAATAAAAGAAAATAATATAGCTATAGAAGAAAACCCATAAGTGTATCATTGCTTAAAACATACTTCCAAATGCTAATAATTTTGTCTTTAAAGAAGAGATATAAATTATCCTAGGATTAATATTCTTCCTACTTTGTCTCAAATGCCACCATTTTCATCACGAACTCCAGTTAAAGCTTGCTGCATCAACAAAGAAAGTGAAATATTAAGTTCCCATTTTTGCCCTCAGAAACAAGGGGTGGGGTGCCAGCCGGGTAAGCAGGCAGGCCCATAAGGGTTCATAGGTTAATTAATAGTTTAATATTCCTCCCTTTCATATTATAAGATAATTTGAAGATTTCATATTCAAAAAATAAAGAACCTTTCATTAAAAAAAAACTATATTATACGGTTAATTATAAAGAGAGATAGAGAGAAAGAGGGAGAGCGAAAGGGGTATAATAGGAAAACTGTAATATTCTTAGAAAAGTATAACGCATCTTATTTTATGAAACTCCAAAACCGACAATAGTATCTTATGTTATAAAACGAAGGGAGTAATATATATATATATAATATTAATACCCGAAAGGAAGTATGATAAGAGAAATAGTTCATAAATACCTGAATGCAGGAAAGACTATACTGCACATCACTTTCTGAAATCTGGTGGTGAAGAACAAGCCTCATCCTATAATTACATACAAATGAGTATCGAATTAGCAGAAGATTCAAATCAAAACAGCAAACGATCAAGCAAGCACAAATCACGTTATAGCAAGTCGTATGATCAGAAAAGATCTATCAAAAACACATTAGGAAACCGTTTTGAGAATGGATCGAAAAGAGTTTATCAAAAGAAGCTTTCATGATGAACGATCATGGCAAACTAGAGAACTCATTATTAAGACCTGTTAGCCGGATGAGAAAAGTGTTTTGGCTTGTAATAAAGATCATAAATTGGATGAACTCGGAAAATATGAAGATTCTAAGCGTCAAAATGATATTCAGAAGATATAAAGTACCTGAAAGGGCCTTCAGGTAGTGCAAGTATACCATAGCCCTCCAAAATCTTGCATAGCTTGGTTTCTGAGATATTCGTTTCCTTCTTAATATCGAAAAATACCTAATAATCGACATTCAAACCAGACTATTTGTCACTCTGAACTTCGACACATTTATAATGATTGTCAAGGTGTAGCGAAGTTGTACAAACATTCGGGTAGACAATAAATAACAGCATCAAAATAGAATATGGGTAACGACAAATTTTAGAGAATGTCACGTTATCACCAGCTATACGAATAAATGCTTGACGAATAGCAAACACGAGAATGAGTCTTAAGGGCTAAAGAGATATTCACTTACAATGTTGGTTTCAACAGAATCAATGTCAACTTTTAGTCCTTTGATTTTGTTCAGTCCCTCTGAGAAAGTTAAAAAGAACACAAAATTAACCATCAGAGAACAATTAAGAGGAAATTGAAGCGCGTATCCCTGTCTGTAAAACGCTGCTCGTTAAAAACTATACGATGAAGCTAGAAGTGTGTGAACTTGCCTGCTAAAGTCTTGGCCTTCCTGTGATCTTCTTCGAGCTTACCAACATTCTCTTGAAATGCAACAAGAGCAGCAGCGCAAAGGACACCGACCTGCCTCATTCCACCACCCAAAGTCTTCCTGAGAATCTTTGCCTGAAAAAAATTAAATGAAAATAACTAAGCACTTATTTCTCGGCAAGAGGGGAAAAAAGAAATTTGCAAGTAATGTGCTTTACTTTGGCAATGAAACTTTCTGAACCAACAATCACACTTCCGACTGGAGCACCAAGGCCTTTGGATAAACATACCTGCAATGCATATCGAGTAACAGTGGAAGAGTCATTTTATACACCATGCATGTATGTGTGCGCAAGTGTGTGTAAAAGAGAGAAAGATACAGAGGGCTTTTATGAGCAAAAACAAATAAAATGCGATCAAGAGTAGACCAGAATTTGGATAAAGGAAAAATATTGAACTCTTGTGATAAATTTACTTACCGAGACTGAATCAGCAGCCTGCACAAGCCTGTGAACGGGAACTCCCAGAGCCTGAAAGACAGAATATAGTACAATCAGTAACCAAACAAGTGAAACATCTAAGCTTAAAAGGATTCAAGCACGCAACTAAGCAGTTTCTCATTTAAATAGGTAGCGAAAGTGCATGTCTAAGGATGAAAGAGCGATAATTCATTTTCAACTCAGGAACTAAAATTTGAAGGCGATCTTAATCCCCAAAAGGTTTAACTGAAAAACGAGACCAAATTAAAAACCAGAGTCCAAATGTGAGGGTGCCTAATAATAGAAAATGCGTCTAGCCAACATGTCAGCATGTTTTATAGTGTAAGATAATAAATATAGGACTCTCGAAAAGCATAAGCTTTTAATGAGTTGGTAATCTAACATAGTTCAAGATCAAACCACACCTGTAAATAGGCTATTTCAAATTAGGGAAATTAGCAGAAAGATACGCTGGTGTTTAAGCTCTTCAAGAAACCAATAAATTCATCCATGTTATCCATTTCTTCTCTTTTCATGAAGTAATCATATTTAAATATCAAGACAACATATGTAAAAGTCATAATATCCATTTCGTTAGGCATATGTGTAGCATTCCAGCGACAGATTGGCGTATTATCAACAAAAGAAAACTTTTTACTTACAACCGATGCATGGAAGATACGAGCTCCATCAATGTGAAGCTTCAACCCATACTTCTTTGCTAGCTCACCGACGCGATCCGTATACTCAGCTGAAAGGCATCTACCACCAGAACTGCATCAATAGTAGATTGCTTTAGTACTTTGTTATTCAACACAAGAATTATTACTTTCTCATTTCCACATAAACGATAAGTTTCCTTACTGAGCATGTGAATTTTCCAAACAGATAAGTTTCGTTTTTGGGTAACAAATCTCGAAATTAGGATCTCTAATTGCAGCTTCGATTTGATCTATATCCATTGTTCCATCCTCATTATTCTTCACTGTCCTTGGGTGAACGCCTCCGATGGTAGAAATCCCTCCATTTTCATATATATGAATATGACAATAATCACCGAGAATGACTTCGCTTCCCCTTACATCACAATGTATAAGCACACTAATAAGGTTACCCATTGTGCCTGAAGGGACAAACAATCCTGCTTCCTTGCCCATGGCTTTTGCTATCTCCTTTTCAAGACGCCGTGCTGTTGGATCATGACCTAATACATCATCATCAACCTCAGCAGTCGCCATTGCAGCTCGCATCGCCTCAGTTGGTTTAGTTACCGTATCAGATCGAAGATCTACCTTTCTCATTACCATTTTGTTCTGTAATCCAACAACAAAAGAGTTATATATGCAACAAATACATTTGCATAAGTTGACAGAAAATAATGGATAATGAAATCACTCGCATACGAAATGAAACCAAGAAAAACATATCCTTGTGAAATTCACCCGATCACCATCCGCCGGGGCGGGAGTATACCATCTCAATTCTCAATTTTGAGACCCACACCCCTCTCACAAAGCATCCAACGTTTACGGAACTCAATACAAAATCTCAAAATCAAACAAAGCATACCATAATTCAAATGGGCTTTTCTATACAAAAACCATTTTGCTTTAGAACATAAAAAACATAACATAACAAAAATCACATTCAGTCATTTTCTCATTTCTATCTGTTTCAAGAAAATTTCCAACCACCATAACCAAAGAAGCACAAGCCCACATAGAAAAAGACAACATTTTTTGCTACCTTTTTACAAGCTGATGATAACTAGAGAATACCTGTGGATTGAAAATTCTGCTCTCCTCTTGAATCTTGATGCAAAGAGAAGCAAAATTGCAGAATTTTAGCAGCGGTGGACAATTTTATTCAACTGAAAAACAAAACCCAACATTAATTAGTACTCAAAAGATCATTCAAACCTTCAAGAAATGACTAACCCACAAGAACCCAAAAATCAAATGTTTAATCAAGAAAAAAGCAGAACAGAACAGAACCCACAATTTCCCAATTTAATGGGGTTTTTGGGTCCAGCCCTTTCTTGAAGAAAAGACGAGAAAACCCAAGATACGTAGACAATCACTCTACCTCAAACAAGATTCCAACTTTTCTTTTTGCTCTCCCTGAATCTTTGGATTTTTCCTTTTGAAAAACCCAAACCCCACCACAAACTCTCAACCCAAAAAGTGACCCACTTCATAACTTTATGATTTCGTCACGGAGTGCGAACAAAACCAAAAAAAATCAAACAGAGACAGAGGTGGAATGAGATGGGATGAACACATAAGGCTTTTGCATGCATGAATCATGATAAAACTAACTAGTGATTCTAAATAAATAAAAATGGAGCTTTTTCTTCAGTTATATCTACTCGAAACATTTCAGGGGCTTACCTTTGAATTGAATCAAGTGAAATGGCTTGGCTGAAGCTTCTTTCTTCTTTCTAGTAATTTTCTTGTTTGTTTGCTGAGTTTATATATAAATAAATTGAGTAGTGCATGTATGAAAAATTGGGTAACTCTTGCTGGGCTGCATGAGTATTATCTGAGCTGGAAGATAATGAAGAGCCAAAAGTCTCATCAATGCGCCTAACAAACACATTAATAAATTATAGTATCCGTGGCTTGGAAATTTTTCTGTTTCAAAACATTCGTAACTTTCATAAATTAACAAAATATTAAATTATGTTCTTTTAATTTAATATATTTCTTTTCTAATCTAAATAATTTAATTATTTTTTTAAATCTTGTGTCATTAAAAATTACTTAATATGAAATGAAAGTAAAAGTAGTAACTTAGGAAAGGATTAGAATTTCTTACGTTCTCTTTTTCTTTTTCTACAAAAAAAGTATACATTTCTTTTATTTTTTTTATTTGTCATTTCATCAATATACAAATTTTTTTAAAAAAAAAATATTCAAAATCTTTACTTATCACATATGTGATATCTAAAGTATAATGAATAAAAAATGAAGCGAATTTCAATTAAGTTGAAATATTTGTTAAACAAAATAGAAAATATAATATATATATATATGGTGAGTTCTTCTATTTGATTTTGAAAATGCAACAAAAAAAAATGAGAAAATTTTATTATGACCCGTGCATATCTCTACTCATGAACCATAAGAAAATTCTATTATAAAATCGGTTGATGTCCCCGCTCATAAATTATGTACTCTAAATTAAGTCTCATCATATTTTTTGTTGTTCTTGTCTCCCTATGGTCTAAAAGTGATAAGTCCATAACATAATTTTTTAAAAATATGCCCTTATTTTCACTAAAATTAATGAGCAATTTGAGTATATCCATTTTATATGGAAAAAAATTAACTTATTTTGAAGTACAAGTATATCATATCATAATAATTCAGTTAGGATCTTCTCTAATATTTTTAACATATTTAGTTTAGATTCTCAATATATCATTTTTTATTTTTTTTTTGTTCGAATTCTCCAGATCTTCTGTAATATTAGAAAGATTTTCTGTAATATTAGAAATGTTACAGAGAATCTTAAGTGGTCACATTCCTACTTCCATTTCTTATTATGTGGCTAATACATGAATTTAAAAAATAATTAAATTATTTAAATTAAAAAGAAAATGAACTTAATTCTCATAAGGTTATTAATATTTCTAATAACACTTTATAAACAATCGTTCAATCGTTCAATTCTTACGAGATAAAAAGTATACATAAACAAATATGGTTCAATACTTCCTCAATATTTATATCCTGTCGACATATAATATGAAACGCAATAAATAAATCGTAAAAAGAGAAAAAAAAAAAAACACAGAAAAAGATTATTATAAAAGAATGTTATTGCTTCCAATGGTCTGACTCTGATAGTGAGTTTGCAGTGCTACTTTGACAATTCTTGAAATCCCAGCTCCAAAATCAGGTAGGTGCCTTCAAGGAAAACCTGCACACATTTTTCAGCTGACTTGTCCACTTGCAGAGAGCTTCATGGCCACCCCTTATATCACAGATTATGAGGACAAATTCAAGATCAATAGCTCAATGGATCAACATTTTTCAAATCAAAAGTTGCCGAATTAGATTATATCAGTTACAATCCTCAATTTTGCTTTTACTTGTAAAATTTTCAAAATTTCAGCAGTAACGAACCATACAGCTCAAAAGTGAAATACTAACAAGAAGATTAGACATATCAAACATCAGGAAACCCCTCCATGATTATAATTCAGAATGGACATCTCCGAGTAGTCTTACCAAACCCAGAACATGGAATGATCCATCAAACGTCCTTCTGGGCGTTCCCGTCATCATCAGTCGGCCCTTGGGGGGCGTTTTCTGGTGTAGCTGTAGTTTCTTCCGAGGAGTTGTTTTCCTCGACCACTTTGGGCTCATCTACCATCATATCATCACCACCATCTGCATTACCAGCTTTTGTATCATTACCTTCATTCACAATCTCTTCATCTTTTGTGTTCTTTTGTTCATCCACCATTTCAGGTACGTCAGGTTCTGGACTAGAGGAGGCAGTGGGATCAGTAGGATCCTCAACCGGTGGTTTTCCATAATCTTTGGGTGAATTAGTGCCCTCAGAGTTATCAGTCACAGCAACATCGATGCTTGGAGGCTCGGGTTTTGATTCATCTATGTCAAGCTTTGGGGTTCTGCTAACTTCTTGGTCATGAGGGGTATCAGTTCCATGGCTTGGCAATTCTTCAGAGGCAGGGTCGACTGGTAACGTTTTTTCATCAGGCAAAGCAGAATCAGCATTCGCACTGCATTCATTTGTAGCGGCAGCAGCAGCAGCAGCTGCAGCTTTTTCAGCTTCTGCCAGCTCAAGGGCCCGGCATAATGCAGCATGTTCTTGTATCCTGTAATGCTGTATAAGCTGCTGGGTCCTTTCCTTTTCTGCTGTAAGATTGCCATATCTTGCTTGTAAAGTTCGCTCGAGCTCCTTCTGCTTTTGAACTTCCTCCCAAATATAATTGATCCTGGTCGATGCTGCTAGTTGTTCTTGCTTTTGTAAAGCCTGGAAGCACTCAAGTTCTGTGCTTGCAGTGTCCATCTGATCACAGGTTGCTTGAATTTGGTTCCACAGTTTCTCAGCTCGACTCTGACAAGCAAACAAAATAAAAATCAAGAATCTTATAGCCTGAACATAAACAAACTCGGACAAATAAGATTCATCTCCAATTTCTGATCATAAGAGCTACTGAACTCCTATAAATAGCCAATCTTTTTCTTTTGGTTGTTTTTTAAGGATTACACATGTTATAGCAAGGCACTACTCTTCATCACTCGGATTAGACTTGCATAATCATTTGGACTGATTTTCAGAATGAAAACCAATGCGTTTTTTCTACCTTTTTTTTCAGCCTGGGCCAACTCTCATCTCATTGACCAATCCACTTTTTTCATTCACAAAATGAAAATTTTCAAGAGAAACAAATCCAAATGCAAATGCATCATGAGGATTCAAAACATATTCATGAGAGAGATAATGGTAATAAGATAATATACCACATATAATTAGATAATATTTTGTATACCTCGTAACCTTTCGTGAGCACTTTTATCTTTGCCTCCAGGCGTTGTGCCTTTTTATCATCATCCTCCACCTTCTTCTTCACATTCTCAAATTCACTCTGCAACGCCGTAAGCTTCTCCATATTTCCAGCAACACTAGAAAGACCATAAGAATTTCGAGTAGGGAAGTACATGATGTCACTCAAACAGGTACGGTGAGCTTCAACAAAGTCGTCAAAAAATTCCCTCTCATGCCCCATTGCTAGACGAAGAAAATAAGCCTCCTCCTTAATCAAATTATCAGCCTGCAGGGAAGATGTCCACTGGATAGCTCAGAAAATGACAGACAAGAAAGAATCATGACCAACTAGAGAAAATGTATGTTAGAATCATGTGATAAACTTGACTGTGCATGATGTACTTCAAGCAGGTAACTGCTGCAGGATAAATGCAAGAATCAGAAATGCTTCCAAACAAAAATAACTAGGTCGTTTGGATTTTCTTACTTTGCAGCCGGCAGCATTTGTGTGTGTGTGCGCGTGGGAGAAAACACACATCAAGATAAAAAAAGATCATTAAAAAAATAAAATAAAATAATCAAAAAGAGAAATGTAAATGGGTAGACATTTTCAAAGCTTAACCATCACATGACTTAATCTATCCAGTACTTTCCAAAGCTACATTCACTATGAAAGCAATAGAAAAAATCCCTTCTGACACTGAAAAAAAGTCATGAAACATATATATATATATATATATATATAAAGGAAACAAAGACAATAAAAAAAAAGGTCATAAATAGGGCTCAAAACATAGACTGCATCAGGTATCCCTATGATATCGGAACATATGAAACAATAAATGGTAAACTTTAATACATATAAATGGAGTAACTTTTGAACCAAGAATAACATACACCAAAATAGGACCAAGTTTCTGTTTAGTGCTAAATGAGAATAAACAAAATCAGATACAAGAATGTACCTCTTTAACTTCATTCTCTTCAAAATCTTCTATGACAGGCACTGTAGTAGACTTTCTTTTCACTCCTTTCTTCTTTTCCTTTTCGGCTTTCTCGTCAAGAGGGTACTTCACATTATCATGCTCCAGCAAAGATAGAAGTTCTTTTCTTATCATTTCATCAGCCTGCTCAATCAGTGTCGGAGGGACAATAGTGCTCTTGTCTTCATCAGCTCTTAAGAGTGAATTTCTAATTAGATCAACTGATGCAGCAGGAGGTCTAGGAAGCTCCCTCTGAAGTACTTTTGATCTCTTTCGCAGTAATGCTTGTTGCCTGGCTTCCTCCTCAGCTTTCTCTCTAGCAAGTCTGTCAGACATATCTTCCTCAATCTTTTCCTCTGATTCTTCATTATCTTCAGGAGGTGCTGGCATAACTATCTGGTACTCATTCTTGGGCTGTGGAAGATTTCTCAGACCAGAAAGCAATTCCTTTTTCGAATCAGGTCCTCCCAAGTTGCCACTATGATGCATATCCATGTCTTCATTGATGTGAAGTTCATCTCTTAGGGGGGTCCCTTTTGGTGTCATACCGAAAGAGTATGCATCCCCTGATGGTGTCATGCCAATTCTAGGAGTAAGGCCTGTGGGTCCAGGTGTAGATGAAGGAGTCAAGAGAGGATTTGGAGTTTGAATTTCCTTTTTCTTAGGAGTGACTCCAGAAAAGTCAGAAGGGTGCAACATGGGGTTATCTCCACCAAGTAAAGGTGTCTGAGATTGAGTCAACCTTCTCTGGTTTTCTGCTTCCATCATAATTGCATCTTGCTTACCTGCAGGAGTTCTCTGAGGGGTTCTTAATGGAGTCATTCCCTGCATCGGTGTCTGGGCGTAGCTTGCAAGAAGAGCACGAGTTGCAGCATTCCCTTCTGTGAGATCTTCACTCCCCATAATATCACTAGCAATACCAATCTTGGCAATTGCCTCCAATTCATGATCTGGAATTTGAGGAGCAGGGAGATTCAATTTTGACCTTTTTCTCACAGTTTCTGGATCATTGAGTTTGTTTGCTTGCAATATAGCCGATGGGGCATCTTGCCTTTGAGCAATTTTATTTCTTGCAATATCCTGCTTTCTCAGACGAGCTTCCTTATCAACCCTTCTTTCACCTTCAAGCTCTTCAATGGTGGTGGGGAACTTAGGTTGCTCAACTGCATGATCTTCATCAGTAACGTCATAAAAGCCTGGGGGAGGCCTCTTTTCAAAGGGAATTTCTGCATTATAATCAATTCCCTTCCTCTTCCTTTTCCTATGACGAATGTCAATTCCAGCAGCCTTCAATTCCCTCCTTTTCTGCAGTGAAGCAAGCCTTCGAGCCTCTTCAAGCTGCTTCTCCCTGGCTTTCCTTTTTGCTTTCTTTCCTCTTGTGTTGGCTAACCGAGCTCTAGCTTCTGAAAGCATCTCCTTCTCATCTTCATCCATGTCAACAGGATCAGGACGAGCAGGCTTTGACTCTGGATTCGGATCAATCTCTCCAGGGCGCAATTTACGAGGATCATCTCCGGGTTCATAGTTCTCATCCTTTGCGCATGCAGCATCAAGGAGCTTCTCATAACGCTCAAGGCACTGAGATGGCGTGCGACCCACTATTGGAGCAATTGTCCTCCACTGTGTTGGCATGAGTTTTGCAAGATGCAGTAATTTCTCATCCTCTTCTCTAGTCCACTCAGTCTGACATTGTAAATACAAAGATAAACTATCATTCTTGTTCACATAAAATAAATCAACTAGCTAGCCATAAATTGTCAAATCCAAAAGCAAAAGTAAAGCTAGGGGGAGGAGAGGCGAGGGAGGGGAGAGATGAAAATAAAAATATGGAGCAAAATATGAAACAGGAACAGTAAAATACCAAGTAAAACCATTGCCAATTCCTACATAATTCTGTAAATGCTGACTAGTAAAGGGGGAAACTCCTTCTAGTTCATAACAACAAAAGGCTAATTTCGAATTATAGATTCTTTGTACTGATACGGCCAGCCTGTCTGCATATTGCAGCTCCTTGCAAAGGTCAAATGCAACACCTAAAATATCATGTATGCCTCACAAACTAATACCAAATGCAATACACACTTGCCAATGCAATGGGTTGAATAAAAAAAAGGCAAAAATATTAGTTCAGCATAAAAATATAAAAGAACAAGAACATGGGGCAGCAGAAGCCATAAATAAACAAAAGACAAGAAGAGCTTACCTTCTTAATAGAAGGATCGAGCCACTCATACCAACGAGCTTTACACTGTTTAGCTGATTTACGAACAAGGAGAGACGAAATCCGAGCCCATTGATTCTTTCCATACTTCATAACCGCTGCCTTCAAGATCTCGTCCTCCGTGTTCTTCCATACTCCTCCCTTTATCATAATCCTCATCTTCGCTGATTTTTTTTTTAATACTCCCTTCTTCTTCTTCTTTTTCTTCTAGGGTTCTAATTATCGTAACAGCAACTTCCCCAATCTACCTAAAACCCCAAAATTCTTCTCCTATTCCGATTTACGCCTTCCAATTCTGGCAATCAACAACATTAGGGATTTTTTTTCTAATATACTAGGGTTTGAAGGAGTTCAAAATCCAGTGGCTTCTGAGCTTTATCTGGAGAGAAAGACGGAGCAATGGAGTAGGAGGGAGGGAGGGAGAGGAGAGGAGTGATTGATTGAGATTTTTGGAAGTTGGCTTGGGCGGCTTCTTTTTCTAATTTTCGGATTCGACTTCATTTGGACCTAACTTCTCGTATCAATTGGGCCGTTGTTAGTTTCATTTGTATATTTATCCTTAAAAAAATTTAACTAAATTAAAATATTATAAATGAATTTAACTAGAATTGAGAATTTTAGTCTTCTTTAGTAAAGAATTTTATCAAAAAAAATCGATACCGATACGTTTTTGTATTGTATTTAATTGGCTTTCATTTTCGTATGGTAATTATTGTAATCAATTTTTATGTTTAACATGTTTTGAAATTTATATATTTTTATTTGAATTTTTTATAATTATTTGTATATTCTTATTTAGGTTTATTTTGTTATTTAAACAATTAGATGTCAGTCATTTAAAAAATTTTTATGATATTTTTTAAAATTTTCTTTTAATTTTTAAAAATAAAAAATTTTAATTTTTTTATTGGTAATCGATTCGTTACTTGGTAATCAATTACCGAGTGATTTCAATTATTAATAATAAAAAAAGTTACCAATTAATAAACGTCACAAAATAATAATATTAATCGAATTCAGATTATTACGAACAATATAAGACATTGCCAGAAGTAGAATAAGCAAGGAAGCTATATCGCTTCTCTTGTTGGATTGAATGATGGTCCCTCACGCCTTACCCCATCTCTAAATCAAATATATTCCTTTAAACAATAATAATTAATTAGTCGGTTACTAATCTACTCTGATTCTTATGTATACATTTAAAAATCACCGTCGAGTAATTAATAATTGAAATAAAAGATAAGTATCATAAATAAACATAATCAATTGACTTTTATAACTAAAGAAACATGATGGGATTTTTTTTTTCTCTTCGTTTTTCTTCTCTAATATCATAAATACATTTCAAATTTTTGCAATCAGACCCTTAACTTACAAAGTTTACAAAAAAAAAAAAAAAATCACAAAAGAATATAAAGTACAGGATTTATAAAAGAATATAAAGAGAGAAAGTACAGGATTTAAAATATAAAGAGTATTACTACAATAGTAAATTTCCAAAACAACCCCTTTAAAAGTAATTAATTACAAGTCATGGTTTATCACGCTATCAGGCCAGGCCATCACTCAAAATGATCAAAATAAGCCCCAAGGACATAAAGGACGTTTCTAGTTACAAAATTTGGTAGCCAACTCCTGTGGCAATTGAAAGATTTCTTCTAGGCAACTGCAGAATTCCTTTCATGGGAATGAAAAAATTTGGTCATCGGTAAAATGAGGCCATTATGTAAAGCATGAGCGCTGTTGAAGCAGTAACAAGCAGTTCCTGCGCGGGGACATAAATTTGCAGTATCAGTACGCTTTTCTCTGACAGGACGAAAGCAATTAAGGTTCGTGTGAAGAACACGCCTCCCCCTAATGCTGCTCGACTTTACAAACTTCCTCTTAGGAAGAGCTAAAAAGCCACTAGGAAATAGAGACATTTCAGATGCAAGGCTATATGAATATATAAACTAATGTCCTAGAAACCAACTAAAAAGAGACCGAGAACAAAGAGGAAATAGGAGATATAGAACTTATTCTAGTCTTTGGGCAACATATTTACTAAATGCCCTTTTAGTAATCTTAGAATGGCCATATAACTGTTGCTTCGTTATGAAGTCCAATCATGAGCTACATACAATTAGGATTGGAGATATATGCCTTGATAGCGGTTTGGTGGTGAAAGCTGATAAACTTTACCTGGTTGTTGAACAAGAAACGTGGTATATATCCTCCTGCAGCTTCAATCAAATTCAGAATACCAGTATATCCCTGCAAGAAGTACAAAGAGATTCAGTGAAGGTACAAAATGGGATCAAGAGCATAGAAAAGAATCCACAGGGAAAACTTTATCCAACATCTAAATTAGTTTAGGATAAGCGCTACCAATATGCTATTTTCATCCTTCCAAATTGCAAATCAGCCATACTTGCATATGCACTTGCAATGCTAAACAAGAAATTGTCACCTATGAACCAACAACACATCCAACCACAAAAATAATGCTAGTAGAAAGGGCAAAACTTTTGCCAAATAACTATGAGAAGCTGAATAAAGATGGTCAAGTTCATACGATAGCAGAAGCTAGACTCTAAGTGCTCATGAACAGAAAATGCATAACTAATTCATAGCCTTTGCCTTCAAGACTCAAATCATTTTAGCTATGAGATGCTCAAAAGATATCATTCTATGTGGATTTAGCATAAAACGCAAAAAACCGATACTAGTGTGAGAATTCCTCCAAATAATTCATATTGATGAGAAAACTAGAATGACAAAATTTAGCAAAGAATATATGATGAATGATAATAAACAAAAACACATACCAGTGAAGCAACAGCTATACAACCAAAAGCTAGCGCAAGAGATCTAAGTAGCCGTTTCCCCATACGTAAATTTCTTCCATCATCCTCACCCTCTTCCTATAGCCAACATCACCTTAGATGTTCAATGAACTTGAGGGCAGCAGAGCTAAGCAGGTCATGTAAGAATGTACATAACAAATTCAAAAAGCTGGAAAACAACCCAGCCTGCAATATAAAAGATAAGTCAGCACATCCTTGGCTGAACTCACCGAGAATGTGGTCGATGCAGGAGGCTCAAATGCTTTCAATTTTTCAAAAATCCGGTAGACAAATACGATGGCCAAAAATTGTAAAGGTTTCCATTCAGCATTACGCTGGACAAAAATCCAAGCTGTCTGAATAAAAGAGCAGAATATTAGACCAAGAACATCCTTAACGATAACATGAGCATCAAACTTGTAACCAAACCCTGCCTCCCCAAAATAATAATAATAATAATGATAATAATAATAATAATAACAATAATAATAATAATAATAATAATAATAATAATAATAATAATAATAATAATAATAATAATAATAATAAAAGGCAAGTGTTTGAGTGTGAGGGCCACAAGTTTATCTCACGTAAATCATGGAATTAGGGTATTGTGAAACATATTTCACACTTAATACTTACAAAGACAGCTGCAATTGCCAAATTGATTTTTATATCTTTGTCATCAGCCTTGGTGAACCTGAAAATAGAGGCAAGCATCAGCGCCATGCTTTTACACTCATTTCTGTAAAGAAGATACATGGTTCCATTGTTTGCCAGGTATGAGATTCAGAAACTAATCCATCATGCCTAAAACTGAAAATTTTTCGGTTCATTAAATAAACAAATAGCAAACATAAGTCTGAATCTGAAGTGAAATTCCTTTGAAAATAAGTTCATTTTTATCAAGGATAAGATAGTTTTTATCTGTTCCATTATTCAAATGATCCCCAGAGACTGAATAATCTTTCCATATGAGCCTTCTAGTCACCATGAAGATGACAGCACTCTACAGACCTATTACCTAGAAAGACATACCATATGATGCAACTTAAGATATAGCCAGCAAAGATGATGCTGATAGGTCCTAATTACAACTCAACATTGCATTACGAGAATATAAATTCTACACCTTCTGAAAAGTATATTATTGCTCAACCCGGGGAAGGAGGGGGGGGGGTGGATGACTCTTCCTTGTAGCTAAATAGAATTGCCTAGTCTATGGAAATGGGAGCTAAACAACCTGGAAATCATTATCACAAAACTTCACTACAACAGTCTAGTAGATCTTAGTCAGATTACCACTCAATATTCATTCCCCCATTAAATCACATAAATCAGAAAAAGTAAAAGGAAAACAATTGAGATTGCATACAGGAGCATCAAGTTTCAAGATGCACACCTCGGGCCCCAAGGTACAATTGGCTGTTTATCAGCATATTTTATATCCTTTGAAACCTGAAAATTAAATTCATAATAGTAATTAACAGCAATGGTGGCAACAACTATTATGAAATTCCTAGAATACCCAGTGACAAAGAGCAAAAATAGCTCAAAATGAATTGGAACATCTGTCCAAAATTTCATTACAAGCAAACTTAGACAACAAAATATTCGTCTGTACCAAATTTACGAAAGTTTAGCTGGATTATGTGCTGCAGCTATACTACACTTCAGGATATAGGCTTTACCAGACAAAATATATCTAGTAATTACAAGGGAAGAAGAAAGAAAATTTCAAGAGTGGTGCAGGATTTAACTATTCCCTCCGAGACTTCCATTTGTGCTTCTTAAGCCTTTTTTAACATTATCATCAAGTCGTTTCTAATTTTTTTTTTCACTCCACTTAGTTATAGCTATAGCTATAGAAGCAACTAAGAAGTTCCAAAATTTTTGGGAAAATGACAATAGCAGAACAGCAAGCAACTATTCTAAAACAGAAACAGCATAACACACTTAAAAACACAAATGCATCCAAGAACAACAAATTCTTCAAGATCCAAGATTATTAAGAATAACCTTACATAGGAGACCAAAATGAAACTAAGCAATAACTTGTCAATACTTATCTGAATCAATTACTCGCGCATGCCAAGGAACTTAAAGAACAGAAAGAAGTTTGATGTACCTTAAATGAACCAAATGTTTCTCCCTTCTTCCGTTTCGTCAATTGCGACATCATAATTTTGTCATATGCCTTCTCCAACTGAAATAACACGAGGATCAAAATTGAATATCAAGCATAGCACTTACTATCTCGTTTAACAAAAGCACACAAATGATTACTGAAGAGAACATCAAATTACAAAAGGAATTGAAAATACTACCAAAATAAAGGGAGTTCTAACCTACCAGACTGCTCAAGCAAAGTATAAAATAAAGTAAAACAAATCTACCTGCATTGCAGTTGCTTCATCACCTCTTCTCTCAGCATCTTTCTTTTTCTTAGCATATGCTGCCTTGACCATGTCAAATCCCTCAATTGGGCTGACACCAAGAACCTAAAGAAGACAATGGAGGTGGGGGAGAGAATGCAATCAAGATATCATTTCTTCCTACAATAACCAGAGCTGATAATGTAATGATTTCTTTGTTACCTCGTACGGATTCACATCATTACTCGAACCTGAACTTCCAGCAGCAGATGATGCAGCACAAACCACTCGATTACTCGCCCCATAAATTCTAGAAAGCCTAATAAATTCAATGTCCTGATCCAACAGTTAACTGCTAATAGAAAATTAAACAACTCTAAAAGAATCTCAAAATGCATAAGCCCAAAGTGACTCAATAGCTCCTAAACCCAAGAAAGATAAAATTTTGTTTCTCCCTATGAAATCAATCACCCCAACCTTATCCAGCTCCTATCTTGATATTGGTAAAGAGCTTTCTTTCTTTGAGCAATTTGATTACTTTCGCTTATTTTTATATAGTTTCTATAGCTGAGCCAAAAAACTAAAATCGAAGAAAGAGCATCCATTCTCATTTTTTTATGAATGATTATACAACGTTGATGATTCGGGCTAGCATCATTTAATCAAAGAACAACCTAAACAAAATCTTCAGCAAAAACATTTATTAAGAAATTACCTGAGACTCGAAGAAGGGATTCTGCTTAGAGGGAGAGAAGTTCTGAGACAATAATTTCTGGGAGAAAATTGAGAGGGTTTGGGGTGTTGAATTAAACTGGAAGATACGGACAAAGCCATTGACATTCGTTTCGATTGAGCTGATCAGTTTGGAGCATACGAAACTTCACCCACTCGGTGCTTGAAGATTGGGTTTAGGGTTCCTGAAAGGAAGATGGATAACTAGCCGTTAACAGCGTGTGAAAATGATAAGTGGAATAATTGATAAATTTCAGACAAAGGGTTCGCGTGGCCTAATGGATAAGGCGCTCGCCTCCGGAGCGGGAGATTGTGGGTTCGAGTCCCACCGTGAACGATTTCTTTTGTCACCTTTTTAAGTTCTTATTTTCTTTTTTTTTACCCCATAACCCCTTTAAATTCTTATATTCTGCTTTTCTTTAAATTCTCATTCTCTCTTTTTTACCCCTTTAAGTTCTTATTTTCTGTTTTATACCCCTTTTTTTCAAACATTTTACTATCTTGTTTGTATAAATTATATTCAATGTGATTAGTTTTCTGGCACATTTAGGTATATGTTATGTACGTGAACCCTTTATTGAATACATTTTGGTTCTTAGAGTTGTGAATTATAAAAAATATAATAATTCTCAAATAATTTATATTGAAAAATGATGGAGATGTATATTTACTGAAGGTGTCTTTTTTGTTCTAATTATTGTGCATAGTTTAATAATGACTTATATGTATATGGTTATGTCTAAAATATGTTGAAATTGTCGCAATGAATATGCTTAATGCATGATTTATCATCTTTTTCAATAGGGTTACAATTTTTCCTTTTTAGGGTTTATATGCTTAAATGATTTATTTCCATCATGATGTACTTTCACTAAGTGTGTGACATTTCTTATATTAAAAAAAACACATACAATATTATAAATAATGTATGTAAATAATTTATGGATTTAAAAATTCGAATATAAATAAAAAAGTAAAAGCCATTTATGAGTATATATGCCTAATTTATCTTCATGTTTTATGAACAAGTGAAATAGATTGCTAGTTTTCGTGTTTACTTGATCATGGAAGTCAAAGCATGATTTGCCTAACTTTCTAATTACTTTATGGTTTTTCCTCATTTCTATTTTCACCCGTTAATTGTTTCAAAATTTCCAACAACAATATCAAACTATACATACAGAATTTGTCTAGCTTTCTTAATTTTATAGGTTCGATATTAGAGGGAAAATATAGCCTAATTTTTAGACAGTTAATTATGTAATTTTATTTTCATAATAAAAAAGAAAATTAAACTTCTCTTTAAAATAAAATTAAACATTTTTAATCACATGCTTGAAGCATTTTTCCGATAGTAAAAGTCTGATTTATAAATGTGAGTCATCATAGTTTAGTTGGCAAATATTTTAATTCCTATATAAAATTTAAATGTAAATCATAATACAAATGTCTAGTGGACCTTAAAATGTAGTTCATTTTGATTTTTTTTTTTTATAAATATTTTGATTTGTTTTTATACTATGTCACATTTTGCTAATATTGTAACTTATATAAAATAAAAATATAATTCACAATAAGAGCATTAATTAAAATTTGTCCGTCACATTCTGTATATATAAATTTATCTTTTATCATTAACAAATTTTATTAATAAAATATTAGACATAGTACACAAAATTCTTATTTTATAAGTGGATATTCTTTTAAAGTTCACACTTATTATTAGTTATCAATTTTATTAGGTAAATGAATGTTCTTTTAAAGTTCATACTTATTATTAGTTATAAATTCTTTTAGATAACATAAATTTTTTTTTTTTAAAACATATTAGATAACTAAATGTTCCTATAAATTAGAGATGTTAGAGTAATACACAAAATATATATATTTTTAATATGATACATAAAATGTTTAACAGAACCGCAATTAGTTGGTCCTTTTCTGCGTGGCTTGCATGGCGTGGTCCTTTCCTGCATGGCTTAAAGATACTTAAGGTGGTAATTTCTATTAAATTCTTAATTTCTGATAATATATTATTATGAAATACTTTCATGGATATATCAAATCGAAACTTCAAAAAAGAAATTAAATATTAAACACAATTTCGCCATTCCTTAAATTAAAAACTCTCTATTACTCTTTATTACCAAAATATGCAACATTTCCGAGTACATTATTCTCATGAACCGACCCCCTATAAAAAGGATCGTTTTTATTCATGCATATATATTACATCATAAACTCACACATTACTTAAGCCTAAGCCTAAGCCTCAGCCCAATATTGTGATCCACCTCCTTGCTCCCGCTGCTGCTGAGATCCAAATTGCGGACTCAAAATGGTAACTTCTTCTCTATTATACTTGATCGATTCAGCTTCATCTCTCGACAATTGATAAGAATTCATCAATACATCAATCGGCATAGCCCTAATTACCGATGTTTTTCCAACAAGAGGACTCGTTTTCGCATTATCATGAGTTTTTGCCGCGAACCATTCCAATCCTTGAGGTCCAGCTTGTTTCATATGTACGAAATTCTGCGGAATCACGAAGATCTGACCTTGGCGGATTTCGCCGTCGTATACCGCTCTTTTCGAATTCCCGACGACTTGTAATCGGCCGCTTCCGCTAGTGACGTACATGATGCTGTGTGCGTTAATCGTCCACCGCGGTGCGATCATCGCGTTTGGTCGGAGAGATGCTCGTCCGGCGCTTAATTGAAGGAATCGGAGGATCGGTAAGTTGAATCGATTGACGGTGCTTATAGATCCGCCGCGTGCGGTGTAGATATCTGCTCTTTCAGGTGAGATTAGATTTTCTCTTAATCTCATTGTGCAAATTGTTTCTTCGAATCCGTTCATGGCGGCGGCGGCGTCGCGTGATCCTCCTTCTTGTTTTTCCCGTTCTGTCCTCGGTTGTAAGTATCGTAGACCCTCTTTTACTCTGATTATTTGTCCTCTGTTGTCGTTTTCGTTCTGGAGCTTCTTTATTGTTTCTCTAGAAACAGAGAAAGCTTGTGAAAGAAGCTGTACGTCCATTGATTGGAAAATATTGTTCCAATTGTAGGTTCCTTTTTGTGATTCTCCTTCTTGGCCTTGTTGTTGGTTCCCAGCTAGGAAAAATCTCTGTTTGTGGTAGGAAAAAGAAAACATATATATATAGTAAAATTAATGCAAATTAATTAAGAGAAGGAAGAAGCTAACTAATTAAAATTATTAATAAGAAAGAACTACAAGAAACATACAGGTTAAAAGGGTTGGATTTCTTCTTAAGTTTAATTAGGATTTTCAGTTTCAAATATTAAAAATGCACCTTAATCATAATTTCCGAGTTCAAATTATAAAAATGTAGTTACATTTTATAGTAAAAATTTATTATCCTTTTCGGTAGATTAAGAGGCTGAATCAAATAAAGATTAAAAGTAAAATGTGATTCAAATATTCTTACTCTTAATCTTATTTTTACTCTTAATTTCATCTATTTCAAATAAAAATTTATCTATAATATATTTACCCGATTCAAATGAAGAAGATTTATCTGTATATGATATACAACTTGAAGATACTTCCTTTTAAATTTGATTCCAATAAGATTAATAATTCTTGATTCAAATTCAAATTCGTTTTAAAATTTTTCATGGTTGTGAAATCGTTCAAAATATCTGAAAACATAATGATTAAGAAGGTTTTGAGTATTGAATTTGTTACCTACCCTCAGATTTTGATCGAGCTGGTTGTCTCTATTGCTGATGTCATGAACGACCAAGATAACAAGCTTCTCATCTTTAGAAGAAGAAGCCTTGTTGTAGACCCAGTGGGCAACACCAGCTGGCAAGGCTAGGACATCACCCTTCCAGAAGTGGTGAATCTTCTGGTGCTGGTCCCTGAACCTCTGTCTACGCTGGCCGCCGCCGCCACGTTCACTTTCTTCTTGTTCAGATTCCTCGAAAGACGAATACGTTTCAGCGCATCCTGGAAGCGTAACTCCAAGTACACCTTGACCTGTCCATGTCGTACCCAAATAATAATTTCATTAAAAGTGGATTAATCAGTAAATAAAGAATGAATTAATTAGCAATTAGAGGAAATTAATTATTTACCTTGAAGGCCAAAAATCAACACAGGTGCATTATTGAAGGAAGGAACAATAAGTCCTCTATAATCAACAACATGGCGCGTGATAGCCACACCAGCACACTGCAACTGTTGATTATTCGCATCCCAAATTTCAGAAACACCTGCCTCATGCCTAATCCTACGATGGGGTTCAAGAGGGTTCAAATTCTCAAGGTTACATTCTCCCACTTGCTGACCCTCCGAGCCGCCGACTTGGCGAGCCGACGACTGCCGCGAAGCTAAACAGCTTCCGCTGAGGAGAACAATACAAAGAGCCAAAACTTGCAAACAAGGAAAAGAACTAGCCATATTGGTTATGAGGATATTTTAGTACTTTGCTTGATGGTGTGTGAATGGGGGAGGGAACGGGAGAGTATTTATAGGGGAGGAAGTAAGGGTGTGTACTTGACACGTGGAAAGGGTAATGGACACCTGGCAGTGGAGTTTTTGCCACGGAAGCAATATTTGCGTGGGTTTTGAAGTGTAGGATAGAATACGCGGCAACCCTGAAAATTTGTCGTTTTCTGCATGGTTTTTTGGATGTACGTTGCCGCTTAGCAGATGTACGTAGGCATAGAGCGTGATATATCACTCTTTGTATGCTGTATCATAAGTGCTCTTGTTTGTCTTGGCGTGACTTTAGGGTTTTTTGTTATATATTTTTTTTTACACATTTAGAAAAAATAGGAGTTTCGAGTTAGGCTTATAAGGCTGGTAAAAAAAATATTTTTATTCGAATTAAACTGATATAAGTATAATTGAATTGTTATGATATAAGTATAATTGAATTGTTATGATATTACAGAGTTGATATAAAAAATATTTTTATTATTAAATTATTTTATCATTTATTTTTATCTTATAAGACTGGTAAAAAATATTTTTATTCGAATCAAATCGACATAAGTATAATTGAATTGTTATGATATTACAGAGTTGATATAAAAAATATTTTTATTATTAAATTATTTTATCATGTATTTAGTAAAATATAATACGGATAGCAATGAATAATAATATGTATTTGTAATTTAAAGATTGCAATATCAAATGGAATGAATAGAGAAGATGTGTAGGAAAAATTTGAAGGCTTAAAATAGATTTGTTCCTTCACATAAAAAAGATTAATAAATATTTTGTCGACCATGATATAAAAAACATGAAATTTACTTTGCATTTAAATTACTTCAGTAACTTGAAAAGTTAATTTTCATATTAATATATATATAAGAACATTATTAAACAAACTTGTAATAAATATATACAATAAAATATGTCTATATATATTATTAATCGATATAATATATATTTATATGATTATTAATTTTGATTTGGCATGTATGGCGCGATTGAAGGTGAATACACGGAAAGGCTTTGGAGTTTAGATTTGTAGTGTTGGTGCATGATGTTTTGGCATGTGGTAGATAGATACATAGGACAAGTTTAATTGAGAAAGGATAAGTATGTAATCAATGATACATATTGAGTAGAGTGATATTATAAATGATTTTTGGATGCATGCATACATGCATATATAATCACTATCACTACTACTCTTGAATGGGTATTTAAACCTCTCTTCTCTTCTCTTCTCTTCTCTTCTATCGCCTCAACACAAAATTGGTTCTGCTGCTGATGATCATGAACCTCATGTTTTCATCATCGCTCACAATCTTTATAGTAGTACACTCCTTCAAATATATTTTATAGTTTTTATTACATGTTATTTTTTATTTTATAATAAAATATATATATATATATATATATATGATGTATACTTTTCAGTTTTCATATACAGTTTGGATACGATAACATGGAGCTTCAAAATTATATTTGGAAAAAAAGTCAAAATTCAATAGTGTAGAATCAAAATTTTTCTCAAGTGGCGAAAACTAAACGTAGCTTATTGAATTAGTTTTTCAGATTCATCGCATTTATTAATTACTTATTTAATTTAATACTTATTCTTGTATATTTAATACTTATAAACATATAATAATATATATATCAATAATTTATTAGATAGAGTGTACATGTGTCAATTTTAATACATGTATTTCTCCACCTTAAAAAAACAAATGCTTCTTCGATGCATCCCATTTTGTATTATCTATTAATTAGATATATTTTTCATTTAAAAATATTTTTTATTTTAGTAAAATCAAGAAAATATTAAAAAAATATACACTTACACTTTGTTGAATTAAATAATTATTTAGAAACTTTTCATTATAACTATTAGTAATAATTAATCAAATAATAATTTAATTTATTTTCTTTTCAATCTAAATCAAAACTTAATTATGTTCTTAATTTTTTACATTATAAATAACAGATGATATAAAATGAATGTAGTATTTAAGAGTACATATTAATTATATGATGTTTTATGTTTTATTTCTTAAAAATTAAGATAAAAAGAGGATTACTCTACACTACTATTTAGAGGTCTTTCAATTTTACTATCTTCATTTCATAATATAAAGTATACTTTACATTTTCGCACATGCAAAGAAGTTCTAAAATTAATGTATATTAGTAATCACTAACTCAAATGCATCATTTTCTTTAAAAAGAGGAAAGTAAATTGACAATAAAGTGGTTTTTGAAAAATAAATAAAGATCAATGATTATATTAGTTTTAGTATAATGAAAAAAAAAAAAAGTGCGAATAGTTTTAGGAGTTGATTGGAAGATATATTAAATAGGGTGATGGGTGATTATTATTAGGCATGGAGATTTAAATAAATAGGTTATTATTGAAAATATTTTTTCCAAAAAAGGAAATATCTCATATCTCTTAAAAGCACAATAATATCTTATAATATGAAATGGAACAAGTATTAATAATAATATTAATATAACATTAATATATTCAATATGTAGGTCATATTCTTTAAATAGAAATAAATTTTATTAGATCTCAAATAATTATAGCCAAATTTTGCGAGGGGTAACCTCTACAACTTTTTGTACATGTGAATAATTTTTTTTTTCTTTTTAGGACATAAATAATTCTCACAATTTAAATTTGTTTAAAATGTGTTTATCATTCCCTTCCCCCAACATTTCCTACAAACTAACTATTTTATTTAAAATAATAATATATTTCTTTTGTCTTCTATGAGCACAATAGATAAAAGAAATTCAATATTAGGTAAAATTTTAAAGATATAAAAGATATATTTCCTTTATTCCATGTTCACTTATAAAATAGAAGTTACTTCAATTGTTTTTACTAAACACAAAATAGAAGTTACTTCAATTGTTTTTACTAAATACAAAATAGAAGCTTCTTATTAAAGATAGAATGATATATCCCATAAATATAGAAACAAAAATTCACTAGGAATTTAATCACTTCCTTTCTTTACTCTTGCAAATAAATACAACAGTCATAAAAACATGAACCATTTTAAATTCTTTTTTTAATGTTCTTGTGAAGAATTTAGTCTATTCGACTCTTCCAATCTCAATTAAAATAAATTTTATTATTTTCAATAATTGTGCTATATTATTCTAAGGTAATAAATAAATTAAAATAAAGACAACATTATAATTTCTCATAACATGTGAAAAGATTAAATTAGGACAAAACAAAAAAGAAGGTACTCTTATTTCAAAATATATGCAAGACCGAGTACAAACTTCCCACGGATCATATGACCTCTCTCAAGGGATCATCTAGTTCATACATTATTTATTTATTTATATTCTCATACATACCCAAAACTTTAAGATAATTAATTTTTAGGCCATTATAGACCATTGAGAACCACGTCCACCTTGACCTTGCTGCTCCTGTGGACTAAGTACCGTCACTTCCTCTCTGTTAAACTTAACGGCTTCAGCTTCCTCTCTCCTTAACTGATAAGAATTCATCAATACATCAATAGGCATAGCCCTAAGAACGGACGTTTTCCCGACAAGTGAACTCGCTTTTGCTAACTCGTTAGTTTTAACGGTAAACCATTCCAAACCTTCATTTCCCGCCTTTTTCATATGTACGAAATTTTGTGGCACGATGAATAATTGTCCTTGTCTTATTTCTCCGTCATATAACGGACGTTTAGAATTTCCAGCTATTTGTAAACGTCCGGTACCTCTGGAAACGTAAGAGATACTGTGTGCGTTAATGTTCCAATACGGGGCGACCATGGCGTTTGGACGGAGCGATCCACGACCCGCACTTAATTGTAAATAGCGGAGAATTGGGAGGTTAAAACTGTTAACGGTGCTAATACTTCCGCTGCGGACAGTGTAAATATCCGAACTTTCAGGGGCAATTAGATTTTCTCTTAATCTCATTGTACAGATGGTTTCTTCGAAGCCGTTGGATCTTGGTCCTTCTTTTTGTGACCTTTCTGCCCCTGGTCTTAGGTATCTTAGACCGTTTCTGACTCTAACGATCTGTCCTCTTTTGTCATTTTCGTTCTGGAGTTTTCTAATTGTTTCATGGCTTACGCGGAAAGCTTGAGCTAGAAGCTCTACGTCCATGGCTTGGAAAATATTATTCCAATTTCCCCTTCTTTGTTCTCCGGCTTGCCAGCTTCCTTCTTGGCTTTGTTGGTTTCCGGCTAGGAAAAATCTCTGTGTACATAATTAATAATTTGGAAATTAACAAGACATGATTTTAAATAAATTAATTCTAATACACATCGAATTTCTATTTCTATAACTCTAGTGTAAAACTTTTTTTAATATCTCGTATAACATTTTATTTATTATATAAATCACCAAAAGGAAAAATAATTTGAGCCTAATCATCTAACCTAATAAATAATATTTATATTATTAAGTTACTATGTCGATGCAGTGGTAACACTCTTTTTGAATTATTTTATTCTTTTATTTTCATTTTTTTAAATATTATACTCTTTTCCATATAAAAGGATATAGATAAGAGAGTAATTTATTCTAACTTAATACCTTTCACCTTAATACTTTTCACCTGATAAATATTATTTTTTTTAAAAATTTAATATAATATTTTATTAATAAAATTATTAAATAGATTATCTATACGAAAAGATTTTAGAAAAATATTATTAAAAAATATTGTAAAATATTTTAAGAAATAAGTTATAGAAAATTTTGAGTGATATGAGTATGTTTTTATTTTAAAATTTAATTTAAAAATTCGTTTTAGAATTTATATTTTTTCATAAAAAATCAAATTTTAATAAAAATTTAATAGAAAATCTTAGAATCCAAATGAATCCAAGTGAATTCTGAATTTAGATTTATGACGTACCCTTAGATTCTGATCAAGTTGGTTGTCTTTATTGCTGATGTCATGAACCACCAGCAAAACAAGCTGCTGCTGACTAACGGCATCGTTGTAGACCCAGTGAGCAACTCCAGCTGGCAAAGCAAAGACATCACCAGGCCAGATTTTGTGAACCTTTTGGTGCTGGTCTCTGAACCTTTGTCCACGCTGGCCTCTTTGACTCTCTTCCCTTTCCTGTGAGGATTCCTCGAATGATTGATACGTTTCTGGGCATCCCGGAAACATAACTCCAACTGTACCGTGACCTGTAAATATTTATGCACCCAAAATTAATTAATTAATTCCTCAACATTTCATTAATTAATTTAATACTTAACTCGTTTTAAAGTAAGTAGTATTATACATTTTTACTTTTACACAAACATTAAACGCAATAAAAGTAAAAAAAAAAAAAAAACTTATTTATCCTTTGTAAATATAAAGTTATAAAGAAAAGAAGGTAAAGATAGATATGTTACAAAAAATAAAAAATAATTAAGGAAGGAGAGTACGATAAAATTAAAAAAAATATGATAAATGATCCTTATAAGTTGTAAGATACTTATGAAACAAAATAAATAAAACTTCTAAATGACATTTACTTTGAAAGTAAAAGTGAAGGAGTAGAAAGTATGTATAGATCTTATTTAGTTTAGATTATATTCCAAAATTTAAGTTAACGATAATAACTTAAGTAGAAATACTCTTTACCTGCTCAATAAATTTAAAATTTTTAATAATTTTTTGTGATAAATTTTAATAAAATTACAATAACAAAAATATTAAGAGATTCAATTCTTTTTATTGATACGGTATTAAGAAGGACACTTAAAATATTCAAAATTTTCTAATGCAATCTTTTAATAAAGATACTGTTTTTTGTAACTTTTCTCTTCCTCGAGTTCAATAAAAATATTGTAGAAAACAATGTTAAAAGAAAAATATATTAGTATTGTGTATTTGTTGACTGTAATAGCTCCTTATCTAGTTTGATCAGAAATTCTACATTCAAATAAATGGTGTTTTCTTTTACAAACTAGTTTCAGAATCTATATTTTTTTCAAATAAATCAATAGTTCTTAAATATTTTTTAAAAAAATTAAAAAAATCATCTGAATTCAATTGAAACGTAAAATTCTACCCGACAAACTCCATAAACCTAATTTGGGTAGAGGACAATGAGACCCAACATTTTTCGACCTGACCTAACCGTCATTAATATCATGTTAAAAATCATCAAAATATTTTTTAAAAAAATGATCTAAATTTATAAAATAATTTAACTTTTGGCTGAGTGAAATTCTGAAGATTATCCGAAGAAGCAAAAAGAGTTAATTAATTAATTAGGGGAAAGAAATGCCTGCGAGGGCGATGACCATCATATTTGCATTATTGAAAGAAGGGACAAGAAGTCCTTCGTGCTCAATAACATGGCGGGTAACAGCCACGCCAGCACACTGCAACTGTTGATTATTCTCATCCCAAACTTCAGAATAACCAGCTTCATGGTTAATCTTATGATGAGGTTCAAGAGGGTTCAAATGCTCAATATTACATTCCCCAACTTGCTGGCTTCCAGCGCCGCCGACTTGGCGAGCCGATGATTGGCGCGAAGCTAAACAGCTCCCGCTTAGAAGAACAAGACAAAGAGCCACAACTCGCAAACAAGGAAAAAAAGTAGTAGCCATGCTTGCTTGCTTGCTTATAAGGGTATCGTGCTACTTTTATTGATGGGTGAGTGAATGGAGAGGGGAATGGGAAGGGAATTTATAGGGGGGAAGGGAAGGGGGTGTAGGTGACACGTGGGAAGGGGAAATGGACAGCTGGCAGTGGGGTTTTTGCCACGGAATTGAATACGCGGCAAACCTGAGGATTTGTAGTTTTATGCATGATTTTTTGGCGTTTTTTTGCCGCATAGGGAAGATGAGATAGGCAAAGCTAATTAATGAGGAGTTGTGAAGGGAGTGATGACTCTGGATGCTATATATCAGAATTGCACTTCTTAACCGCCTCAAGACAAACTATGATGATATTGCCCATTTCACTCAACCGCTTCAAGACAAAAAGCCTCTAGATATTTTGTTACTCACTTTCCCAATTTACAATTTAATGGTTACATTTTGAACATTATATTATATTGACTCAATAAAACAAAAATAGTCATGGTTGTATGAAGTATTATACTAGTAACGGATAAAAGTATACTTTTTTATTTTTTTAATTTTTTCCTCAAATGAGTTAATTAATTAGTTCAATATTAATCTCACAAATATTATTCTTAAAAAAATAAAGAATTTAAAATTTTTTATATACTAGAATGTCTTTCAAATTTGTTTCTTTCTTCATTATTATTACTATTAGTTTTCATGTTAGAAGAATAAAAAGATATTGAAATTTCCTATTAATGAGAGGATATGATAGAAAAAAGTTCATTAAATATCGTATTGAACTATATGTGACAAGTAAAAAGAAAACGAGTACAATAAGTAAAAAGAAAATGAGCGTGACAAATAAAAAAACAAAGAAAGTAGTTATCTAAGCAAATGTACAGGTCACTAAACATGTGACCAATACTGTATGTAATAAAGCGGTTGCTAAGTGTGTCTGTTTCAATATTTTTTTTTTTTTGTAGTAATACATTTTAGATACATACTATATTCAAATTTGGTCTAAGAAACTTTAACAGTGTGTATTGCATATTACTTAGAAATTAAAATCTAACATTAAGTGTTTCATAATGTTAATTATAAAAAGAGAATTTGAACCTTCAATCATGCTTAATATATCGTTTATGTTGCTTGACAGAATGATAATTTTTAAATAATGAGAGCAATACATATATAGAGACATGCTGATATATATATATATATATAAAATGATGGTTCATATGTGCAAGGGAAGGTTTTCCCCTTGGATATGCTTTAATATATTTTTTAATACTGTTCTATCTTACAATACTATGTAAATTTTGAACGAGAGAAACACGTCGAACCAAAAACTTTGTTACATACTCATTATTCTAACTAAAACATAATAACAAAATATGAAAGTTTCCAGTATATAGATACAAATTATAAGATAGGTTATACTAGGAAACATGAACCTATAAAGTAGTTACCTAATAGAACACAACCAATTTGGCCTAATTTAGGAACAAATTACACGGAGGAAAATATGCACAGATTAAGGAAATAATATAACAAGGAGAATATTTCCAAATTCTAAGAATATTGCTAAATATTTCCAATATCTTCAATAATCACCCTTAAGTTGGAGCATACACGTATTGAATGCCCAACTTGCAAGTCAGAGAACGAAACTGGGAAGGATGAAGTGCATTGGTTAGACTATCTGCAGGTTGTAGTTCACTATGAATATACTGCAGTGAAATAAAACCTGATTGAAAAGTGTTAGCCCTAAGGGCATTATTGTATATATTTTTTATTATGATTAACATATGTTTGTGTGATGAGTATAGCTTAGTCTCTATAGAACAAAAGAAGCATTTTTGGAGGCTCAAGGCTACACTACATAAGAAGTAAAAGATCTTGGCATTAAAGCATAATGAAGAAGGAAATATCAAGCCATTCCAAGATCAATGCATTGAAGACCTTGAAGACTTATGTCTTAGTAAGGGATATGCTAAGGTATTTTGTAAAACTCCCTAACTCTTATCTTTGTTTGTTGATCAAGTGTGAAGCTTATTGGATGAATTTCTTTTTATAAACTATTCTTGAAAAATCCAAATATTCTTGATAGAGTTTTTGATGCCTTCAAAAATTTTCTTATCTCTAAAAGAGTATCAAGAATACATATTTTGAAATGTGAAGGAAAGTTCTTTTTGTTTAAGGAAAACTGGCTTTTTTAAGTCATTCTGAAAAAAAAGGTCATCCGATTTTTAAACTGGACATCCGATTTTTAAAATCGGACGTCCTATTTTAAAATCGGTCGTCCGATTTTTCTAGCTTTAGAAAAATAGGTCGTCCGATTTTTAAGAGGGATCATCCGATTTTTGTAGAATGCGTCGGAATCTTTCTGTTTCAAAAATAGGTCGTCCGTTTTCTAAAACCGGTCGTCCGGTTTTAGTCTTTTACTGCAAAAATATTATCGTTACATAGTGTAACGGCTATTTTCTTCTCCTTCATATATATATATTGACTTTGATCAGCTGCAAAATAAATAGAGGTTGGATTGAAAATTGATTGAGATTATTTTAGAACATTTAAAGAGCTTTAAAAGTACATTCTTTCAAAGGTCTTCATCTCATACATACAAATAGAAAAATCTTCTTGGAGCTTCATTGTTGATCATCCATCAAAGAAGAAGTAAAGAGGTGCTTGTAGAAGTATTCCATTGAGTTGTATCTTCCTCTTCTCAAGCTCATTTGGTAACATTGTTCCTTACTCTTCTTATTCTTTTATTGTGATCAAAGGTTTGTGGAAAACCCTTTGGGTGATCCTTTGATAAATTCGTTGTATTGTTTTGTTGTGTAAACTTAGAGGTTTTTGTGCAAAACCCTTGGAGGGTGATCCTCATTGTGTTGTTGTCTAACCAACTTTGAAGATAGTAGATTTGTGAAATCTTTGGGTTGCGTCTCAAGGTAGTGGATGTAACTCTTTGAGAGAATGAACCACTATAAATTGTTGTGCATGTTCTTTAAAGTTTAATTCTATGCTCATTGCTTGATTGCCAAAACTATAAGATTTTGTTTGGTGTGGATTCTTATCAAAAAGAGTTTTAGAATTCTTTCATAAACAAATTGGAGGTTTATCTTTCTAATCACACAAAAGATTTTTTAAAATTAGCCAAAAACCTTATTCACCCCCCCCCCCCCTCCCCCCTTTAAGGTTTTTCAAAAAGTATTGGGAATAAAATAACAATCAATTTCAATGTTTTGGAATGTTTGTGGAACACATGATTAATAGCAATATGAAGGGCGGATTGACTGTCACAATGAAAAAGAAATGGTCCGGCAAACGGGGATATGCAGATCAAGAAGTAACTAGCAGATTCATTTGAGTTCACACAAAGTGATTGCCATGGAATGATATTCAGCTTTTGCAGAAGATCGAGAGATGGTATGTGTTTCTTCGTTTTCCAAGAGATAGGAGAGCCTCCTAGAGAGACAAAATAGCCAGTAACGGAACGTCGAGTATTAGGACAGCTAGCCCAATTAGAGTCACAATAGGCAATAAAAATAAGAGGAGAATCTGCCAAAAAGAGAATACTCTGACCAGGATGACTCTTGAGGTAACAGACAACTCGAAGAGCCACATTCCAATGTTCCTATTGAGGGGAGTGCATAAATTGTGCCAAAACATGGATGGCATAAGCAACCTCCGGGCGAGTTAGTGTGAGATAGATGGATTTTCTAACAAGACATCAGTAGCGATCGAGGATAGGAAAGAATGCGCCAACAGCTTTGGCCAAGTTGTGATTCGTTTCCAAAGGAGTAGGAGCCAGTTTAGAACCAGATAATCTTACCTCAAAAATGATTTCCAAGACATACTTCCGCTGACACAAATATATACCAAGAGAACTGCCGCCTATCCCCAAAAAATATTTCAAAGAACCAAGGTCCTTCATGGGAAAATGAGAACGCAAATAAGTCTTAAATCAGTAAATCATCCATATAAATAAAAACACATAGGAAAACATCATTATGGGCATAAGTAAAACAAGAGTAATTTGCATAGGACTGAACAAAACCACATTTACGAAGAGCTTTGTTTAGTTTCGAGAACCAACACCCAGGAACTTGCCGAAGATTATACAAGGATTTCTTTAATCAACAGACTTGATGTGGAGAAGAAGTGCAAAAACCAGGAGACAGGCGCATATGCACTTCCTCAACTAATCTCCATGAAGGAAAGCATTATGGACGTTCATCTGGTGAAAAACCCATTTTCTTGCTGAAGCGACAGTAAGCAAGGTGCAAAACGTAATCATTTTAGCCACAGGGAAAAATATGTCAGTAAAATTTATTCTTTTTCACTACGTATTTCCAAGAATCACCAGGTGTGTTTTGTATCGTTGAATGGTCCTATCGGCTTTATACTTAATCCGATAGACCAATTATTACCGAGAGCATGATTTCTTGGGGAAAGGTGGGTAATCTCCCAAGTGCCATTATTTTTCAAGTCGCATAGCCTCGTACCATTTTGAATATGTGACTGCTCGGGAAAACTTGGTAAGCTCAGAAATAGTAGTAATAGCAACCAAAAATTTTTTGTGCTTGGTAGAAAATTTATCACAATTTATATAATGATTTATTTGATAAAAGGACTTACTTGCGGGAGATGGTGAAGTGGGAGGAGTGGAGGATGATAAATAAGATGCTGATGTGGACGACCAGTTGGTATTGCAAATGTATCCGTGCAACCGCGTCTGGAGACCCCAATAAGGCTGGGCTGGATTCCTATCAGGCCCATTCGTTGAATCTGAAGGTGGTCCAGAAGGAGATGCAGGCGGCCCAGGTAGAGATAGCCAGCTTGGGCTCGACTAAATTAAGCAGGGACGGAACCAGGACAAAAAGGTTGGAGGGGCTGAAGAATAATAAAAATTTTGCTAGAATTTTGTCTGTTTTATGGATGCATTCCAAATAAAAAACTATTCAAAATTTATGAATAAAATAGCAAGTTTTAGGGTTGTATTGAAAAAAAATTGGGTAGCTTGAAGATAAAATACCTAAAAATTCTAAAGTTTTCAAAATTTTTCGGGGGTACTCGAGCTGCCCCCTGGTTCCGTCCCTGGAATCAAGAGAGAGAGCTGGAATTGGGCTCATACAGTAGGGTGATGGCACAGGGTCCAAGGAAGAATTTCTAGCTGGGCTCCCCTGAAGTGTGTGGACTTATTGGCATCAATAGGACTTCCAGACCCAACATAAACTTCACACTAATTAGGAGAATTTTGAACTGAGGTTTGGGTTTCCAATGTTTCCATATTGGTGATTTTGTCAGCAAATGGAAAAACTTGTTCATAAAAAATAGTATCTCGTGATAGTATGAATTTATTTGTCGTGGGATCAAAAAATCGCCTCCCCTTTCTTCCCAAAAAGATACTCCACAAATATACATGGCTTACTTCGAGTACAAAACTTACCCTTAAAAAGACTGTGATCATGTACAAAGGCCAAATAACTAAAAGTTTTTATGTGTCAGTGAAGGAAAGAGTGACTACGTATAACATCTCAAAGGGAGTCTTGCATTGCAATAACTCGGACGGAGTTCTATTGATAAGATATCCAGCTGTGAGAATACATTCTCCCAAAAAATGAATGGGTACTTGAACTTGGAAACGTCATGCATGAGTCACGTTAAGGATGTGACGATACTTACGTTCCACATGTCCGTTTTGTTGGGGAGTGCCTACAATGATGGTGTGGTGAAAAATACCGTGTTGGTCAAAATAATTTTTAAGACATATAAACTCTGTCATATTATCTGTGCGAATTGTTTTGACCTTTTTGTGAAATTGAGTTTGAACCATGGCAAAAAAAAAATTCCCCTAGCTTTCCTGCCAAAAAAGAGTATTCATAAGCAGGTTTGGAAGATCCACAACCAAAAAGAATGTTATTTGCTATAATAGAGGCAATCAATCAATACAGATTAATCCGAAATCTGATTCCAATCCCATATAGTACCTATGGATATGAAGTAGTTTCACGGGATTCAACCAATTGTCTTGATCGTGTCGAAGGGATAAAAAAAATGAAAGAAAGAAAGGGAAGGTAGGAATAAGAAATGGTTCAAAATATCAACAGTCTCTTGTTTTTTAGCAAGCAAATAAATCTACACAAATCGAGAATAGTCGTAAAAAATGGTAAGAAAATATTTTTCCCCGCACGTAGAGACAACATTATAGGAACCCCATAGATTATAATGTATCAAATCAAATTTCTCAGAAGCATTACACTCTTTCTTAAATGAAAAACATTTCTTGTTTGTTAAACATGCAAACAAATCGTACAATGTTTAGTAGAAATATTTAAAGAGGAATTTACTGAAAATTTATTGACGACAAAACTAGACAGATGATCTAGACGAGCAAACCATAAATCAAATGAATCTTTAGAGTTGACTGAGTAGGCAACCAAAAGAGACAACTACAACAAAGGAAAATACACACGGAGGAAAATATACATAGATTAAGGAAATAATACAAGAAAGAAAATATTTTCAAATCTTGAAAATGTTATCTAATCTTTCCAATATCTTCACTAAAATATTTATCTTTCACTTCACACTTTAACTAAACGAAAGAAAGTATAATATTAAACAAGTATAATTTTTGCCTTTTTGTGCATCGTACTAAACAAGTTGTGAGTAAATAAATATACTGTTCGTCAAAGTAGTAAAACGTATCATTCCACGCAGGGACGGAACCAGAACAATATGATTGGGGGGACTGGAGGAAAAAAAAATTTTGTCAGAATTTCGTCTATAAAATGATGTCCCTACATTTTGTGGGGGCTAAACTGAAAAAAAAATTTTTGGGGGGCTTAAATATAAAATAATATAAAATTTTTTTTAAAAAAAAAATTTCCCGGGTGGGCTCGAGCCCACCCGAGACCGTGTGTAGTTCCGTCTCTGATTCCACATTCCTCTTAATTTATGAAACTAAGTGTAAAAGTGATAAATATTTTAAAAAACTGAAAGTACATATACCTGTAAATATTTACATATTGCTTATTTGTCATGCTAAGTCATAGCCATATTCAAAAGTGCTGTTTTATTTATTCATAATAAACTTTCTCACACAAAACTTGCACTCCCAAAACCTAATTAATCCTATTTTCTATATGGTAAAACAAACACATTCTATTACATGTATATATATATATATATATCCCCAATTCATACAAGTTTCTCTTGTGATTTAATTTCCAGCATTAACAAAGACATTATACCAAAAATCCGCGTCATTATTGCTGAAATCATATTCTCCAGTAGTAGTAGATAAAACCTCAGCCCTTGATCTTGATTCCATTAATACTTTGTTCATCAAGCAAATTTGATCTTGACCGTCTGATGATGATTTTCTATCATCATGATCAATTTCTCCAGCTAATTCACCACTCCAATTTGTATGAAAATTATTTGCATTATAACAATAACCATTAATGTTCTTGAAATTATTAAGATATTGATTTGAAAAATTCCAAGTTTCTGAAATTCTAATATTGTTTGATCCGAATCTTTGTCTCTTTGATGAGGCCATGGCTGAATTTTCTTGCACCCTTTTCTTCAAATGAGTGTGCCAATAATTCTTTATCTCATTGTCTGTTCTTCCAGGTAATCTTGTAGCAATAGCAGACCATCTATACATAAAGAAGAAATTAAAACAAAAATTAGAAGACATTTGGCACGCCCCTTAGAACGGATTTTGAAATGAAATTGGCAGTGCTGTATCTGTATTTTTCTTGGAACAAACATGAATTTTTTCGTCCTAGAAGTCATTTTTCATCAAATTTTGGACGGATTTTGAAATGAATTTGGCAACGTTGAATCTACATTTTTCTTGTACTAAATAATTTATTCGATAATTTTCATGATATTCAATTCATTATAAGAGAAGATCAATTTTTATATAATGTGACAATGTATAAAACATTATAAAACAACAAAGAATCACATGCATGGTTCTTTAATTTTGAAGAACGCATAAAAATGTATATATAAAGAAATTTGACCTTTAATTCTAATAATCAATGGTGACGGCATATATTTCATCACCGGTGAATTCCTTACTAATCACAAAAGTTAAATTTTAGATCGTTACGAACCTTGAAAGACAAAAAAATTATCGTAAAAAAGTTTTGGTGACCAAATTTAAAGTTTTAACGATCGAATTTCTTTATCACAAATACTCATTTTTCTTATAATATTAATTAGAGGCGAACGTGAATAAAACATATTTAGAAATATAAGAAAAAAAAACGGAACGCTCATAAAGTAATATTTGTGACCATATTTATTTTGTCCATAGAAATGAATTGTGGAATATGCATGCATGGTCATGGATGATGAGTGTACCTGTTGCCTATGAATTGATGTAGGTTAATGATGGTTTCTTCTTCTTCTTTGGTAAAATTTCCTCGTTTAATATCAGGCCTCAAGTAATTTGTCCAACGTAGTCTACAACTTTTTCCACACCTTAATAAACCTATATATATTGATACAGATACATACATAATTAGCATATAATTCAGAATCAAATAAAAACAAGAAACATCTCTGTAGATTTCTTTCTAAAGGTTTTCAGAAAAATATTTAGTTCATATTCAGGATTGGACCTTTACAATCTGAACAGAACATCTGCTAGTGATTCAATAAAAATAATTCAATAGTATTTAATAGAAAGATAAAATTATGTCTAATACTAGATATTTCGAACGTGAACTGAAAATATATTGTTTGGTCAAACACAAACGATTCAATAGTACTTAGACTTCATAAATCTTAAATTATCATGTTAGGAAAAACATCAAGAGGATAACTATTGTGCAATAAATCTTATAAAAATATATTTACTTACTAATTAATTACTTAATGTGAGATTCTTGATCAGTTTTACCAGTGATGAGGAAGGAGGAGAAATACATGAGAGAGAATTAAGTTTCATTTAGCCAAACACAATTTCATATCATATATATTCAGCAAAGAGAAAAAAAAAAAAACAAATTGATATCATAAAATGTTTTGTATTAATGAATGAAACTTGAAGAAGCACATGACATGAGATGTATATATATAAATGAAACAACTGACTGACCAGCTTGTTTGGGAAGTGCCCTCCAATTTTGATGACCATATTTTTGAATGAAAGATATCAAAATATGATCTTCCTCGGCAGTCCATGCCCCTTTCTTCATCCCCATCCTCTCACAACAAGGAACTCTCTCTCTCTCTCTCTCTCTCTCTCTCTCTCTCTCTCTCTCTCTCTCTCTCTCTCTCTCTCTCTCTCTCTCTCAATAATAATAAAACAAGTAATAAAACTACGTGTTAAAGATGAATTTTCATTTTTTCACTAGGATCTCACATCTCTGCTCACAACAAATTAAATTTTACGAGCTCAACATAAAAATTAAAAAACAAAACAAGTTAGCTTCTACGACTTGAAAATAAAAACTAAAAAGAAGAACTCTCTTCAAAACTCTGAATCACATTGAACCCCATGGATGACTAAAAAAGAAATTTGACACTCAAAAAGTGTGATTTTCGTTTGGATGATGGGATTTAAAGGGGCTTAATTGGCATTTCCAAGGAATTTCTGGGTTGTTTCTTTGGCATACAAAGTATAGTGGAAGCCTTTTTTTTCTTTCTTGTGTGACAAAATGGTCAAAAAATATACACGCCACGTGAAATATTCAGCCGCCTATTTGATTCACCACATCATTCCAATCCCTACATATTTTCCTTTTTAGTTGAAAATGCAATTTTTTTTCACTATATAATTTAAAAGGTCTTGTCAACTGTGTTAAATATGGGTATTGTTTTATGTATCATTTTTTTAATACTTTTTAATTTGACATGTTTTATTAATAAAATTTAATAAATAAGAAATAAATTTAAAAAATATATATTATAAAAAAAATATAATACATAGAGTAGTATATAAAATAGTATAGAAGATTTTATGCCATGTTAGAATGCACAAATTAATATAGAAATATATTATATATGATAGTTAAATATTATATTTTAAATTAAAAGGTTAATCATATTAACATATATGTATGTATTAATCGAATTATAATTAAAAATATATATAATAAGACACAACTTTATCTTTTCAGAATTTTTTAATTAATGTCTTCATGTGTATAGTTCATTAGATTTCGGAACTGTATAATTGATAAATCAAGGTTTAAATTTTGACAATTACGATAAATATTCAATTTTTAGTATGAAGAATTTTTTCATCAATACTCAAATTTCATGAAGTGGTCCCTTTTGAACTATAGCCTTTGATGAGGCCTCGTCAATACCATGGCTCTTTAGGCTTCTCTTTTAGCAAGTTTTCTTGCATATGGTAAAATCCTGTCAATTAAACAATAATATATGTATTCTATTGTGATATAATGAGGCATTGTTTCCTAAGTCCATGTGTCATTTTTGGTACTCTACCCCCCTCCCTCTCTTTTTCGCACGGTAGGAATGAATTTATTTCTCGGAATGAACTTAGCTCAGTTGATTTTAAAACTGCGAAATTAATATTAAGTGATAATTTTATTAATAAAAAATTTTATTAAAAATAATATGGGTCTGTTTAATGTATGTCATTATAATATATACTAATATAGATAAAATATATTATTTATTAATAAAACATATTTTATGTAATAGTTAAATCTCAGTAAATCTAAGAATCTAATAGAAATTATTGAATTTTAAGAAAACTTAAGGCTTAAGATATGCATTCAAAAAATACATACTATATAATTATTCAATTTCTCTTTTTTGAGATACTTTATAAAAGTGTTAGATACCACTCTAAAATAATTAAAACTTATAATTACTATTTAAAAATAAATTTTGATAAATACGTCATGTATAATAGTTAGAAAATAAGTCACCTTAGACAAATGACAAATTCATGTTAGTTAGATAAGTAAAGAATTTTATATATTTATCATTAAGTCAACTCAGCTTAGAAAATTTGTGGAATTGTTATCTAAGCTCATTCTCTTGGATGGATGAATTCAAGAGACCAGAAAACTAAAGATTTCTCATGTATAGTCCAAATAAGTCTATCCATAGAGAAGAACGGCGTGGTTCAATAGCTTTGGCTTTACGGCACATATTAAATGAGAAATTTTGAGTTTGAATTATTTAAAAAGTAATTTAATAATATATGTCTTTCAATTTTTTTGAATAAAATAATAAATCCCGTATACCGAATAAAAAAAATAAATCTACCCATCATCATGAGAAATATGACTTAAAGTATGACAATGGGCAAGAAGGTGTTGAAAAGAAACACTTGGCAATAATTTGAAGACTTTATTGAGGATTTGGATTTGCAAAATCTCTAACTTTTTAATTTGGATTTTGGACCATGTTCAGCCCCTATTTTTAGAAAAAATTCACGTTTTCTTATGGGATTCACCTTCATGTCCAAGTGTACCGCACCCAAACATCACTTGGAAAACAAAGCCCCATTTTTTCATACAACTTTTTAGCTTCATCCATTCATTATCATAATCTCCTAATTTCAACATCATAAAAGGTTGCTCATTTTGCAGCATTTGGTTCTCTTTTTTTATTCCCTAGGAGGTATCCTACATTATCCAGAAATATTAGATTATAACTAATTCATACTTGATATACGGAACATTCATAAAGTCTTACTCTTAGAATTAGGTCTGTACGAGACGTTCTTTTTTTATACCTCTTAAAGATGTCTGATATGCAGAAATATACAATTTTAACTAATCTAAATGTATCTCTGTCAAGCGTTTACAGAGTATAATTCTTACTTAGGAAGTTGAGACTTAATACTAAACATTTTTTTATAATTCTTAGAGGTATTTGATATATAGAAGTGCACAATTGAACACTTACAGAGTGCGTAACTCTTACATGGAGATTCGAAGTGAACGTTCTTTTTTATACCTCTTAGAGGTATTTAATATGTAAGGACACATGACAATAATTAATCCGAATTTGTTTTACAAAACATGCATAGAGTTTGCTTAATTAAAGAGTTCGGATATTTCAAAAGTAAAAATTATGGGATTCAAAGAAAATTAAAAAAAAATTTGAGTTCAAAACGTGTCCATATAAAGCCTGCTTGGATTGGTATTAAGTCTGAAAAAAGTGTTTACCTTTTATTTTTCTTTGAGTTCGTAGTAGATAAATTGCATGTCAAAAAAGAGATATATTACAAAATAAAAAAATATTATTTTTAAAATCAAATTCAAGTAGGCCCTTTTATTTTTGTTTTTTGGGGCTTAACAAGAAAAAATTGATACCAAAAAAAATCTTTTGGGCTTCACAAGAAAAAGGCTGATAACCCATTAACACGGGAAATATTTTATTGGGCTACTTCGACAATATCTAAAACCAACTTCTAGGCCCATATGGAAGTTCCAGAGGCCCAATTGTGCAGGCGGTCGTTTGGCGACTACGATTTTTCACGAACACACGGAGACGGAGACGACAACGAAGACCAGCGAAACTTTTCGACGAGAAGTCATGTGCTCTTTTGCTCAAAATTATCATTCTTTGATATATAATATTGTTATCACTACAGAAAAATTATACTTTTTTTCTTCTGTGATCTCAAAATTTCCTCTCCAAAGCCTTCTGTTAAATCATTCTGAACAAGGAGTATAAGTTCTTTCAATTTTTTTCTCGTGAATAATTGGACTTCAAATTTGAAATCTAGAGCTGGTGAAAAGCAGTATGAGGAGTATGAATTTTTGTAAATTATTAGTAATTTTGGTTGGATTATGGATTATTGGATTAGGTAATGAAACAGAAGGAGGTGGAGCTTTGGGATCGCCGGTGGCTTCGCCGGAGGCGTACGTTACACTGCTCTACGGCGACGAATTCTTGCTTGGTGTTCGTGTACTCGGAAAGTCTATACGTGACACTGGATCCACTAAGGATATGGTGGCTTTGGTGTCTGATGGCGTCTCCGACTATGCCAAAAGTCTTCTTCGAGTATGTTTAAATATCTCTTTTGGTGTTCTTAATCGTATACTCCGTAAACAGGATATTTTTACTTGTTTGATTTGGCAGCTGCAAATGCTTGCAAGCATTGAGAAAACAATTCAATTCTTTATGGTAAAGTTTGTATCATTTTTCAATCGGGAAACAGATTAATTTGGTTAGTTAGTTGTAGTTATAGCATTGAAGCTTGGGGCATCCTGCACTTTCTGCTATTAGATCACTTTTGTGTTTCTGCATTTCAAATTCAGTGGAGAAACAACGGAAAGGGAATTGGAAAATGAACTTGAGCAGAGTACAAGAATTTAACCATTTGAAAGAATAGTTAAGTTGAAAATGGAAAGCTTGTATTGATTTATGGTTTCTTCTTTAACTTGTAAGAAGGAAAAGGATGTAGAGTATTTCCTTGAGTAAGCAATATACTTTGAATTCCGTTTGGATGTTTATTAAGTTCTTGGTTTGTCCTGTTTAAGTTGATTGGCTCATGAGTTTCATTTGTGTTTCAACTTCAAAATTATGTTATCCTTCTGCGTAGGCTGATGGTTGGATTGTGGAGAAAGTTAGTCTGCTTGCAAATCCAAATCAAGTCAGACCAACAAGATTTTGGGGTGTCTACACAAAGCTGAAGATATTTAACATGACCAAGTACAAGAAAGGTGAGTGGCAGTCGAAGATTCTTTTTTCTTTTATTAAGGACCCTTTCAGACGATGGCATTTCACTGGATGCTTCGAGAAATTTGTCTAGATTGCAATTTAATAATAAAAGTAATCTCCTATGTAACATATCATATAAATTTGGTATTTAATTTACAGTTCTGGCTTACTTTCTTAGTCTACAATCTTCTTCGAGATGGTAGAACTTTTGTAGAACTGTTACACATTTCACGGAGAGCTGGCTGTTTACTTTTTGTTTTTTTATTGGCAGTGGTCTATCTTGATGCTGATACAATAGTTGTAAAGAGCATTGAGGATTTGTTTAAATGTGGGAAGTTTTGTGCTAACTTAAAACATTCAGAAAGACTGAATTCTGGCGTAATGGTGGTTGAACCATCCAAAGAAGTTTTCAATGACATGATGAGCAAAGTGACTACTTTGGGTTCTTACACTGGAGGTATAACATCAGTGGATTTTTTCTAATCTTGTGTTCCTGGAATATGAGTGTGGATCCTACTTCCAACATCATATTCTCTTCTGAGGCTTTGCTTTAAGTAGAAAAATTTTGGCATATGTTTTTTTTCCCTATTGGCACTTTCAATGTTATCTACACTTTGATGCTGGTTGTCCTTTTCATTTACCGATGTTAGTTTTCTCATCTTCCTACCAGGCGATCAAGGGTTTCTTAATGCTTACTACCCTGGATTTGCCAATGCACATATTTTCGAACCAGACTTGGCACCAGAAGTGTTGAATTCTAGACCAGTTCCTGAAATGGAAAGACTTTCTACATTATATAATGCAGATGTTGGTCTTTACATGCTTGCTAATAAGGTATTTATTTCTAGGAATACTTGCTACCTGCCTTTGTTTTGTGCTTCCCTTTGCTTGTATCTGTGCATGTTTACATTCTCATGCATGAGTATCCCATGCAAAATCAAGATGTGGGGGAGCTTGACAATCTTGTTTGCGGTTATTTAACTATTTGTAGATCGATGTAATTTGAAAAAGGGGTCGTTTCCCTTTCGTTGTGCTTATGTCCATTGACCCTTTTTATTAAGTGTAGTTCAGGGAAAAACAATATTTCTTTAGACAAAGAAGTGAGGACCTACTGAGATTCTCATCTCTCAATGTTCTTGAAGCAAAGTGCATTTTATTTGCAACACTGGTTTTTAATTTATGAAGCTTGGGCTGTAGCAATTCTTGCATGCGTTTAGAAATTTTACCTTTTCAAAAAATTTTCAGAAAGCCCTTTTGAATGTTTTGACTGAAGTTGTATTCTACATGAAACTTTTGATGTCTAGCAAACTATTTGCCGTTGCTCTTGCGCTTCCTTAATCTTTTTCTTCATTATTTTATACAGTGGATGGTGGATGAGAAAGAACTTCGTGTTATTCATTACACACTTGGCCCACTTAAACCATGGGATTGGTGGACATCTTGGCTTGTTAAACCTGTTGATGTGTGGCAGGTACTTTCATCTTTGTCTACTCTTTAAGAGACTATTGGAATTATCAATCATTGGCGTGGATTATCTGGACAACAAAAATTCTCTTTACTTCAATGCGGATCCCGGTTTTCTGTCATTTGCACATGTTCGGTTTTCTTCTAACCTGTTCTCTACTTTTGTGTTTGGTTGTCTTGTGGTTGAGATTCCGAGTGGCATCTAATCAGAGTCAAGATATTTTTTTGCTTTGTACTTGAGTGCTCATTCCCACCAGTCTGTTTCCATGTTATGAATTTCTTTTGTTTGTTTAATGTGCAGAATGTTAGGGTACAGCTGGAGGCATCCCTTCCTGGAACTGGAGGTGGAGAAAATCCAACAGATGCATTTCGAGTCAAGCTTCTCTTTCTGCTTCCCTTTGTTCTTATACTATTTTGTTATTACCGGTCTTTTCTGCAGGTTTGTAATTTAAATATCTTGTTATTATTCAGAATACTAGGAAGTGAACATAAATACCCATTCTTCAAGCTTTTTTCATGTCTCCAGGAACGTTCACTGTGTGATCACGTTAGACACCTGTACTACAAGTTTAAATCTGGTGGTGTCCTTTCTTATTCAGCTGTATCTTCCTCTACATTCAACTCCAATCAACAGGTTTCCCTTCTCCCATGTAATTCTAGCTTGATTTTACTGATTCCTTTTCTCGTTGCTTTACCATTTTCTTTTCAGTCCTGTTCTTCTTTTCTTAATCTTCCCCTATCATCGTTTTGGCTAAAATTTTAGAAGCTTTCTTTCCATATTTTCCAGCATATGTTCCTTTAACAAACCTTGTTTTAACTCGCTAAATCACCATGCAGTTTTCAAGTACTTCGCAATCCAAGGGACCTTCTTATCTGGGTGGAATATCTGTCTTTATCTGTTTTTTTGTTGCTGCAATCTCCCTTGGACTCTCATTTCTTATTATCCCTCGGCAAGTAACGCCATGGACTGGTTTGCTTCTCATGTATGAATGGACATTCACACTTTTTTTCCTGCTATTCGGAAGTTATTTGCACTTAATTTCTCGGTGGGCAAAGATTATGGCTAATCGAGCAGGAACATTCTCTGCACATCCTAGATCTCTTGACGATGATTCTGGAAAAGGTTTGTCTCATTAAAGCAGCTACCAATGATTCAAAAACATTGGAAATGATTTTAAGTTCCCATTTCTGTTGTGTTACAGGTCATCAGAGGCAGCCGTCATGCTGTGACTGTGCAGCATGGTACTATGGGCTAGGGATGGCATTTCTGGCTGTCGCAACTCCTTCACTGCCCTGTCTTTTGGGGATCACTGCTCTGTTTGTGAGGTATTGCACGATATTTTGCATGTTATAGTTCAATGTTCATCTTTGATTACCTTGTCAGGTCTCTTGAAATTATACATTTCTTCGAATTTGAATATTTTATTTATTTATTTATTTTTGATGAACTATTTTATTTCACCTATAAACTAGGATAATGGTGGATTCATATCTGTGGTTTACAGAAACAAAGAATTGCATTTTGGTGTTTATTGGTGACTTCTCTTAGTGATTTTATATGGTAGTTCTTTTGGTTAGAGATCCAACAAGCCAAAGTTGTAATTTCAAGCCTGGTTTAATTCTTAATCAGCTTAATTTCCTTATTATTTCAGCCTAGACTTGATTTAGCTCTTATAAAGTCAAGCTATAGTCGTACCTTGAGACATATAAGACAATTCAATCTTAATTTTTTGCCGCTTTGCTTTATAATTATGCACTTTGGACTAATTGAGGCGTGCTGTTCCTTATTTTTCTCTTTTTGTCGAGTGACGCTCACATCTTTTAACAGGCTAGGATTAATGGTAGTTGGAGGCCTTATCCTGGCTTCATTCATGACATATGCTGCGGAGCATCTTGCAATAAGATCATTCACACGAGGCCTTGAAGAGCGGGATTCACAGAGATCCAATGATAGGATATGTTTCTTATGCTAACAAGAGACTGGGGAAGTAAGTGATATAGTTCACCAAGCAGCTTTGTAGTAACTTCATGTTAACATATTCTTTCCCTGTATTTATTTGTTTGTAGAAATATTTTTACGGGCATTTTTCTTTTCTTCCCTTTTTCAATAGTTTAGAAATGGCTTTCTAGAGGTAATAGTTAAAGCTTTTGTTTAAAATGTGAAGCTTTATTGTTGTATATGACTGCGATACAATCATCGGTAGAAGCCTGCCGTGCTGTCTTGGTTTACGGTTTATGACACATTACAAGCTCTCTAGTTTAGGTGTGCCGTACTTGTGAGTTTCTCTGCCTTTAGAAATTGCTTTCTTTACTCTTTGAATTGTGACTGGATTTTATGAAGGACAATAATCTGCTAGTAAAGCTAAAGTAGAATTAAATATTGCACAGATTTTCTATGTTTTTGAAGTTTCTATCTGCCTTTACCTTTGCCAGATTTTCTTGTGGCGTCTGTGTTTAACTCATTCTTAACTTGTATATTGCTATAAAAATCTGGGATTAGCAAGCAGCTTTGTGCGGCTGATGGGGCTAATTTTTTTTTTTTTTTTGGTAGCTCGGTATCTAGTATCCGAGAATCATCGACTAATTCAGAAACATCGAATGGCACAAGACCTCCAAATAGCAGCATTAGGTTGACATGCGGTATTAAACTGTTCCCTATGTGATTTGAATTCAAGACCTCTCACTTGAGAATTTTAAGTGAGGGGAGTTAAGTTATTAAAGATCATATATTTTAGAAAAATATTCGCACACATCTCTTGGCCCGATGGGGGCTAATGGAAGCATGATAACTGTTTGATTTTTGCATTGAGTTTTAGATTAGACTTTTTCGCAAGTCAGATTTTACGGTATAATTGAGGTGTAATCTAAATTAGTCCTACCATATTCGATCAAGTCGAGTCGATCAATACGAGTGTCACTAATTATTTAAGGAAAACGTGGATAAGATATGAATTGGTATTTTTAACATAGATGACTTTTTAAAAAGAAAAAAAAAGTTACATTAGCGTTTTTTTTTTTTAAATATTAAGCAAGGAAAATGTGGTTTAAAAACTAAGAATCTTTCTTGAAGTGTTTTTTACTACTACACTAATTACTCTATCACTATTAACATTTTAATACAACACAACAAGTTGGAAGGTTAAATCTCAACCCCTTCATATTGAAGAGAAGAGTAATGTAGTTTAAACTCGTGATATTTGTTCGATAAAGAGTATTTTTTATCATTAAATTAATTATTTTACCACCTATCGTCATCGTCTAATAGTGCTTCTTAACCCATATAATCAAAATAACCAATATCATTAAAAAAAAGATACAAATTACAAATAGCAATTTGTATCTTTTGCTTCTTTTTCTTCCTAAAGAGATCAAAACTTTAACATTAAAAATAATTCCTTCATTTCTCACCCATCATTTCTTTTCTAAAAGAATTAATCCAAATACTAATTACTTAATTCATCCATATCTCCTCTCCTAATTAGCTTTCTTCAATCAATCTAAAAATGTTTCCTCTCTGATGGTCAACCAACTCTTTTTCTTCGATAAATCCTAGAAAAATTTTCTTCTAAGATGAGAAAAAATATGGGCGGCATGTGACATTTGTACCAACTACCAAACGATGTTTGCTCAAAAACTTAGGTGCATGAATGTCTGCAATTATGTCTTGAACAATGTTTGTCGCCATTAGATTACTTCAAGTGGAGATTTTATTAATTAATTAGGCATAATTGTTTCCCTTTTGTTTTATGCAAATCTAAGTGCAAAGACATATCCATTAAATAGCAAAAAATTTGGCAGTGTTCCATTTCTGCTTATAAAAATCTTGAAGTTGTTTAATAGTAAAAGTTATGAAAAATAAATCCGAATAAAGTGACACTACTAGCAAGTTATTAAAGTAATAGTATTACTAATCAATGATCAAGACTTTAACTACTTTGGAAGTTAAACATCATCAAGGGCGATTTTGTTTGTATGACAAGTGTTCAATATAAATTTATAGATATGCAGTTTTAATTATTCTGAATTTAATTTGTAGAGTATATATAAAATCGAACTCTTATTAGGAATAGAGTTTATATTAAAACTTTTAATATAATATCACTAAAAGAATTTCAATTTTAAACGTCTCATAACATTTATAGTGTACTTACTATACGATATGCACACTTGAAAAGTTAAAACCTTACTTTTAATAATTTGTTTGGTTTATGTATTTACCTATTTGGTTTGGACTTCATACAAAATTCAATGCAAGATTTTCACTTTAAAATTTAATATTTCTCTCATAAATTTACTATATAAAGCAAAAAGACATAAGTAATTTTTAATTTATACACAATAATTAATGGCTTAGAAAACAAAACAACTTCGGAAATAAAATCTTCTATATTCTTTATGAATAAAAAATTTTAAAAAAGAGAGGAAAGATAAATGAATAAAATAAATGAATAGGGTATAATTGAAAATTAGAAATTTATATTTTGATTATCCATCCATTTCTTTAAAAAATTTATAAAAGTTTAATCGAAAATAATAAATTTTTAAGAAATTTTGGGGAAAAAAGCCAAAATTAAACTCTATTCAAAATAGACGGTTAACTCCCACGAGCTTCTTACACATGTATACTTTTGCGCGGCTGTTGGATTATAGAAGGTAGAATCCAAAAACTTGTCTAATACGTAAGGGGTGACAACATGTTAAATAAACATGGGAGATTTGGGCTCGATATCTCATGTATCACTTTGTATACCTCATGGTGGACGCCAAATAATGATTTTTGAAATACTAATATTCATTAATTGTCCTGCACACAGAGAAATAAGGATGACCGGAGAGGAATTTTATCCCGTTTTACTTCTAAGTCAGATCAATTCTCACAAAAATAACAACAAAAAAATAGAGAAAGTAATGATAAAAGAGTATTGAGCCAAATGAATTGAGCCCAAATAACATAATTTGATGACATGTTCTCATCATGGTATAGAGAATCTTGTGCCGAAAATTTGATGGTCCTTTTATTTGACTTCAAAAGGAAAAAAAAACGGCCTCATGAAATCATTTTAGCAGCCAGACAAGGGTTTGGATGCATATGGGATTTGAAGAAACTGTTAGCAAATAACGTGTATTGTTTTGATACAAAAACGAGTTTTTGCTTCTGTATTTTTTCACATATTAAAGAATTTATTCTAATAAATGAAGGCCCAAAAAACATGTGGGGTTTTCTTTTCTTAAAAAAAAAAAAAAAGAGAAAATAACTCTTGAAATTCTTCCCTCTTAATACTAATGTTGTTGTGGGGGAATAAAAAGAGAGGAAAAATTGTTTTATAGAGAAGTAAACCTTAGTAGTTGCTAGGGAATTAAAGTTTTGAAATTAAGAGATGGTAAAATATAATTAGACATGGGAAATTAACTTATATATGAAGAAAAAATATAAATTATGTATAAAATTTACAATAATTGTATATTTCATGTATTATAGTAAGTCATTTTTTTGGACTTTGCGAGAATTAAAGGTGATCGAATCATATTTAAAATCAATAAACTAATAGATGCAACATTGATAACAAGATTAAAGTTCAAATTATGATAGTAACAGTGTAAAAATTTCAATTTCTTTACGGGTGGTTCTTTATATATATCGGAACCTAACTTTCAGTCCGTAAAACTCTTAAATAAACATAATTTATATTCTTTACTTAAACCTCAGAAAGTTTGACACTAATTTTGAGATGAGATGAAAATTTTCGCTTTTTTTAAAACAATAAACTAATAGATGCCAAAGGCTACAAATGCCACATGTATTATTATTGCTAGTAAGGTCCACAAGCACACTGTTAAGCAGACAATTCTCCAGCTTAAGAATTGTCCTCTCATTTGTACCTCTCTTTGGCTCCCTTTTTTTTCCCAAACAGAGGGAAGAACTCAAGAGTGTACCTCACTAACTATTATCATATTATCTACCTTTATTGACCATAATAATTACACTACAATCCCACTTTCGATTTCTTTTTTTGTTTTTCTTTAGTTAAAAAGATAAATTAAAAAGGTAAAGTAACACAATAATTTTCTCACTAAGTGGATGAATATTACTCCTTAAGTGGCTAAGAGCTTAGAACTGTTTAATTTATTTCTTTTATCTTTTTTTTCATATTATTGTCTGGCGAATAATTGTTCTCATCTTCTTGCTAGGAAGATTTTATCTTTAAATACTTCAAATGAGTAAATTTGAAACATTCCATTAGAACTGACTTTTAATTAATGAATTTGTTTCTTTTAAAAAAATGTAAAATCTTTAATCCTATTGAATTAAGTATTAGTGATCCCATTAGCTTTTTCTACTCAAAAGAAAAAACCCCATAATCATTGAACTTCAAGTTGGCAAAAGAAAAACCCTATGGATAATTAATATTGCACATAAAAAGATTCCTTTATTTATCTAGAGGAAGAAGAAGAAACAAAAACCAATAACATAACATCCCCTAATTAGTAGTACAACTAACTAGTGAATAAAACACGAGTAGGAATTGAAGAGAGTAGCCAAAATGCATGGTGGCCCCATGGCCTCCAGAAATGGCCACTTGGGACACTTTTGAGCCTCATCTTCCTTTATGCTTACAAAGACTTTGCAGATTTGTCATGATCAACTCAGTAATCACTCTCTCTACTCACCTAGCTTACACTCATCATGATACTTCCCCCACCCTTTCAAAGCTCATCTCCCAAACCAAGTATATTTGGATAGAATTTTGCTATAGAACTCAATCATGGTGTCTCAATTCTAGTGGTAGTGATAGCTTCAACTTCACATAATTAATAAGCTCATTCTAAATATTTTATTTTATTCGCAAAATTTAAATTGTGCGAATCTTTTTTATAATATCGTAAAATATTTAGAATCACGTATTTATAAGAATTAGATTTTATAATGTTTCATAGATTGAGGGCACAGTAATCAACAATATAATTTTCTGGATATTAATACCCCTTAGTAAAAATATCTGAAAAGAAAAAAAATTTAATGTGCAATAGCATGACTTATTAATTTGACAACACTTTTAGCACCTAAAAATTATAACTACTTAATAATCATCTTTTATATGGTAAAAGAGATACTTCAAATCAAAATGATAATAGATACTTGGGTATATTATTTCATCAATTTGGGTATTAAAAAGTGAAATTTTTTGTCTTTAAAATTTCTAACAGATTGCAAGATGCCCATTATTTTCATCAAACGTATTTCATGTAAATATCACATTAATAAATACAAGTTCGATCAGATTTCATCATAAACCCAAATATAAAATTTTGGGACTCTCGAATTTATAAACGGTTCAACTATATGAAAATCTGTTGAGGGATAGACATGTGGATGGTACCTTGACCAAGAACCTCTCACCCTAGTTGAGATGAACTATTAAGTAGTCTCTACTGAGGCATATATCAAAGTAAAAATGAAAGAGACATTTATCATAATAATTATCTTTAGAATTTAATAAATAACTATTAAACAAAAAGAATGAGTGGACCAACACAACCTCCACAACCTTCACTAATGAAGAAAATGCCTTAAAATTGAGAGTGAAAGAGAAGAAAGTGTAGAGAGATGCTTTCATCCAAGAAACCTTTTGCAATAATTGAGTTTCAACTTGCAATCTAATAGGCCAATTTGTCTTATCATATTTTTTTTTCTATTAGTATTTGATTTTGATTACAAGAGGTGGTTTTCCTTTCCTTCCAAGAGAGATTATCATAAACTATTTTGCTATTCATGTGTGACTTTGCATCTTTTTTCTCCATGCTTTTTTTTAATACATTTTGGAGGTTCTTGGCATCTAAATATTCTTTTTTTTTTTTTTTTTTTTTTGGAGAGGCATCCAAATATTCATATGTATACAATTGTAAATTATTTGGAATATGACTATATAATACTAAGTAGAATCTAACTCAAAGTAAGATCTATTTTAAATTTTATAACATGATGTTACGAATAAAGTTTGAATCATTCAAAATTGTTTAATTACATCTTTTAATATAATTCATTAGTAATGATTTTTTTTAAAATTTATTTTTTGTTATATTAAGAAAATTACTTAAAGAAATATACTAAAAATGTATTAAAGATTGGTTGAGTCCGAACCTTGTAACTTTCATGGCATTTTACGTGCCAAGCTATATGTAGTGTTTTATCCTTGAGATTGTCACTTTTCATCCCTTTCCCTTTTTCCTTTTTGTTCTTTGTTTGGGGATTGAGACATTTTAGGTAAAAGGATACAATCAAAAGTTACATAAATTGATCAACATATTGCATTATGTCTTTTTTAGAAATAGGGATAGAGTATAGAGAGGACATGCAGAAATCATGACTCCCTCAAAAACATTCTTTCTATATATCTATATATACATACTTGATTTATCAAAATTTATTTTATTAGCCTCTCAAGAAAAAGATATTTACTATGTATATATGTTCAACCTTCAATAAATAATTTCAAACTCTGTTATTGTTTAAGAAGAAATTGAATATGATAATTTATCATTTACTTTAGCAGGAATTGAATGCATATATATGTTACTCATAAGTTATATATGAAATTATTAATGATTAAATGGACAAAATTCCTTTTACTATGTTTGATATTTAAAATTTTGAAAGTGAATTAACACTTAATTATTATTGCTTGAATTGTAATTTAGTACAGCTAGGGGAATTGAATTAAATTAAGGGATGATTAATGGGTTTGGTAGGCTTTATATATTATATAACATATGTAAATTACGAGCAATCAGAATGTGGATTATGTCATTCTTAAACCAACTTTTAGCTTAAATAATATTGGCAATTTTATTTTTATATATCATTTAATATATTAGAAATAATATAATTGCTTAGTATCTTTCCAAAACCTACTCAGTCAGTATCTGATGACCAATACACAAAATAAATACATATATCTATTCTTTTATATGAAATTATTTATTAATTTTCAACTTAAAATAAAGAAGAAGCAGATATTAAATTTTAAATGAAGAGATTATTAAAAAAAATATATTGAGAAGGGCTTTAAATTCTATTAGATACTCCGAAAATACGTTAATGTGGATTGACACTTCAAAAATTAAGATATAAATTTTAACAAATTTTATTATATTTTTAAATTTTATTATATTTAAATAAATATATATTATATTTTGTGTACATTAACATGTGCGATAAGAGAACCTCAATAAAATTAATGATGAAAAACAACCCCAAGTTTATATATAATCTAGGTGCATTTGGTCTAATTTGATTTTTTTTTTTCAATCCAAAAACTATGTACTTTTTTCCAATGTTTTTTCTCTTTAGATTGATCAAATATCTTTATATAAAAATTAATTACTCTTCTTCATTCAATGATAGAAAAATAATTTTCTCCAAAAGAAGATTAATTCAAGTACATACAATTTATTCTTTAATAAACTTGAATAATTTTTTTGATTTTGAATTTTTTTTTTCAAATATATGACAGAAAAAATATAATTCTCAATTAATATTTTAATTTTAATAAAGAGTATTTTTATCGTTAAATTACTTGTGTTACTACTTTGGTCTTGATCTTGAGTTACAACTTACAATTATGTTGTCTTTTTTTTATTTTGTGGGGGTGGGGGAGTGGGGGTCAAGAACATTCAATTTAATGTAAGATATCCATTGGCGGTAAACTCAATTATTGATTTATTTTGCTTAGGGAGCTAACCGTCGATTACAATGTCCACTTCGAACTTGGATCAAGAATCCGCCCGAAAGATAGGGACTCTTTCGTCATTTACCCCACTTTTCATCATTAAATTACAAATATTAGTACTAAATTAATTAATTAAGTTAAAGCGTTCTAATGGGTACTTTAAAACATACATTAATATTAATATAGATAATATACTTTTTTACTTATCACATTTTACCCACTATATATTTTTTAAAATATATAAAATTTTAAATTTTTTTTATGTAAATTAGAATATCTTTTATAATTTTATGTATGCTCGTTATTATTTATACTAATTTTTAAGTTAAAAGAATAAAAAACATATTGAAATTTATTATTAATAAGAAGGTATTAAAAAGAATTCATTAAATGTTATATTAAACCACAATGTAATAAGTAAAAAAATACAAAAATTTGTTACAATGTGATAAATAAAAGAAATGGAAAGAGTATAGATTAGTTCAAACTTAATAAATCTTAATTAAAAATGTTGAATTCTAAAAAAAATTTGTATATTTTAATAAAAATTGAAGTCTTCCAATTGAAATGGTAGAAGTTTGGATCCCACTTAATGCAGAATTCATCATCATTAAATTGTAGTTTACCTTATTAGAGTTTATGCTTAAATTTTTTATGCTAGATTAAAAGAAGATACTCGTGAGAGTAACTAACACACTTTTGATTATTTTATATTTGGACTCTTGTGTTCATTAGAAAATATATCGAACCAACTAAATAATTAACGCAATTACAAATCCAATAAAAATAGCACTATCAAAAGCAATTACAAAATTTCAGTACCTTAATTGATATACTCATCACGATATAATATTCACAATGTATAACATTTTTTGTATTAAAAGAAATTATATATTAAAAAAATTAATTTGCATAAATATGTGTCTCGAGATGTGCAGAAATTTTAATTTTTTAATATCTCTAAAACAATATTTAGAAATATACGAATTTTAAAGAGAAAAAATTAATAACAAAAAATAAATTTTAAAAAGAAAATTTTTAAACGCTGAATTTTTATATTTTCAAATTAGTTTTATTATTTCCTTTAACAAATGCCAGCTGCTTGTAGTCGTCCTCTTTCTTGTCTGCCAAATACACGCGACACCTCACGTAGTTTCTCTCATCTCCCTGGCCTCGCCTCGCCCCCCACATTTCCCAACCGTAACCGCCTTGATGTTTTTCTTCCCTCCTTTCCGAACCAAACGTACCTCTCTCTCTCTCTCTCTTCACCCCCCCCCCCCCACCCCCACCCCCACCGCCCACCCACCCCTTAAACCCTCCTTTCTCTCACACATAGAATATTCCTTAGTATCGCCTTCTTCTCCTTATAAATAAACCTAACCTAACCCCCACTTTCCCCTGAACCAAATAATATTTCCAAGGTCTTTAATTATAATGTGTGAGAGCCTCAAGAACGAGTTTCAATTGTGTGAAGAGATCGGCCGTGGTAGATTTGGTATCGTCTACCGCTGCTTTTCTCCATTAACAGGCGATTCATTTGCCTGTAAAACCATCCAAAAATCACTTCTTTTAGATCCAATCGATTTCGGGTGTATCGAAAAAGAACCCAAGATTTTACAGCTTGTTTCTGGCCATCCTAACATTCTCCAGCTTTACAAGATTTACGAAGACGACAACTATCTTCATCTTGTTTCTGAACTCTGTCCTTCCGGCGACGATTTGCTCACCCGCGTTTCGAGAGGCCCATTGACGGAAACTGAAGCTGCATCCATTTTTACCCAGTTGGTTTCTGCAATTAGTCATTGTCATCATTTGGGTATAGCTCATAGGGATATTAAACCGGATAATATTTTGTTTGATTCTAGAGGAAGGCTGAAATTGGCTGATTTTGGTTCGGCTGAGTGGTTTGGGCTAAATTGTGAGAGTCGAACCATGTCTGGGATTGTTGGGACGCCGTATTATGTGGCTCCTGAGGTTCTTATGGGTAGGGATTACAATGAGAAAGTTGATGTGTGGAGTGCTGGTGTTATTTTATACATAATGCTTTCTGGGGTTCCTCCTTTCTTTGGTGAAACTCCAACTGAGACATTTCAGGCTGTTTTGAGGGGTAATTTGAGGTTTCCTCCCAAGTTGTTCAGGTCTGTGTCACCTGAGGCTAAGGATTTGCTCAGGAAGATGATCTGTAAAGATCCCTCCAGGAGATTTTCAGCTGATCAAGTACTCAGTAAGTACATATTTTTATGCCCTTTAATGATTTAGGTCCATTTAAGATAAATTTAGCTTGAATTTGTGCATCTCGTTCCTCATTTTAGTCCCCTACTCTGTAACTGCAGAGGGCAACTTTTGTTTTGTCCCTTCACAAAAAGGATAAATATTTCTAACTTTTTGTTTTTAAGTTCTTTGATTTAAGCTGTTTTCAGCTGAAAACAAGTATTCTTTTACCAAAATTTGCAAATGATGTGAGGAATTGCATGATTCTTGGGCATTCTTGGGCCCCTGTTTCTCTTATTTTGAACCAACTGGTTTCTACTCTTTGATATTAACTCTTTTTGTCTTAATTGCAGGACATCCTTGGGTAATAAATGGAGGGGAGACGAGATCATTGGCTGATCTAACCTGATACAACAAAAAGCTATGGACTTTGTATTGTATCTATGGTAAAAACTACTACTATCTTGAGTACAAGTCTGAGTAAAGCCTCTGCTGTACATATACCAATAACTAGCCCTTATAAAAGGATGGTTTTGGAGAAAAAGAGCAAGAGAGAGAAAGGAAGAGGAAGAAGTGAAGTATGAAAATTCTATATGGCATTGCCAAGTCCCTTCTCTATGATCATCAAGGGAAGGGGGAGTGATATGATAAAAAGAAGAAAGATCAGATCTTGAGAGGGCTTTCCCCCCTCCCCCTTTGGTTTCTTTTGCTTTTTCTTGTCAAGTTTGTTTGTGGAGAAGAATCTGAGACTGTATATATATGCGGAATGGTTCTTATTAACTACTACTACTACTACTACTACTACTAGTACTATGTAACAAAATCATCACGGGATGCTGCTGCTGAGAAATCCTTTTGTTTTCTTTTCTACCATGCCTCTCTGTATTTGGTTTTTGGTTTTTTTGTGGAATATGAGTGGTTGAGTGAAGAGAAAAATTTCCAGTGCTCTGTTTCTGTCTCCGTCTGTGTTTGTTTTGAATATCTCAAAGAGAAGAGTAGAGAAGAGCAGAGCCTATTGTAATGTAATAATAATGTTGTTCTCTCAGCTTCAGTAAATCAAATTTCTAGCATTCATCTTTCTTCTTCTTTTTTTCTGAAGACAGCCCCAAGCAATATAAAGTAGCATTGTGGAATAATAGAAAAGAATCATAACACTGAATTCTTAAGAAATTAAAAAGGTTCAAATCTTGAATATAGCATCATAAAATGCTTTGACTCAAGAGTGTAAAACCTGCCATTAATTCGGATTAGTAATAAGAATTGGATTAATGAAAATAATTAGGTTTTTTACTTTTGACTTCACATGTTCTCTTGCACCAAGGAAATTTTCTTATTTCTACTCCAAATGCATTTTGGACACTGTAGCTCAAATTATACATTCCGAGTAAAAATTAGACTCTTGAATGCTTTTGTTCTGTTCGTAGTATGGTAAAATGCTTCGAGTAAGAGCTGGGCGTTGCTTGCCTAAATGTCTCTAAGAGGTTGAATGTCTAAATCTCTCTCGTGATATTGCGATTTCTTTTTTAGATTTTTCATACAACTTTTGTTATTTATTTCACCTTTTTAAGCGTTGCACCATGATAAGGAAAACGTCAAGGCACCTCTCTTGAAATTTTTGAGGAATTTTGATCAATCTATATAACATTTTCTGAGTAATAGAAACTCTAAAAGCTCTCATTCGAGTAAGAATTTGATTATGAGCATGACTCAACTTTATAGAAGTTTAATTTGAATTTTGTGCATAATAATAATTATTTGCAAGAAAGATTGTGAGTAGCGTACACTTTCTGCGCAAACTATCTTATAAATACTTTTAAAGAAGGTATTGAGGGTGATCAGATATGTAAGTTTTTTAATATTTTTTATGAATAATTAATGCTTTTTTTTAAATATATGCTCGTTTATTTTAATAGAATTAAATATTATTTTAACTTTTAAAAGGGATAAGGAAAAAGAGAAAAGAATCATTTCAGTATTTAAAATTAAAATATTTTAATTTAAAAACATTAATATATGTGCATAAATATAAGGAATTAAATTTCCGAGCAGTATTAGTAGAATCATAAAGGAGGTTCAGGTGCCAAAGTGTAAAAGCATATGCTTATGGGATATTTGGTAAGGAAAGGGAGTATGCGTGAGTGAAGTTTAAAGGAAGGTACGGATTCTTGTACTGTTAAAAATCCAATTTCAAATCCAAATCAAAGCTTGTTTCTTTCTTTTTGTGGTCGGCCATGAGTCCTTTTCTCTTTCGGCTTAACTAATTTACCATAATCAATAAGAAACGTTACTTCTCTTTACGCTTTTATTGATAAATCTCTATCACTTGAGAGAAACGTACTGCCGGCTACTTCCTTCTTATTTCAAATTATAAAAAATAAAAGAAATCATATTGAAATTTCTTTAGAATTTCGTAAATTATAAAAAGTGAAAAATATGTACACCTTCATTAATTTTGAATATCACATCATTTTAAAAAATTATGAAATTTAAAATTTTTGTACGTAGAATAAAATATCTTTCAAATACTTCTCTCTATATTATTATTTTTATAAATTTTTATATTAAAAGATTAAAAAGTATTAAAAATTATTTTTAATTAGAGAGTATATTAAGAAAATTTTACCGTTTAACAATTAAAAAAACATTGAATTTAAGTAGAATGTTACATATAAAAAACCAAATTTAAATACACAGCAGTAGCTATGGTTGAAAATTGCAAATTCCATGGAAAAAATGAGGGGAAAATGAAAGATATATATAGGACCACCTTCTTTTTTCTTTTTCTTCTGGAAACTAAATAATAGGACCACTTGGAATACAAAATAATAATAAAAAAAGAAAAGGCTGTTTGCCGACCTTTGTTGATCAAGACAAATTACAGAGAGGGAACCCTTTTAACGTTTTCCGTTATTGTATTTCAACAATAAAAATAAACAAAATTATATTTAATATTTAATTACAAATAGTATAATAATATATGCTCACTCAATAATCATCCTTTTTATAGAGTATTGTATTCGGATATTTTATGCTAGTTATTGTTAATATTTTCTAATATTATCCGTAATCAATAATTAATTTGATGAAATAATGTTCAATTTTAAATTTGATTCACATCATCTTCCTAACAAAAAAAAGAAAACAAAATACTACTCGATAAAAAATATAATATTTCCTTTTAGAGTATTTTTGAAAATGATAAAAAAATGTCTTTTTACATTTTTTTTATGAGTATATAAATATTATTTCTCTTCTTATTTATTAATATAAAGAATACTTAGATTCAAAACTTGTACTATCTTCGGTTAAGAATGTAAGTCTTTTTGGACTTTAGACACGAATTAAGGATGAAGAAAATAATGCAATTTTTAAAGTAAGATTTATATTTTACTCTTAATAAATAAGGAGTAAGAAAGAAAAAGGGAGATTCACAAATGAATCTATCATTAAAAAATAAATAATAAATACACATTAAAACGTATAAAAAAAATTTATCATTTTAATAATTTAATTTTAATTAAAATAATTTATATTTTCGACTCAATACGTTTAATTCTTATACTTAAATTCAACCTAATATTTGTAACGAGATAAGGTAATATATTAAGGAACACTTTGATTTTTTAGAATTCAATCAAGATGTAAAAAAATAAAAGTACATAAATAAAGAAATGGCATTATTGCACCGAACAAGTATGATAAATTAAATAGCAGTTTGAAGAAGCGCAAAAGTCGTTGCTCTCAATTAAATGGAGTAAAAGAAGAAAAACAACCGTACGGCGGTATATGCTCCCATGTGTTGGGTTTGGTAATATAAAGGCAGTTTAGGAGGAGATCTGTGGTCTAACATATTATCGTATCTTATCAACTCGAATATCCATCATTTTTGGGGACCTCTTTTCTTTTTTCCTCTCTCTGTGTCTTTTTGGACCCAGACAGTCAAATTTGAAGGGTTAGAAATTAGTGAATTCTTCCATACATCTTCTAATACAAATATTTTATTATAAAATTTTTATAAAATAAAATTTTTAAAAAATTATTAATAAAAAAGTATATAAAAATAATATTAGAAGATGTATTAACTATCTCCTGAGTGGTTAGAAAGGAAGTTGGGGGATGATGATAAGTTATCTTCCTTCCTTCGCGGCGTGATTTTGGGCTTTCTTTTCTTTTACGTCTTCTCCCTCATTTTTTTTTTTTTTTTGGAAAAATTCTTGTTGAAACTTGTAATATATATATATGGATTGTGTATTATTGTTTTAAAACAAAAACAGTTAGATTGAAGTAAATAAGACTTAGCCTAAATAATTCGAAAAGAATCAATCCAATGTACTTTTGGAATGAGGAACAAAAACATATCTGATATAATTTATGCTATTATTTTAGAATCTATCCGAATTCACAATTTCATGATTTTGATTAATAAATAGCCTAAAATATAATTAATATACTAATTTTTGAGTTTTTAAATCAATTTTCTTTTTTATTTTTTCAGTTTAATTTTTCTAAGGAAATTCATTTAAAATTCAACATCTCTTTTACGAATAATTTAGTTTTAGTTAGATAAAAAGAATACTACCTCTGGTCAGAAATATAAATCTTTTTGATCTTATGTTAAAAATCAAAGTTTTGAAAATAAAATAATTTTTTAGCTAAAATATCCTTTATAAATGTGGAAAGCGATGCATAGCGAGAGTAAAATAAATTAATGGAAAGAAATAAATTAATGGAAAGATGAATAAAGATAAAAAAATTTTATAAATATTTATTAAAAATTATAAAAATATTTATGTTCTTAACCATTCTCAATAAATCTTAAATTTTATATATTTTTTATCAAAATAATATATTTCTTATCACCATCAAATACGTTAAAAAGAAATTAAATTTTTCACGAGGCGCAATATTTTTTTAAAAAAAAAAATCATAATCATGAAGCAAATATGGCCTCTAGTTTTTGGTTGTTCTAGAAAGGGAAGAGGACCCTCAACATTAAGTAGCTTGAGATATTTTTTGATTGGAGAACAAGTACTTATTTATTTGTATTATTATTATCATTATTATTATTATTATTATTTTCAGACTACTTATATTATTTAATAAAATTAGAGATCGGTTTCGTGCTTAGACTAGAGGGGACATTTATTTATTGGAGCTGCAATTAGTTGACTTGAAAAGCGTCACCAAATTGTTGCGTTTTTCTTCTCCAACCCCTTGACTCTCCACAATTGCGAAAGCCTTACATCTCTTTTCACGCTTTATTTGGGTTCTTGTTTCTAGAAAATGCCATGCATATACATATATATATATATATATAATGAAAAAGGATTTTTCTTTCGTAAAAAAAAATAATATAATTCAAATGCAGGACATCTAATCTAATAATAGAGTGTTTTTATCATTTCAATTACTACTTTGCTACAAAAAGACAAATGAGATAAATCATGTATATGAATATGCTTTCTTTTTTCTTGTTTTTTTCATGAAAAACGCAAAAATTTTAAATTAAATTAAAGTCAAATGGTAGAAGAAATTACAGAAGAACAACATTCATTTAAATATTGAAAGGATAAGTTGAGATAACATATTCAGTTAAAGTATAAATTGCGGGAATATGTCTAAATAGCCTAACGAAAAGAGTTAAAACACGCAACTTAAATACTTTTAAAATGGCTCGAAGCATTTAAAGATAAACGGTTTTAACTAATTAAATCTTAACTCAATCATACAGAATACTTACAAAATCTAATTCATATTCGACAATTCTAATACTAAACATTTCTAGACTTCCATAATAATGAGAATTTGAATCTTCAATATTGCAATCCTTGGCAATGCTCTTTCATACTACATCAAACCACTAAGTTGATATAAAAGTAGAGAGTTTGACTAAAAGTGATCGAATATACAAAATTGTATATGTATACTTAAATATACTCAAATCAATATTTTCTTTTGAAATAAAATATATATATAAGCTACCAAGACACCCATGAGAACTTGATCATTGATAATTTATCAAAATTGAAGCATATTTACAAGTTATAAGAAGATTTACAAATCTAAAAAGAAAAAAAAAAAAAAGAAAAAAGAATCGTTAAAACTAACCACAAAATAAAAAGAAGAATGAAGCACCTATATATATATATATATATATATTGTGAAGAATCTTGGAGAAACACAATAGACAGTATAAATGGGGATCCATTTCTTTCTTTTATAATTATATAATAAATGGAGCTGAGTGATTCTTAAATGGTGCTTAATTAAGAAGTAGGGAGGGAATCTGATACTAATCTATTAGATTTGGTGTTTTTCTTTTCTTTGATACTCTCTTTTCCCCTTCCTTTGGACAAAGTATGGGAGATATGATCATGTGATTATGGATTCAATTTCATTACAAAATTTTGGAAAATTGGATATATATATATATACATATATATATATACATACTTACATCACATTATATATTTGTCAATTTTGTTTTTTATAATTATATACATGATAATTTTTGTACATTTAAAAGTGTTGTCATCAGATTTTGTGAAAAAATTAGACGTGTTTATATATATATATATATCTAGTGCTCGTGAGTTGATTGTAAAAGATATTTTATGTATGATACGTGTACTAGACATGCATAGATATATCTAATTTTATCGTGAGATGTAGTAACGATATATCTTTAAATGTCTAAAGATTATTTATGTATATTATTATTAAAAAACAAATTTGTGTTTATATTACGCACCTAATATATAATTTATATTTCCAATTTATCTAAATTTAATGTAAAGTTCTGATTTTGAGACTTATTTATTTTTAACAAAAATAAAAAATATATATTTTAAAGTCGGCTAAGTAATTAAGTAGTGCAGGCTTGACTTAACATCAGCGAGGAGGACATTATTTTGTTTCAAATTCAGGCCATATGGAGTCTGCTGTTTTGTTTTGTTTTTTTTGAATTGCATAATCTTTTTTTTTTTAATTATCAAACCTACCTAGAATAGAATCTTCTTTTCTAAAAATAAAAAAAAATAAAGAAAAAGTACTTAAATTTGAATTTATTTTATTAAGGTTTTGGAAATTATTTGGTTTTTGGTCAAAGAAATTAGTTCACAACAAGTCTTGTGCTATAATTGAGCAAAAGTCAATATTTTACACACTCAAGAAGTCCTTGAAAATATGCTCTATTTTTGGACTTCATATATAATATAGGAACTATCTCAACTTTGAATTTGACTAATTTTTTTTTTCTTTTATTTTCTAAGAATTTGAAATAAAAATATTTTTTAAAAGATATTAAATTTAGAATAAAAAGAGGAATGCATTGGGCATGGGAAGGTACTATATGTAGGCATATCCACAGAATATGCTCAGACGGTTTACCATTAGGCATTACTGCTGATAAAGAATATTTGTATTTCTGAATTATTATCTTGACCAAATAACGTTCTCTTCTTTATCATTTTTTTCTTTTTAAATATACTGTAACTTTATTCAAGTAATGAGAGGTGAAGCCTTCCTACCAAAAGATTGAGAGTTTAACTTCTACTTATTCAAGTTATTTATATTTTTTATAAGGTTTATTTATCTCTTTTATCATAGTACATCTGGTATACTAAAATGATATAAAATAAAATTATTTACTACGCGGAATAATTTTTCATTCGAAATAGAATGAAATCCTCTTTTCACTCCCGTGTTTAGAGGAAAATGTAGAATAAAACAATGATTCATTTTCTTTGTTTGAAAAAAATATTATTTTATGTTAGAAATGAAATTATATATAATATAATCTAAATGCCCTTCTAATATAAAATCATTTTTTACCTTATACACATTAAAACTTCATAAAAAATCAAATATTTCATTAAAGTATAAATGTTCATTTATAAATTTATTAAATTTAAAATAGTTATAAAACAACTCATTTTAAAGATCAAAATAAAACAAAACACGATATATATAAAAATTATTTGAGCACATTATATGTAATATACTAAGGGTATAATAGTCTAATATTTTCCAAAATAATTTATACTTCTCTTAGAAAGGCTTTGCTATAGGTTTTAGTGTAGAAATGTATTTCCAACTTCTTCTTGAAATGGACTTTCCCATGAAATGTTATTTTCTACTTTTAATTTGAATACAATCACTCGAATAAAAAAAGAAATTGGAAAAGGCATTTCATTGAACCGCATTTTCGCATACCAAACATAACATTAGTGTTATGCTTATAATTTAATTCATATTCATGTAATGTCTACTAATAATGTGGTACGTTTTGTTAAAGGAATTGAAAAGTACGTTTCTTTACGAACCTTTTGTACTAAAAGAACAAATATATTTTGTTAAATTTGTATCTGCATAGCTAATCTGGTGTTGGGGTTTCAAAGTTGGTATCAAGAGTAAATGTTTGAATCCTGACAATATCAACATAAAAATTTAAACCACTCCAATATGAGGTGATTACTTGTGTGCATAAAGTCATATTTTCCAGCCTACAAGACCATACAATCACGATAATTAATATTTTTTACTTAAGCGTTGGACAGTGATACTCTGAGGCGTTTTGTTGGAAGCTGTAAGATGAGAAATTTCGTTTTTTTTTTTCTTTTTTTGGTTAAAAGATACATTTTGTTAAAAATCTAGAGCATGTTAATTTAATAAAAGAGAAAAAAAATCACTGTTCTGATCAAAATTATAAATTTTTTTACACATTTTAATATGCATTTATTATCTAATTTTTTATTTTATTATTTTTAATTCACTTATTTTTTCATTTTCCTCTCTTTATATATTGAAAATAAAATAAATATTTTATATAAAAAAATTATATTATTTTTTAATTTTTGTGTGTAAAGTTTAAAAATATTTGGATTGTTGATGTAAAGTAGTAGTATTTGTAATTAGGATTTTTACGGCGGTTGATAAGTTGGCGAGTGGTATTTGATCAAGCACTACTTATCAGATGGTAAGCAATTTGTACTTGTTTAAGTGGGAAGACACTTCTAGACACCCGTCTATTACTATTTTATTTCACCTGCCTGGGTCCCCACCCACTAACTACCATTTCTCGTCCAAACCCAAAACGTGCCCACACCACACCACAACAAGTATTTGACACAGTTCCCCAACTCTTTCAGATTTTGGATTCTAAATATTATTTTCAAATATATCAAATTTAATATATTTTATTAATGCAAAGTTCCTTACCCCTTCCTTTCCTCAACAAATTTAATAAATAAGATATAAATATATAATTTTATTATTTAAAAATATAGTACTTATTTATAGTATAGAGATATAGGATAAAAAAACATAAATGTATATTTCTAAGGAAATACAAATTATCAACCACAGATTTAAATCATTGAAGGAAGGTTAACCGCTTCCCCCCTTCTATCAGAATATGACAATAGTTATTTATGATAAGGGAGTGAATTTTAAAAAGGACAGGGAAGAGGAAGGAGGGGGGGCAAAGGGACCGGTGGAATGGTGGTTGCAGTTGCAGAGAATTTTTTTTTTTTTGTTTCCTAGTGCTATTGTTGTGCAGTTTTAGTCTATAGTGGTGGTCGGAACTTCTCCTGAAGAAGATCTAGAATTTTCGCTTTTTTAAGATTAAAATTCATTTAAATTTGAAATTGTATTTATTTAAAATAATACATAAAGTCCCTAGATTTCTAACATCCCTTTGACAAGGAAAACAGACGAGGTGATACAATATGCTTTTTTTTTTTTTATAAAAAAAATGTTAATATTATATAAACGTGAGGGGAGTAGTGAGAGTGAGAGAGCAGCATGCATTTAGAAAGATTAGAAGTAGTAGTTGTAAAATGGTCCAATGTTGCATGTGACTGACCGCTTTGGAACTCCAACCCCACACCACACCAACCTCAATTTACTCCTCCATATCAATTTTCAATCAATAATTCTTTCATTATCCAAACTTATCTTTCTCATTTTCATGAGATATTTTTAAAAAATAAATTCATTATAAAATATACATAAAATTATATTTTCATAATATATATAGTACTAACATATTTTTTTCTTTAATTATATAAATGGAGAATTGAAAATATGAGAATGGAGTAAAATTTTATATTTTATAACGGGGGATGGAGAACACTACCAATAAATACTAGATAAACTTTAACTAAAAATGATATTTAGAAATAGAGATTGTTTTATTTTTTAAGGTTAAAAAAATAAGAAGTAAATTTGATTAAGAATGTATTTAAGGAACAAAGAAATTTTATAGTATTTAAAATTATAAGATTTATCATATTTGTATATAGTTTAAAAGTTTTTTAGTAAAGCGATATTGTTTCACTCGTTAAAGACCTTTCAATAAAATAGAAGACGACATCATCTCACTAGTCTCTTTAAAAATATATATTATATTCCCTCTTTTTAAAATAAGAATCATTTTAACATTTGGTATATATATTAAGGGTTTTAAAATTAATAAAATATTTTACTAATATATCTCATAAATATAGAAAGAGAAATATAAAGGAAGAGAGATGAAAGAAATAAATAAATAAAGAGAGAGAAGAAGATAAATTTGAAAAAATATAATAAATATTTGTTGAGAATTTTAAAAAACACTTATTATAAAAAATAAATTTTTTTTTAAAATGACGCTTAGTTTGAAACAGAAAAAATTGTAGTTCTGTCCCTATTTATATATGTAATAATCTGTAAACATCTAAAAATATTATGCTATCACAACTTACAATTGATAAATAAGAAGAATAAATAGTAATAATATATTTGGAGCACGTAAGAGATTAGAGGTTGGAAGGAAGAGAGAAGAGAAGCGGGGTGACTTATAGAGATAGGAAGGGCTGTTTATATTTAGAATAAGTGGCGCCGCGTTTGATAAGGAGGAAGAGGACACATGGTTGCCCCTCCCACCACAGAACATGTCACAATCTAAACCCCTGCAAATTTCACACCAATATTCTACTATTTCCTTTTTTTTTTTTTTAAATTCAATATTAAAAAATTGTCGAATAATTTAGGAAAAATCTTTAAGACATAAAATTTCACTGCAAAACATTAATGTGTGGCATTAAATCAATTTTTAGTAATACGTATTCAAAATCTCTCACTTAATATGTCAAACTTGACTTCCTCCTTTCCCTTTTAAAATGTCTTCTCATAGTTTTCTTCGTTAAACAAAAAAAAAACAATTTCGGTGATTTAATATATATTTGAAGGCAATCAGTTCCAGCCTGGCCCGTCATTCACAAGAGAAAGAACCACAAAATCTCGTTTATACTATAATATATATTTTTTATGTGCTTTTTCTATTTTCTTATAAAGTATTTTTTTTATTTTTTTATAATATTTTTTTCAAATTTATTTATTTTGTATAAATTTTATTAATTAAATATATTAAATTAAAAAGTAGTACAGACAGTACAGCAAACAATCCAAAATGGAAAGGGATAGAGGGAGTCCAGCATGGTTGGGCCTGTTGTTGGTTTCGGATCTTGATTATTTTAGGCCCATATGCACTCTTGTCTCCCCGCAATCGTGGGCCCATAACAAGATTTGTTTCTTTTTAGTAAAATTGTAGTATTATTATTTTTTTCTTCGGAAAAAATTATAATATTAATTTTCCTTTAAACCTATTCATCTTTTCTGTATTGAAATTTTCTGACATCGCTATTGTTAATTCTTTATGTTGTTCTATTTTATAGTATTTTCCATTTTAATTAAACAAATATTTGTTTGAAAAGCTTAATCCTTGTTTTAAAATAACGAGGATTAATTATACATGGAAATAAAATTTTTGTTAAAAAGAATGTGTAAACGTTGATTCATTTTGTTTTGAGATGCGAAAATAATAGATATTCTGTAATATATCTTCTAATACTCTCCAATACATTTTATATAACATTTAACTTTTAATATTTAAATTTAGAATTTATTTTTTGGCTTATAACATTTATCAACAACACTACTATAAAATAGCAAGGGAGAATAAGTCAAGTGTTCTTGGATTCGAATCACATAATACACCACCTAGAAAACACTTAAAATTGTTTAGTTTATCTAATTGGAATGTAAACAAGATTAAAAAGTCTATTTTATCCTCTTACAAATTAATTTATTACAAATTTGACATTATAATTTTGTATAATAGACATAATAATAAATTATATATAATAAAAACACGTGAGGGAAGTAATCTCACCCCTACAAAACAATTTTGAAGTAAATAAATATATATTTCTCTAAGTGAAAGTAAGTAGTGTCACTACCCTTTCCTCCCTCCCCTTCCCTTCCGCAAACCAAACTAGGGCTTTAGTATACTCTTTTTTAGTGATAACTTTTTTAAAAGTTTATATTTTTTAGTGTTGTAGAGAAAATGCATTAGAAGATGTATTAGGTGGAAAAAAACACATAATTTCAATAGTGGAAGTTCCTGTGTTACCTTGAAAGGAGGGCTAAATGTTGCCCTCTCAAGATCTTACCATTCAACATCAACAAAGCCCAAGAGGACTTTATCTTTGGATCCCACCACACCTCACTATAACAAGAGGCATCATTTTTCATACTTATTGCAGTTTTTTCATGCAAAGATATAACGGGTAAGAAACAAGTATTTAGTATACAAAGGATCATCCCTTCTTCCAATCGACATATGTTATAATGGGGACAAGAAAAAATTTACCCTCTATTCATTTTTGGATATTACCTTGTTCAATTTCTCATCATGATACAAAATGAAAATAATCTCTAGAGTTCTTCCTCGTTGAGGATAGGGTGATCGTACAAATTGAATCATACTTTTGCACCTAGGAATGACTGCAAGAAAGTAAACATCCAAACTTCAGCACAACTCGAGGTATCATGAGCAGAAATAGTGTACAACTCGAGGTAATGCAGGATACGAGGAAATATAATAAATGTTCTTCACTTGTATCGCGATATGAAAAAGAAGCGGGAGTTTTTGACATATCAACAAGTAAAGCAATGGTGAAAATAAAGAATACACACACAAGTGCATGCAGGGTCCAAAATGGTATAACTCTGAGAAACGCCCACATGTTTATGCTAAAAATCCTAAATGACAGTAATCTGAAAGGGGTAAAGTTTGCTGTTTATTTTACCTTTGCTGGTGTTCCGGGTTTAGCAGTAGTCGTACTACTAAAAACATTAGAAGGAGTCGGAGAGTTTCCAAGTTTGGTTGTAGTTGTACTTCCGAAATTAAACTTGGATTTCTTTTCTGCAGGTTTTAGTATTTGAAAGGAGCACATCAGAGTCTCGTCTACGCTCATCATGGCCCCAGCATTATCAAACTCTCCACAATAGTTAGGAGCTGAAAATATGGTTACGAGTTGTCTATTGGCAAAGAATTCATAGCCATCTTCCACAACCTGCACGTTAGATATTATAAAAGGAAATCTTTAATAAGTGAAATAATCATAATTTCCAGCGAGTTGACAACTACGAGCACTATCCTTAAAGGCAACACTGCCATCAGATAATTCAAACTTGCAAAAAGATGCCTCGAGACAAAAGAAATGGCAAGGAACTCAGAAGGTTTGGTCCCTTGCGTGGTGAGGTAAACTTCTGCCTCATCACAAGAGGCATACAAATAATGGGGATGTCAGAAATAAATGCTCTCCGACATGGTGTTACATACTAGAAACTGAAACACTAGCATTGCACCTATTACCAACTATTATATTTTTCCAATGCTAATGAAGAAGAAAAAAAATGATCTCAAGCTGAAATATGAATCTTTGTAATAGGGCATACCTGATGTGCACGGCAAATAAGATCCAAATCTTGTTTTTCAAGGAACTCTGTCACCTTGTCAGCACCAAAAGTGTATGAAACTCCTCGGTCATTCATCCCCCATCCTTGAACATCTTTGCTAGGATCCGACCAAAGAAGATCACAGAGCAGACCAGTATCCGGTACATCAGTTGGGCGTTGTAAGTTTCTAATCTGATCCAAATTATTCAGGTCAGGAGAGAGGCCTCCATGCATGCAAAGAATCTTCTCATCAATTAGGGCTGCCACTGGTAGACAATTGAAGCAATCTGAAAAAATCTTCCATATCCTGACATTAAATCTTCGCTTGCATTCATCATAAAACCCATAAATACGGTTTATTGAAGCACACTCATGGTTTCCTCTTAACAAGAAAAAGTTTTCAGGATATTTTATCTTGTAAGCAAGTAAGAGGCATATTGTCTCTAAGCTCTGCTTGCCACGATCCACATAATCGCCCAAAAACAAGTAATTCGCTTGGGGAGGAAATCCACCATACTCAAAAAGCCTTAGAAGATCAGAATATTGACCATGAATATCACCTGGAAGCAAAAGAAGAAAACTCATTATAGAAAGATTTCCCAGCATATATTCTACGCTCAACCACAAATTATGACAAATTATGCATGTCCACCCACAGGCATGCATCAGTGCCAGTCTCACTATTGAATTTAGATGCAACTTACCGTTTACAGCTCATCCAAAGATAGCATATGTCAATACTAGCAATAAAATTCAATTTCAGAGAGACACACACAAATGCATACTAACAAGTTTTGGGAATGATATAAAGCTTTACCATGATGTATACACATATTGAATGTTCCTTTCAAAAGTAGACAATGTTTGACGTGCTGATCTCTTCCTAAGACAATCTACTTGTCGATACCTCAAAAGACAATCTACATTTCCATTCTCTAATTTCCAAAATGAATGTCTAATAAATTTGAAAAAACTTCCCCGAGTAAATTTGAATATTGCAGTAAATTAGAGTCCTAATTTACAGTTACTTAACCATGAATGCTTCCAACACCCCTACTTATGTATATACATATATATTAATTTACAACTTATGTATACAAGTGCCACTTATGTATATATTAGTTTACAACTTTGCCACCGTTCATAAGGGTAATAATACTGAAAATAAATGGTTGAAACTAAACAAAATTTTGTGCAAGTCAAATGAAAATGCTGGATTTGGAACAGGGACTGCTATTCTTCTGCATAATGAATTCAGTACTCAAGCATTACATGGCTGTTTCAAAGATAATGGTCTGTGCAATTATGAAATGGTTAGCGGACCCTTCAGAATATTTCCAGAAGCTATGCCGTTTGACATCAATGTTGTTTCTTCAGTTTGCGAAAAGAAAACTAGACTTGGATTCCACAACCTCTGTAGGTTGAATACTAACATCTATGTTTTCTAGCCTATATTCAGAGAGAATATAAGTTGGGGGCCAGTTATATTCAGATTTGTATTAAGCCCACCCATTTTAGGCCACTCTTAGGATGCCTTCAGTGTTTGCCAATTTGATGACCCAAGGAAACGGTTCTGAATTTTACTTTATAGTTCAACTCAACTCAGCTGTCTTTATTCCTCCTCTTACTCAATTTATAACCGGCACTCAGACATAGTATCATTTTCCCCTAGTTTTCTTAATCTCTTTACCACTTGTCCTACACTAATAAATAGTTTTCTTAATCTCTTTACCACTTGTCCTACACTAATAAAGCAAAAGGGGAAGGGGAAAGTTTATTAAGTTTCTTAAACCATTCACCATGTATTCCATGTTTTAGATATTTTCGTCATTTTGACTGGAAGATCCTAACATGCTCAAAATCAAAATGATAAAAACACCTAAAACATGCTCAGAAAAGATATATCAGGCGTAAAGGGCACTCCGCACCTGGAAGAACACATCTATTTATAGACTCAATTTTCATAGAACTTTGCCATGCTTTTACTAAGTGGGAAAACTATGCTACACTGAGGATATAAAATTGATTGTTTTGATTGAAGGCAATTGTCTTATCCCTACAACACATATCTTAAAGAAACTGAAATGTACCAAAGGTTTGAGCCGAAATGTTAAGGGAAAAGAAAGAAAATAGTACTCTTGATATGCCTAATATTGCAGAGGAAAAACATGATAGTACCTCTAAGGCAATACACATTAACTTTAACGGATGCACTGGCAAAGACTGGAGAACAAGCTCACTTTACCGGCCCTTTTTATGTCTATGAGGGTACTCCTCCTCTTTTTGTAAGCCAACTAGTGGCTGTTGATGACCGTGGGGCACAATATGTTAGGATGGTTTGTAAGACAATGATTTTCCTGTTTTGACCCAAAAAAAGTTCTGTATTGATGAGTGGTACCCTTTGGGTGACCATGTTTCATGCCTGAGGTTCTAGTTCCTTCCTAGATGTGCAGCAGGACTGGGAAGTAGGAAGCCAAAAATAACAGACATAATTCTCTCCACAAGAAGCAAAACCCTTCCTTACAGCTAAATCTTTGAAAAAGAATGACACTTTCCACCCGAATAAATTTATAATCAGTACATGAATTTCATTGAATTCTACTAGGACAGAAGTAATTAGCCCACACAATATCTGATAGAATACCCATGAAATTCACAAATTAGAGCATAATAGAATCACTTGGACATTTTAGCAGGCTTCAGGAGACAAAAACGGATATCCTAGCCAAAATTTCAACCCTAAAAAACTATATAATCCCAGAAACAAAAAGAACAACACCCCTCAAAATACATCATTTCATAACAAGTTATCAGACCATAAAGTCAACCCAGCAGTAGAGATTAGAAAAATAGCCAAACAAGAACTTAAAAAAAAAAAAAAAAAAAAAAAAAACCAAGTTCCCAGGAAAGAATTGATCAATTAAAACGTAAAAAAAGGGGTTGAAAAAATGAATACCACAAATCTTGATCGGTGCTTCAAGCTCTAAAAGATTAGGCTGCTGCATAAAAATCTCTTTAGAAACACTACATAATTGCTTGATCTCAGCTTCTGATAACTGCACCTGCTTCCCTGGCTTCCCTCTAACTTCAAGCAACTTTCCAATTATATCATCCAAGACTTTTTCATCCATTTCAAAAATTCCAAACCAATCTCTCTCTATACCAATCCCTCTATATACAAACTCTTTATTGAATTAAAGAAAAAAAAAAAAGGTCCGTATCCGGTTAGCACCGAGAAAAAAAAAAGTGGGAATTTTGAAGAAACGAGGGGGGAGATTTTATTTTAGAAGGTCAGAGGGGATTCTAGAGAGAGGAAGAGGATGAAGAAATCCTTAATTTGGGATATTTTTTGGTGTGATTTAGGCGGGCTGGGTGGTTGTGGGGCCAATCGCGGAGGATTCCGGCAGATGGGGATGGGTTATGTTATGGTGGCCAATGGTTATAGGCCTGTCAGTGAGCCGGGTCCCTATCCGGGCCCCCGACACCCGGATAAGATTGGGTACATTTTAAAGGGTTAAAAAATATAGGATAAAAAAGTTCGGTGATCCCCTGCCCCTCAACTTTCCAAAATTTTTCATTTTTGCCATCAAATTTTAAAACGTCGGTTGTTTGCCCTCAATCTGTCATTTCATTAGATTTTTCTATTAAACTATTAACAGTTAACGTGTACTTAATCACTAATGTAATCTTTAAACTTTATTATGATATTTTAGTTTTTGTTATTCAATTTTTAAAATATCAGTTCTTTACTTTTGAATTAAAATAACACATCAAATACTTTTCCTTTCATCAACATTTTCAATTAACACTTAGTGATCAATAAGATTTTATTTGGATTTAATGTAAAATTGAAACAAGTTAACCATCATTACTCCATTTTTTCGTAAAATATAATTATTTTGTGAAAGAACTTGTAGAGTCCAAAATTAAAAATATATATATTTATTATAGTTCAAAGAACACCTTTGTATTTATAGTCAATTGTCAATTGAGTATTTAAGTTTTTAATTTTGATAATCAAGTACCTAAATTAGAGTTCTGCCAATTAAACAAACTTTTAATTTTGGCAATAAAGTATCCAAATTAGGGTTCAACTGTTCTTTTTGTTAGCGCCTTAATTTGAGTACTTAATTGTTAAAATTAAAAATTCAGATATTTAATCGACAATTAACTATAAGTACAGAGGCATTTTTAGAATTAACCATATTTTATTTCTTAAATCCAATTCAAATGGGCCCTAAAACTCAAAGAAGTTGAGGGAAGTCTAACCACATGTTATACATATTTGAACTTGAATTATACCCACAAGTAAAAGAAGTGTATAGTCTAATGGCACGGCTCTCTCATTTATGTACATCCACCTAATATGCAAAGTGATAGGTCCTAAAGTCAGAATAACTCAAAAAGCTATTTAATCCCTTGTTTTGCTGTTTTGGGTCCTCATACCTTTCAATTCCTCCCGTATATATTAATCGATGATATTAAGATACCAAATTACATAAAAGCTTACTCTTAAATTAGCTTCCCAACATTATATGATCAAAATGAATTTGTGTAGAGTGAGTTTGAATTGTTTGATGGTCTTATTGATTTTAAAAATAACAAGTCACACTTATCCCTCTGCATTACATATTATAATATTGTAGCATCATCTGCAGATGTTAGCTTCCCAAATCTCATGTTACACTATGAATATAAGTAGTTGACTTGGAATTATTATAACTAAATTCTTAATCCCAATGCTGGAAGAAACCTACATATATATACTATTGGGCAAAATGCTTTGTTTATTGACAATATCAACTTAAAAATACTAGACTATAGTTTATGATATGAGGTTTTTTTTTTTTTAATTTTTTTTTTTTAAATATCAACATCACATACATGAAGTTATACAAATTTTGTGTTCGCATGCATAATTTGATTCTTATTCATGAGTTAGAGTTTTATTCAGAATGTGTCGTAGCATTGATGTGAGAAGGAAGTCGCTTGTAAAATTTATCTCTTACTTATGGGGACCTGAATTGTTTTGAAGTGGTATGAGGAGGAGGAAGTCAAGACAGTTGTAATTCAAACTCAAATCTTCAAAGCTTCTGTAGGATCTTATTAGATTAGTTGAGGCAACTCTGATTATCATATACACTCAGTTTATATAGTATGCAAAGTCATACTCATACTTAAGATTAATATCTAACTCAAAACATTTTGCAACATCATGAGGAGGGTGTCAGTCAAATTCTTTCTTACTAATATTTTGAATTTATTTTATGAAATTTTTGAAGAGTCTGATTCTTGCCGGAGATTTTTTTTAGTGCCATAAAAAGAATTCAAATATACTTGTCTTCTTATACATTTGCAGTTTACTTAAGAGGCGTCAGCTATTGAATGTTACAATATGATTATTTGATTTAGTAATTTAAAAAGTTTAGTTAGGTTGTATAAAATGTAGTTGATGGATGGTTTTCTAATCCACAAGAGCCAATTCTAACTATGAGAGTATTTTTGTTTTTTCTAATATTGATATTGGTGATGCACCACCAGTCTGCGGTGGACGGGACTGCTTCTTTGGCCATGGAAGCTAGTTTCCGGCGGTTTCAGACCATTCTGTTTCGGGATGCAATAAGTTTAACACAAGTCGGACGAAGGCCACCGACTCCACGACGACGACCACCATCTCCCAAAATAAATCCTCCGGTTAAACCTTCGCCCCGGCCAACCTTACAACCACCACCACCTCCGCCGCAATCTGTACCTGCACCAGCTCCACAATCAGTTACTCCACCGCCGCAGCAACATCCGCCTGTAAAACAGTCGCCGCCACCACCGCGACGTTTGCCACCCGCCATCCCTATCGCCGTGCAATCACCAATTAATAATACTAACTCGATCGCGGGTACCAACGTAACTCAAATGATTCTGCCGCTACAGAATTGGTAATCATAATACTAACTGGTTAAAGATATAAGGCGCCCTTACTAGTACCTTCTTTCTTATTAAAAAAAATTAAACTTTTCTAGTTAGGAAATATTTATCTTTTGTTCACCCAAATCAATTGAATTATTAATCCACACATATTCACCTTACCAGAATAATCACATGTGTAACTCAATTAATTTTAAGATTACAGAGTTAGTACAAGAAAATATTAAAAAAAATTTGTGATAAAAAAATACTACTCATTACGTTAAAGAAATTAGATTCGATTTAATGTGAATAATACATCGATATAAGAAATGATCTTATTTCTATTAGATGATTTTATAGACATTTGAGTTTCAGTCTACAAGAATCTAAACTTAGGCTAAAAGCCTATAAACTAGTTGAATCCGAGAAATTCGTAAAGTTCAACTAAGTTATTTATGTAAATTTTATCTGGAATATGATAAAACTTATTGAAAATTACTCTTATAAATATATAACTGTCTATCCTTATTTCATCTAATTAATTTGAGTTTTATTAATTGATATTCGAGTTTTTTGGGTTTTTTTTCTCTATTATCAATTCTCTATTTTGCACGTTCTCCTTAAAAGGTTAGATTATTGAATTCCATCGTAATTCGCTCTTAAAAAATTTTCAAATGCATACAAGAATTTAACTCGAGACTCTTGCTTAGAACGAATATTTCGAGATGTTAGATTTTGTTTTGTTTATTCTTATATACAGGAATAATGATTCATTATGATCAGAATAAGTGAAGTTAGGAAGTCAATTGATGAATATGAGGAAGCCGACCTCATATTCTTTTCAAAGGACGACCTACTCCTGGGTGACATGAAAAATAAGAGGCCGCTCTACCTTTCAGTACATGCAACCTCTTAAACCTCAGTCGGGGTATTGAAGCTCACCTTTTCTGTTCCGAGTACACTAAGAGTTGTTATATATATATATACATATATATATATATATAGGTAGCCATGCGTGTTAATAGATCTTCTTCTATACTAGTAGTAGCCGTAGTGGGTGAATCGGTTTCTTAGGTTAAGTAAGGTTTAGTTTCTTCTTTATTAGATTAGAAGGATAAGCACGGTTATTGCTGTTTGTCCCAACATTCAGCCGAGGTAGGCCTCGTTATAAGTAGTTAACGAAGGCCATTTGATGTCTATAAGTGAATGGATGCCTGCTCCTTGGGTATGCTTTCAAAAGGGCTGTTTTCATGCGTGCTGGTGTTTGTGGTCTCTTGGTTATTCTAGAAGTCTAGTCTCTCTCAGTCCAGTTTCGATCTCGAACTAACTTTTCTTAATAGATAGGCGGGAAGAGAGATATTTAGAAAACCCGATTTCCTGTCTTACGACAGCCTAACTCAAAAAAGAGGTATGAAGCCATGTTCTTCGCAGCGTGCCACTCACAAACATAGAACCTTAGTTCCTAGTTTCTTAGTGCTTTCCTTCCATGAGCTATTTATAAGCCACAACTCACTTCGATGTTTCCAATTTTCCATAGAATCTCCGGAGCTTTCCTAGTCACTATAGTTTTGTTTTTTTATCTTCTTTGTCTGAAAATAGGTTTGATTTGCTTCACCTATGAGAATTTCTACCAATTCTTCTTTTATTTATCAAAGCCCATCCTAATCGCCGTCGAGATTACTGCCTTAGCCCTGTCCTATCATCTGTATAAATTCCAGACAATAATTTTATCAACATTGAGCTTGAGCAGAACGAAATGGCTTTTCTAATAAATCGACTTCCTAAGGAAGAACTTTCAAGCTAGGTGGAGTCTCAGGCTTTTTATCAATTCGTAGATCAGAGATTTCTGGGTCTTTGACATAGCAGACACAATAAGCTTTCTCTCCCTTCGCACAACCGAGGTTTTTCCTATATTTAGAAGTGCATTTTGTTGAGATAGAATTGATAGACTAAGCACCAACTAGATCGCCAATGAACAAAATACGCACAAAGACATTTGAAACTTATTTTTGTGGCCGATTTTTTCACAAAATGCACTTCTCTTTCAAGAGAGAGAAGGGCGACAAAAAGAAAAAAAAATGGAATCAAGAAATGCACTTTCTTTGCCAGGAGAAGAAGGGCCGCTTTTCTTGTAACGAATCTATTCCATCGAATTTCTCCGGGACAAGGAGTGCTATCGCACGTGGCTGCAAAGGGCTAAAAAGGAATCCAGAACCAGAGTGCAAAGCGGAAAGGGATTGACTTGGTTGGTTCACTGATAGTCTCGCTCGCGTATCACCCGCTGGCGGATCGGCCGCTCTTTCCCTTTCAAGTGCCTATACCTGAGAGTTCTCTCCATTAGAAGATGCGAGTCTGACTCTGTACTTGGTAACAATCCCTTCTGTGCACACTTCCTTCCTTATCCTTCGATTCCAAAGACCCTTCAAGCCTTGCTTACTCTTACTGAATTTCATGCTTCAAAGCAGAGTTTCATTCCCGTATTCAATTTCCCCTGGGATCACTGAACTCACTTTCGTTTTAGGAATGGATTTTTGGCATCAATGCCGATTGCCTTCTATGAGCATAAAAAAAAAGATACGGATCAGACGCCCTGGACTTCGATTATCTCGATTTGCCTTTTTGCTTGTTGTCTCTTTTAAAGTATTCCCTATTTGCTTGCCAATCATAGCAATAGTAGAAACTTCTTCCCCTCGGTCACTCCATTCTTGTCTCGATGATAGAGCTATTTTTAATACTTGGAATAAAAATGGGATAATACATTAATTAATTATTTATTAATATAGTATTAATATAAGATATTAATATAAGATACAGTATTATTCTAAGTATATTAAATTATTATTAATAATAAATTATTATTAAATTATTATTAATAATATTAATTGTAAGTATAGTAATAAGTGTTGTAAACATTTGTTCAATAAATTGAAATTATTATTAATAATGATAGCTATTGCCTCACCAACTAGCTAATGAGACGCAAGTCCCTCATTGGGCGGATTCCTCCTTTTATTCCTCAGCCTACGGGGTATTAGCATCCGTTTCCAGCTGTTATTCCTCTCCCAAGGGCAAGTTCTTACGTGTTACTCACCCGTCCGCCACTGGAAACACCACTTCCCGTCCGACTTGCATGTGTTAAGCATGCCACCAGCGTTCATCCTGAGCCAGGATCGAACTCTCAATGAGATTCATAGTTGCATTACTTATAGCTTCCTTGTTCGTAGACAAAGCGGATTCGGAATTGTCTTTCATTTCAAGGCATAACTTGTATCCATGCGCTTCATATTCGCCTAGAGTTCGCTCCCAGAAATATAGCCATCTCTGCCCCCTCACGTCAATCTCACGAGCCTCTTCATTGAACCGCGGCGGGAGAGCAAAGCCAAATAGAAAAACTCACATTAGGTTTAGGGATAATCAGGCTCGAACTTTTGACTTCCACCACGTCAAGGTGACACTCTACCACTGAGTTATATCCCTTCCCTGCCCGCATCGAGAAATAGAATAGTCAGTTCTATGGATCATCCTAAATATCCCATATTACTTGAGTCACTAATAAGTTGTGTCAAGGGACTCTTGGAGATTGACTGGGGATATCTTTGACTATATCAGATACATAACGATAGCCGAATGGGATTAAGTTAGTGGTCAGTTAGCGCTATGGCTTATCACAGGGTAGCATACCCTGTTATCAAGAACAGGGTCATAAAGATAAAAAACTGCTAATTCATACAGAGCCATCGAACCGATAGAGTTTCTTTTAGTTTCGTAGATTGTTGTACACCTGGGAAAGGGATGTCAAGACCTCAGTCTAACTAATCGAATCCTTGCCCAATACCCGGAAATAGGGGCTTTTTGAAGAGGACATGTTCTAAAAAGGTCGAGGTATTTTGAATTGTTTATTGACACGGACAAAGTCAGGGAAAACCTCTGAAATTATTTCAATATTGAACCTTGGACATATAAGAGTTCCGAATCGAATCTTTTTAGAAAAAATATTTTTTGTTTCATGGTAGCCTACTTCAGTCCCCTTACAAAACTTTCGTTATTGGGTTAGCCATACACTTCACATATTTCTAGCGATTCACATGGCATCATCAAATGATACATACTTTCGTGTTCAGAGCATTATCCGAGTGAGTAGGCAGTGCCTACCAAGGAAAGCTTTCTTGAAGAGGCTAGGCTGCTTCCTTTTCAGCGCCCGCCCTTTATTTATTTAGATGTTGAGGCAAGGCAAGCCTCAGGAAAGTATAGGTTTGTTCCCAGCTCCATCTCGGCCGGCATCCTGCTCTCGAGGAGGTGGGGTCCTGGAGCGAACTACTCATTATTGTGTTGCCCCAAGCGAGGAGAATTGTTTTAAGGGAGAAAAAGCGTGGTTGACAAACCATTTTATTAGATTGGTTTAGTTCGGGGGAAATTTTTTGGGTGAACGAGTCCTATGTTGATGTTAGAGAGTTATTGGCTTGAAAAAGAAAGAAAGGAAGGATAAGATGAGGGAAGAAGATAAGGGTTAGGTCAATCAGTTGACTTCCTTACTACTCCGCTGAAAGAGCTATCCTACCCGACCAATTTCTTACATGACCCTTTTCAACTATAGTCCAAGTCGTACCCTACCCTACCCTTGCAATAACAACCTAAGCTAATTAGCTGTTGCTGACCGTGCTTCACTCCATCTCGCTTTCGACCTCAGCTCCTATGCTTGGTGTCGACCCTTACACCATAAATAGAATAAAGATATCCTAGGAACCAAGCTAGGGATTCACGACTAGTGCGAAAGCCTAGCGAACAAAGAAGCGCAGCCCTTTTCTTGCTCACTTCTTGCGCATCCCCATAGTAGTACCTGTTAGTTGTGATCAGATCTAGTCGACATCAAATGAATCTATGAGAAAGATTATCAATGACCAGACATTCGGAATATAGCAAAGATGCTAGGTGCGAAAAGGTGTTGTTTAAGAGTCTCGTTAGGTTACGTATTCCGGGTGCGTTCCCAAGTTGGTACTAAGTCTCAGCCCCTGCTTGGTGCCCACCGTTTGGTTGGCTGACTTTCCTTGGGTTTTCCCTCTTGTTGTTGTTTGGTGCGGCCCAAGGTTGGCGCCATCATAAAAAGCTTTTTAAAACAAGGAAGTGCATTCTAGACCTCCAGAAGGAAGCAAAAAGAGTCGTTACACTGACAGGTAGAGCCAACGACCCACTAAGACTAACCTATCTACAATTAAATCCCCGAACAGCAGGACAAGCAAAAATGGTTGAAAAGTCTACTGTTTGAAAGAGAGTAAAACAACCTGAAATCCCAGGAGCTCCATTGGATGGTTGGTGCAAGGTTAGAAACTGGAACACATTGATTCCGCTCGTTCCCTTAAAAAAGCCATTCAGGTTCGTTATCGATTAGGTATCAGTGGGAACATAAAGATAAACGAATTAACTTAGTATTAGATCGACCAAATTGTAATTATTAGCTGGCTATCTGGATACCTCATTTAATTTGTGAGGTAAAATTGGAATTTTTACGGACCTATGGTTTGACGATACAGTGATACAGGTCGGGGCCTGCCTGATAAAGTTGAGTTTTGGTACAAATAAACACCTTAAGTCTTAATTATTAGATTGTAAAAATATTTTATTAATCATAATCATTATATTTATTTTATTTTATTATTTTTTATTATTTTTGTGCAAGGGGAATAAAAGAGGACAAGCAGCCCATGGCACAAGAAGAATAAAAGAGAAAAAAAAAAAGAGAGAAGCCCATGTAAGGAAGCAAGCTGCAACCGAAAAGGGCAGCTTCTAAAAGGAGAAGAGAAGAAGAAATTGGAAAGCAAGGAAAAGGAGTGCCATTATTAGGAAGCTGGGGCTGCAATATAACAAGCAGCTGCGAGCCGCAAAAAAAAAAAATCACAGGCAGCGGAGCTTCTGCTGAGAAGAAAAAAAGAAAAGCGAAGAAGAGAGCTGAGAGAAGCGGAAGATTCCGGAAATTCAGCAGTGAAGAAATTTACAATACTGCTGTAGAAAAATTCCAAACAAAGCGATAGAATTTCGAATTTTCCAGAGAAGAAAAAGTCCAAAGAACAACGAGAAAAAATACAGTAGCTCCAAGTGAAGAAAAAAGCCATGATTTCTTCCAAGAAATTGGTTCCTTCTTTCCCTTTAACCATGAACTAATTTTATGTTTAGAATCTTGATGAAACCCTAACTATGTGACTTTGATTTATTTTATTTTGGGAGATTTATTCTATTATTTATGTGATTGCATATCTTGGGATGTTATTGGTTTGATGCAATTAATTCTTGGTGATTGTTCTTTTAGAATAATTATTTGGGTTAATTGATATTTTTATCCATGCTTAATTCTTGTAGTCTTGGGTATGAGAGATATGTGATTTTTGCAAGTATATTGTGGGTTTTAGAATTGAATAGTTAATGCTAATTTTAGATGATTTATGTCATAGGAATGAATAAGTCATGCTAATGGTTAGATGGATTATGTCATGCATTTAAGCACAATATATTTCTCTAGTGAATCGAAACTTGTAGCCTAGATCACCACATGAATGTTTAATCTTTTCTCCTAAATAAAATTAAATTAAATCATTGTTATATAGGTTAGTGGTGGATTCAAGGTTCTAAATCATCTCTTTGGTTAAGCTCTCGTTATTTTAGTTATTTTATTTATTAGTTTTATTTAATTTAGTAATAATTTTTAGATAAGAAACTTTAATTCTTTTTATAGAATTAATTTAGGAAGATAATAATTTAAGTAGTTAAGCCTTTCTCTGTGGTTCGATACCTTAATACTTTCCTATTACTTTGATCTTGTGCACTTGCAAGTATTGAGTTAAAACTTTGTTACAAAAATCTCGATCAAGTTTTTGGCGCCGTTGCCGGGGAAGGGTTAATTTAATTGCTTGTGTTATTGTCTCCTAAATTTGTTAGTATTTTTGTTTGTTTCAATTTTTTTTATTATTATTGAAAAAATTTGTTTTGTTATCTTAGTTGTCTTTAATTTTTTTTTGTCTTCTTTATTTTGTTATAATTCCCTTTTATTTAGATATTTATTCTTCATTATTATTTGTAGTAATTTTTTCTTTTCTTGAATTTGTTTATTAATGCATGGTCGTCGTTCGCTCTCTGTTGATTTGAAAGAATTTGATCTTGAGATAGAGCGTACACTTAAGGTGCTTAGAGCACAAGGAAAAATCACTAACACTTTTGACATTAAAATGGCTGAGCATCCGCGAGCACTAAGGGAGTATTTTACTCCCAACACATATAACTCACCAATAGGTAATGGAATACCTGAAATTGAGGCTAATCACTTTGAAATCAAAGCTTCTACTATTAAATGCTACCATCTTTTTATGGCCTTGATTCTGAAAATCCTTATAAGCATATTGATGAGTTTTTAGAAATTTGCTCTACTTTTAAGCTACCTAATGTTACTGATGATGCTATTAGATTGCGTCTTTTTCCTTTCTCTTTGAAGGATAAGGCTAAACATTGGTTACACACATTTGAGAGAATAGGTACATGGGCTGAGATGTCTAGGGAATTTTTGAAAAAAATATTTTCCTATGGGTAAACTTACAAGATTAAGGAGAGAGATCACCACTTTTTCCCAACAAAATAATGAACAATTTCATGAGAGTTAGGAGAGATTTAAAGAACTTCTTCGTAGTTCCCCTCACCATGAAGTCCCTAAATGGCAGCAAATCCAAAGTTTTTATTCAGGACTAGATGAGAGAAATCGCCAAATGGTTGATTCCTCTTGTGGTGGTACTTTTCTTCATAAAAATACAGATGAGGCGTGGGATTTATTTGAAAATTTGAGTGATAATTCGCAACAACATGCCACCTCCTCACGTGTAGGCACATCTAGGCAAATAGGAAATAGAGGAATGTATGAAGTTTCTCAAAATGTTGATCTTACTTTGAAAGTTGATGCCTTATCCAAAAAGTTTGATCAATTGTTAGCTTTAAATACATTGCCTACTAATTCTCCTAATGTTCAAGGTGTTTGTGCAATTTGCTCTAGTCCTTCTCATGTTATTTATGACTGTTCTAGTGCTTCACTATTTCCAGAATTTGTGCAGGAACAAGTCAATGCAGCTCAAGGATTTCACAGGCAAAATGACCCCTATTCAAACACGTACAATTCAGGCAGGAAAAATCATAATTTCTCCAGGAAGCAACAAGGAGGGGAAGGTCAATTAGGCCAACAACAATATCAGCAGAATAAACAACCTGGTATGACTGCTCCTCTTGGTTTTCAATCTCAAAGGTATGTACCTCCTCATCCTCCTCAAAGTGGAAATTCTATTTTTGAAGAAACAGTCTTATCTGCTTTGAAATGTTTGGAAGTTAAGACACAAATTCTAGACTCTCACACTTAATCTATTGTTAAGTTAGAAACTCAAATAGGGCAACTGGCTAATGCAATAAGTAGAAGAGATGAGGGTAGGCTTCCTAGTCATCCAATAGAGAACCCTAGAACTAATTATCATGAGCAAGCTAAAGCTGTAATTACCCTTAGGAGTGGGAAGGAGGTAGATAATAAAGTAGGAGAACCAATTAAAGATAATGAATTAAATGAAAACGAAACTGAGGAGATTGATATAGAAACTAAAATTGAAAAGAATATAGAAAAGGAACTAGCTTCCTCTTCTAAATATAAAACTCCAGAACCATCTCCCATGACTTTGTACAAGCCTAAGGTTCCATTTCCTCAAGCTTTATTACCACCTCCACATCTTAGAAAGGACAACAAAATGGAAGACATATTAGAAACCTTCAAAGAAGTTAAAATCAACCTTCCACTTTTAGATGCCATTAAGCAAGTCCCAGCCTATGCAAAGTTTCTTAAAGACATGTGCACTTTCAAAAGAAAATCTAAAAGTTAATGTTTCTAAGAAAATCTTCTTAACTGAACAGTAAGCTCCATTTTGCAACATAACACTCCACCTAAATACAAAGACCCTGGTGTCCCTACCATCTCTTGTCTTATTGGTGATTATAAAATAGATAGGGCACTCTTAGATTTAGGTTCTAGTGTTAACTTGATTCCTTACACCGTCTATGAAGAATTAGGATTAGGGGAACTGCAACCAACTGATATGACTTTACAGTTAGCTGATAGATCAATCAAGGTACCTACGGGAAGGATAGATGATGTTCTTGTTCAAATTGATAAGAATGTCTTCCCTGTAGGCTTTGTAGTTTTAGATATGGAACCTGGTAGATCTTCTAATAATCATATCCTTTTATTCTAGGCTACTGGGGTAATGGATGTCTCTGTGATGAATATGAGGATTAGATTGAATATCTTTAAAGCTTCTTCACGACCAATTATGGAAGATGATTATGATTGTTATTTTGTAGATATAATTGATGAATTAATTGAAGAAACTCTACCTATAATGTGTTCTAAAGAATCTGCTTCTATTGAGAATGAGAATATTATGTGCATGGATAATGTAAATTCTATTTTTCCTTATATTGCACCACTAGAAAATTCTTCATGGGTTGGGAATCATGAACCTTTGCCTGTGCTTGCAAAATCCCCTGTTGTACCTTCTCTTATGTGTCCACCCCAGCTTGAATTGAAAACTCTTCCTTCTAAACTTAAATATGTTTTCTTAGGTGAAAATAAAACTTTGCTTGTGATTATTTCATCTGAGTTAAAATCTGACCAAGAAAGGGATTTAATTAAAGTTCTTTCTAATCATAAAGGGGCTATAGGGTGGTCCATAGCTGATTTAAAAGGAATAGACCCATATGTATGCATGCATAGAATACATCTAATAGACAATGTGCAACCTTCTAGGGAATTACAAAGAAGGCTAAACCCTAACATGAAAGAAATAGTAAAAAAGGAAGTAGTTAAGCTCTTAGATTCTGGTATTTGTTATCCTATCTTTGATAGTCCATGGGTTAGTCCTATACAAGTTGTACCAAAGAAGGCAAGAGTGTCTGTAATTGAGAATAAGGAAGGAGAGTTAGTTCCTACTAGAGAAGTTACTGGGTGGAGAATGTGTGTGGACTATAGAAAACTAAATGTTGCAACTAGAAAAGACCACTTCCCTCTACCTTTTATTGATCAAATTCTTGAAAAATTAGCTGGTCAAAGTTTTTATTGCTTCTTAGATGGTTATTCAGGATACTATCAAATTCCAGTATACCCCAAGGACCAAGAGAAAACTACTTTTACATGCCCTTTTGGTACTTTTGCTTTTCGTAGAATGTCCTTTGGATTATGTAATGGGCCTGCTACTTTTCAAAGATGTATGCTTGCTATCTTTTCTGATATGGTTGATAAGTTTCTTGAGGTTTTCATGGATGATTTTTCTGTTTTTGGACCTACTTTTGAAGATTGCCTTAATAACTTGTCTGCTGTTTTAGAAAGATGTGAAGAAGCTAACTTAGTTCTAAGTTGGGAAAAGAGTTATTTCATGGTTACAGAAGGAATAGTTTTGGGACATAAAGTGTCTAAAGAAGGAATTGAAGTAGATAAAGCTAAAATTGATTTGATTGCTAATCTTCCTCCACCTAAATCTGTTAAGCAAATTAGATCATTTTTTGGGGGCATGCGAGGATTTTATAGAAGATATATAAAAGACTTTAGCATGATTGCTAGACCTTTAACTAATCTCTTGAGAAAAGTTGTTGCATTCAATTTTGATGAATCTTGCATGAAAGCTTTTGAAAAACTTCGTTCTCTTCTTATATCTGCACATATAGTTCAGGCTCCTAATTTTTCTTTACCCTTTGAAATCATGTGTGATGCTTCTGATTTTGCTGTGGGAGCTATTTTAGGGCAAAAGACTGAAAAAAAACCTCATGTCATTTACTATGCTAGTAGAACTCTTACAGATGCTCAAAGAAATTATACAACAACTGAAAAAGAGTTATTGGCTGTAGTTTTTGCACTTGAAAAATTTCGTTCTTATCTCTTACATTCCAAAGTGATTATTTATTCTGATCATTCTGCTTTAAAATACTTATTGTCAAAGAAAGAGACTAAACCAAGATTGATTAGATGGATATTACTTTTGCAAGAATTTGATATTGAAATCAGAGATAAAAAAGGTTCAGAAAATTTAGTAGCTGATCATTTATCTAGATTGTGGATAATAATCATGATGAAGCAGTTGCTTTGAAAGATAGCAGTTATTTTCTTTATCACATTCTCTTGTCCCTTGGTTTGCACCTATTGTTAACTATCTCTCTGCAGGTGAAATTCCAGCACATTGGAATAGACAAGATAGGGATAAATTCTTTTCAATGGTTAAGTATTATTATTGGGATGATCCCCACCTGTTTAAACATTGTCCTGATCAAGTAATCCGTAGATGCATACTTGAATGTGAATTTCATAGTATCTTAACTTTTTGTCATTCGTATGCATGTGGTGGACATTTTGGAGGTCGTAAAACTGCTGCTAAAGTTCTTCAAAGTGGTTTTTATTGGCCTAGTTTATTCAAAGATGCTCATAATTTTTACTTGGCATGTGAAAGGTGTCTACGTACTGGTTCTATTTCTAAACGTAATATGATGCCTTTACAACCTATTTTAATTGTTGAGATCTTTGATGTTTGGGGAATTGATTTTATGGGTCCTTTTCCATCTTCTTTTGGTTATCATTATGTTTTGGTAGCAGTGGATTATGTGTCTAAATGGGTGGAAGCTATAGCTACAAAAACAAATGATCATAAGATAGTTATTAAATTTGTTAGAGATCATATTTTCTGTAGATTTGGTACCCCTAGAGCTATTATTAGCGATGGAGAAAGTCATTTTTGTAACCGTTCTTTTGAAGCTCTTCTTAGAAAGTATTCTATAACTCATAAAGTGGCTATCCCTTATCACCCCCAAACAAGTGGTCAAGTAGAAGTGTCTAATAGAGAGATTAAATCCATTCTTGAGAAAACTGTTAGACCTGATAGGAAGGATTGGTCTCAAAGACTGAATGATGCACTTTGGGCTTATCGCACAGCTTACAAGACTCCTATAGGAATGTCCCCTTTTAGACTCCTTTTTGGGAAAGCATGTCACTTGCCAGTAGAATTAGAACATAGAGCTTATTGGGCTATTAAAGCTCTTAATTTTGATTTGAAGCAAGCTGGTTCTAATAGAAAATTACAATTAAATGAACTTGATGAATTACGAAATGAGGCATATGAGAATGCTAAAATTTACAAAGCTAAAACTAAAGCTTTTCATGATAAGATGATTTCTCGAAAATCATTTGAACCTAACCAAAAAGTTTGGCTTTTTAATTCTAAATTACATCTTTTTCCTGGTAAGTTGAGATCTCGTTGGGATGGACCTTTTATTGTCAAACAAGTTTTTCCCTCAGGTGCTATTCAGATTGCAGATCTTGAAAACAATCGAACCTTGATTGTTAATGGACAACGGTTGAAGCCTACTAATACCAATGACATGGATGAAGGTAAAATTGAATCTACTATGTTAGTAGATCCTATATATAACGAATAGTTGATGACAGAGTCTGGCTGAAGACTTTAAATTTAGCGCTTTTGGGAGGCAACCCAATATATTTATTTTGTTTGTTTATTTTATTTTATTATTTCACTTGATTGGTAGAAAGGTAGGAAGTGTTTGTTTTGTAGGGTAATAAAACAACTTATCATTATCATGGAGATTACAGAGATTGTTTACTACTCTTGCAGACATGCACTATTATTGCCTTTTCTACCAGGTTGTATTGTTCTTTTCTTTATCTCTTGTCTACTCCTAGCATTCTTTTATCACATTGTGGACAATGTAGGGTCTAGGTGTGGGGGAGAAGATGCTTTTGTTCTAGTGTCAATTTTTTTTAGCCGTTATTGTTCAATTTTTGCTGAATTTTTTTATTTTATTTTTCTATATTATTTTGAAAAAAAAAATGATTTCACTTAAAGAATGATTCTTTTTGAGTTCTTTTAAAAATGTCTTGAATATGTTGAGAAAAGTACTTGCTTTCTTGTTTTTAATTAGGGTGATGAACTTATGTTCTATATCTGTTATAACTTTTGCATGACTTACACTTGAGCACATGGGTTATTGCTAGTATTTAATAAATCCTTTACATTATTTTTTAGCTACATAAAGTTGATGAATCTCTTCCCTACATTCTAGAACTTACTTGAGTACCTCTTGAGGCGAAATAGAAAGGTTTTCCTTATTTGACTCAAAGACGATGGTCATAGGCTTTCTTTGAATCGTTTGTGCCTTTCAAGCCTACCAAATTTCATGATTTTTACCTTCGTACCCTTTTGAGCCTTAAATGTTATTTCTTTTTTTAAACCACTTAAATATTAACCCTTAATCTTGTAGAGAGCTTAATGCAAACTTCCAAATTGTGCTTTAATGGTGGGTTATTGTTTTTTGTGTTATGGAAAGAGGATATATGATTTTGACAAAAATGGAGAAAAAAAAAGTATTATATGACTTGTTGTGTTGAAAAATATAAACGTATTGAGCAGAAAAAAAAAAAAGAAAAGAAAAGTTGATACATGATTGTTACAAGTCATGAAGTGAAAAAAAAAATAGTCAAGAGGCCCGAATTTGTAAATGTAAGAAAAAAATGGCTTTAAAGGAGAAAATTTTTAGAAAAGAAGATGGTAGTTGGTGAATGTATTAAATGAAAAAAAAAGAGAAGTTAAAACAGAGTTAGAAAGTTTGCTTAAATTTTAAAGTGTCCATATTCGTTGTAAGCTCTCTTTTCTTTGAATTTGAATTCCTTACCTTCGTTTGATAACTAACACCCTAGGTCCCTAGCCTTACATTACAAGCTTTAAAGTCCTACCTGATTTGAGTTGAGTTTGAGAATCCTTGATTAGTGGAGAGAAGGTACAAAGAGTGAGCCTATGGAATGAACTCTTGTTGAGATTTGTTCTCTATGTGTAACTTGTAAATTTTGTTTAGTATTTATTTTATACTCTCTTATGACCACAATCACACATTACACAAGTTTTGCATTAGTTATGGGAGATAATTGAATATTTGTTTGTTAACTTGAGTTTGGAAATAAGAGAAAGAGTGCTCGTCTTGATAAGTTTGATATATTGATGAAGGGTACTTAGTTTGGATTATTCTCTATCCTTTCTAAAGTTTGTTATTTATTTGACTTTGTGGGTACGTCGTCTGCAAACCCTCACGAGATCATACTCGTCCACTAGGGGTAACTTAGGGGTTTAAAGGGCTTGTTGTACATGCTAAGTGCAATCGTGAGTCCTACGAAAGTGGCTAGTTAATCTTTCTTTTTGTTATTTTATTTTATTTTATTTATTTATTATTATTTTTTTTTTGCTTGAGGACTAGCAAAACTTAGGTGCGGGGGAGTTGATAAAGTGGTACAAATAAACACCTTAAGTCTTAATTATTAGCTTGTAAAAATATTTTATTAATCATAATCATTACATTTATTTTATTTTATTTATTTTTTATTATTTTTGTGCAAGGGGAATAAAAGACGACAAGCAGCCCAATGCACAAGAAGAATAAAAGAGAGAAAAAAAAAAAAAAAAGAGAGAAGCCCATGTAAGGAAGCAAGCTGCAACCGAAAAGGGCAGCTTCTAAAAGGAGAAGAAAGAAGAAAATGGAAAAGGGCAGTTTCTAAAATGAGATGAGAAGAAGAAATTGGAAAGCAAGGAAAAAGAGTGCCATTATTAGGAAGCTGGGGCTGCAATATAACAAGCAGCTGCGAGCCGCGAAAAAAAAAATCACAGGCAGCGGAGCTTCTGCTGAGAAGAAAAAAAAGAAAAGCAGAAAAAAAAAGAAGAAAGCTGAGAGAAGCAGAAGATTCCAGAAATTCAGCAGCTGAAGAAATTTCCAGCTGCTGCAGAAAAATTCCAGCAAAGCAATAGAAATCTGGGCAGCAGAATTCCAGAATTTTCCAGCAGCAGAAGAAATTTCCAGCAGCAGAAAAGTCCAGCAACAGCAGAAAAATATAGCAGCTCCAAGTGAAGAAAAAAGCCATGATTTCTTCCAAGAAATTGGTTCCTTCTTTCCCTTTAGCCATGAACTAATTTTATGTTTAGAATCTTGATGAAATCCTAACTATGTGACTTTGATTTATTTTATTTTGGGAGATTTATTCTATTATTTATGTGATTGCATATCTTGGGATGTTATTGGTTTGATGCAATTAATTCTTGGTGATTGTTCTTGTAGAATAATTATTTGGGTTAATTGATATTTTTATCCATGCTTAATTCTTGTAGTCTTGGATATGAGAGATATGTAATTTTTGCAAGTATATTGTGGGTTTTAGAATTGAATAGTTCATGCTAATTTTAGATGATTTATGTCATAGGAATGAATAAGTCATGCTCATGGTTAGATAGATTATGTCATGCATTTAAGCACAATATATTTTTCTAGTGAATCGAAGCTTGTAGCCTAGATCACCACATGAATGTTTAATCTTTTCTCCTAAATAAAATTAAATCATTGTTATATAGATTAGTGGTGGATTCAAGGTTCTAAATCATCTCTTTGGTTAAGCTCTCGTTATTTTAGTTATTTTATTTATTAGTTTTATTTAACTTAGTAATAATTTTTAGATAAGAAACTTTAATTCTTTTTATAGAATTAATTTAGGAAGATAATAATTTAAGTAGTTAAGCATTTCTCTGTGGTTCGATACCCTAATACTTTCATATTGCACTCGCAAGTATTGAGTTAAAACTTTGTTACAAAAATCTCGATCACTGCCGACTGGGAATTCATATCGTAGTTGGCTTTCTCCCAGAGCACAACGAGATTCGTTGGTAGAAAAGATACGGATCTAATGATCAAGGCGGACAGATTAGTTAAAATCTATCTATACATCTTCTCAGTGTCTAAGCTGATTCTTGTTCCTATTTCTAGAATAATCGAATCACTCTAATTACTTCTTTTTTTATTTTCCTATCGGCTCTGGCTTCTGCATCGAAGACATCCTTATTCGTTTTTCGCTTTTATTAGTAATAGTGGTCGGGATAGGCTAGGCTTCCCCCAAGGCAATAAGTAGAGTTCTAGTACCGGTAGTATTCTTCATCAATAGAATGTTCACAGGGGCAGAAATAGACTACACAGGGTTCGCCCCTGACTTCGCTTGTTAGCGCTTAGACCACTACCTTTCATCTAGGCTACCTGTTCTTGATTCAATTAATCAATTGTGTTTTGTGCTTTCATTCCAAGCAAGCTTCTTATACGGGATCCGATGCATCCAGTAGGAATTGAACCTACGAGTTCCCCAATTATGAGTTGGGTGCTTAAACCATTCAGTCATGGATGCAAAAAGACTCAGCGAGTAAACTAGGTTTTGGTATTCTTTCTCGAGCTTCTATTTCTTCTGTTAAAGGAGATTCGAGAAAAGATGGAATAGGAAGACGTGTTTCCAGAACGAACAAGATACGGGTTGAGAAGGGGGAGTTAGCAAAGTTAGACAAGATTGGAATGGGCATAGGAACATGCATTGATGTACCAAATCGCTAGACTCTTACTCTAAGTATTAGGTAATATACTCATGCGGATACCAACACTCTATTGGAGAGTGGATATGGACACACGGGAGCCGTTGCTTACTTTCTTAGTAGCGAAAGAAAAGGGCAGGGCTTTTTTCGTATTAATAGTGGGCCGGTCTCATGAAATCTATGCCGGTCGTAGGAATTAAACGAAGGTCGAAAGCTCTCATCACACTCTCCAGAATCAAGGTGCACTTTTTGATGTTTCTTTTCTATTTAAGAGAACCCTACTTTCTTCTCTGCCCAACAAGATGGAAGCTCTTGGCGGCGAGGGACTCAGGATAAATGCTTTCGAGGCAATGGGTGGACTGATACCTGTTACCGAATCGATATTAGCTTTTATTAGAATTATATAAGAGAGAGAAGTAGGGTCTGGTGTCCTAGCCGATTGGTCAAATATCGACTACTTCACCCAACTTGCAACTACTTTACTTAGACTACCGCCAACTGAACATCAAGCCAAACTCACAGAAGAGAATCCCTGCTTCTAGCCGACAGACATTGGTGACGATGACCACGACTTGTGGATTTAGCGATGCGAACCTTCATCTCACCTATGGACTTTTTTCCACATAGCTATACGAGAAGAGAAGGAGATCAGTATGGAATAGCCAAATCCATCAGATGTCGAATCAGTCGATCGGCCAGTGGAAGGAAATCTCATTCCATAAACTTCTCTCCCCATCATTGAGTCAAGACAAAATGAGAAGTAGCTAACCAACTTCTAGGAGAAAGATAATTGACTGCATTGATCTTGGTAGCTACGCCACCCACAGAATTGTTAGAACCTAAAGGAGCATGAGTCATAGCAGATGCCTATGCTTTGATTCGAAAGCCCTAGCCAGTGAGGAATCCCCAGGAAGATTGGAGTATTTAATTCCTCCTTCCCTCAGTTTGGTTTGAACCTGTCCCAACAACGAACACCTGCGCTAATAAAAAGAAATGGGCAGTAGTGTTGGGGCGCTGATGGCCCAATTCAAATAAAAAAGGGAAAAAAATGCCATAAAGGATGAAAAGAGTGCCCGTCTATGCTTTCCTAGAGAATAGCCTAAGCGCTAAGAAGGTCCAATCATTGTTAATACAAGCATGTCAGATTCTTTCAGGAGAACACCCATACATCGGGGGGTTGATAAGTGAATTCCTATAGATGTCAGGAATCCATCTGATTTACTATTTCCATTTTTTTCTTGATTTTAATTAATTGCCTTTTTTTTTTTTTTTTACACCACAAGTTTGAAATCTTAATGCAGCACATAGGAAGCTGGTCTTTCTCAACGTGGTGTATAGCACGAAAAACCTTTGGATACAAGATAGGGGCCGTTCACATGAAAGAAAAAAAATTTCTTTCTTCTCTTCTTTCTCTTTCCCAAGGGGGAAAGAGGCTCATGCCTTCGGGAAACAAGTCGCCAGTAGATTGAGAGGTTATAAAGATGATTAGGATTGAGCAATCCCTACCTGTGAGCGCTGCGCTAAGGTAGCTTGCTTGCGATCAACCAAATCGAGACAGAAGTAGGTAGTTGACCAGGGTGTTTATTCAATAAACTCTCGGTCATGGTATCAATGGCACTCTTTGCCGAGAGAATGGTCTGCTCCTGCTACTGAGCAGGAGTGACTATTGCTTAGTCGTTTTCAAGTGTGACCCTCAATCGAGTTAGCGAAGAGAAAAGTCTATCTAAAAAAGGAAATGTGCTCTATGTTTCAACCACCATATTTTCTCTCATTACTAGAGCAAGTGTTTGGGCAGGTGGAGTGATGGCTAAGCGAGTCAGTCAACAAGCGGGATATATGAAGTGAACCCTATACGGCTGTTCAGCATTGGGAAATCGAAAGGAAAAAAACCTTTTTCCCTGGTTGAATTAGAAAATATTCCCGGGCCCGTAAAAAACCTCTTCTGCATATTCGGACCACTTTGGCCAATATGAGTTCACCTGGTACTAGCAGCTTTCCTTTCAACCCATGACTTGCTACTAAAACGTACTCTGCCATAATCTCATTCCTTTGCTCAAATCACCACCGCCACATTATCAGTCACGATTGTGAATTTCGAACCCAGAGTCCCGTCCTCTCAACATGAGAGATCTCTATCTGTCTTGCTTTATCTTGCAGACAACCTATTGGACAAGGCAAGGAAAGCCCAATGATTTTTTTTTTCGTGTTTCAGAATACGATTAACCAACATATGCCCGTGAAGTCAAGACAAATTGAGAAGGGAAGATTTCATGACCGTTGGGAAAGAGCTTGATTCCGGCGATACATTATGGGAAGGCTCATTCACTGAACGAAATCCATGTAAAAACCAAGGAAAATAACGTCAAGTAGAAACGAACAAGGTCTTAGGCACAAGGCGAAGCAGTCAATAGAAGTCTGTTCTCGCCTATCGATAGATAGCAGGTTGCTTCCAAGCTCCAACCATTTGAAACTGAATTGCTACTTTATTCCTGTTATTGATAGAGTGGTATTCTCCGCCCCTGTCAAATAAAAATAAAGTAGAGGGGAAGAGAGAAAGAATAAAAGCAAAGGATTTACAAGTCTAATGGGAGAAGAATGGCTGACACGTTGACTGCCTTCGATACTTGACAAAATAACCCAAGCAATCTAACTCTCGGGGCAGACCCCAACCGAAAGACGCTAGACGAACTAATGGCAAGCGAGATAAAGATCGTCTGTTATTTTTTCGGCCCCGGGGGAGTTTACTCGACCCATTCCCCAATCTCTCGTACTGCTCAAGTAAGTGTGCAACTCCATATGAGGACCTCCTTCTCTTCTGCCCACTCTCCGTTCACACGGTTCTCAAAGCAGAGGAGGAAGGGTGGGCAGCAGGTACCATGAGCCCTCTGTCCCCCACATCTATCCAGAAGCAAGTGTAGTTCACAGGTTCCGCCAAATGTTCCTATCTCTCGACAAAGATCGTGCGAGTGTGCAGTTAGGCTTCGGATGCTTCGCCATAGAATAGATCGACCTAGTTCCCTTTCTTTTTCGGTGCACTCGCTTTATATCTCTGACACACAAGGAAGGACGCGCTGGGAAGGAAGTAGCCCTAGCATCTGTCTGGCCGATCATTCCACCGGCATCTCGCATTCACGCTCCTGTTTAACTGCTGCTCGGGGATTAAATATGGAAATCCACTATAATAAGTAGAGGATGGAGATTTCTATTGTTCTAGAAAGCAACAGGGGGCTACATACTGATGGGGCCTAAGCCTTTTCAGGGGCTAGGATTGGTATGGGTTGTTTGCAAATAGAATAGGAAGAAGGTTCAAAGGCGAATTCTGATTCCTGATCTGGACTCGGTTCTTATAACCCGAGACGAAGACTCATTTAGAAGAAATAGAGAGGCTTTATCAATAGGAATCTCTCTCGTACACTCAAGAACAACTTGACTAACTAGCGACAGGGAGATTGAAAAGACTGATGGGAGGCCTGGTCGTAACTACCGCTTGAACGGAAAGAAAACTGGACGATCAATCCCTCATAGGAGAAAGAGAGCTATAATTTATTCTATTATAAAGGGTGAAAGGTGCGTTCCGAGGTGTGAAGTGGGAGAGAAGGGATGTCATAATTGGGGTTTTGAATAAGACGACCTTTTGCTTTTTCATTTTTTCGTTTTCATATTGAAAAAGTAATAAGAATTAAAGGTGTTAAGCTTTTTATCATCCTGGCGTCGAGCTATTTTTCCGCAGGACCTCCCCTACAGTATCGTCATTGCAGAGCTCTTTTATCGCGGAATTAGACCTGCTATTAACGTCGGCTTATCTCATTATTCATAATAATTTCAATTTATTGAATAAATGTTTACTACACTTATTACTATACTTATAATTTTACTATACTTATAATTAATATTATTAATAATAATTTGTTATTAATAATAATTTAATATACTTAGAATAATATTGTATCTTATATTAATATCTTATATTAATATTGTATTAATAAATAATTAATTAATGTATTATCCCGTTTTTATTCCAAGTATTAAAAATAGTATTCTCCCTTAATACTCCGACCGGAGTTTTATGAGAAAACTGAAGCCCCTTATCGGATTTGAACCGATGACTTATGCCTTACCATGGAGTTACTCTACTGCTGAGTTAAAAGGGCTTATTTGATTGAATTCCTGAATGGGCCACTATGTGGATAAAATATCTATAGATACAATCTATACATACGACAATCTATATGTACGTAGAATAGAATTGCATATATATATATATATATTCTATACATATTTTATTTATATACATTATTATAGTGTTCTAAATATTAAGTAGTATTCAATTATATAGTAAAATATTAAGGATATATTAATATTAATTATATACATATATACATAAGTACATACAATAGACTCATATTTACTACCTTTAGAGTCGAGGAGTCCTTCAATGAGCCTGCGTCAACGGGTGGTTGAAACGCCATATGACGATGATCTGCCCAATAGGGTCATTTATCCATCTCAGAAGCAAAACAAAGAACGAAACCTCATACGCCCAGGCTTAGGTCAATGATAAGATAAAGAAGTGCTTTTCTAAGTTATACTGAAAGTGAGGGGTCTCTTTGTCTTTTCCTATCATCTTATTCGGATGAGTGGCCATCCGCCTTTCCTTTTTTAGTTGTTTTCTTATTCTCTCCATCTTTCCTTCCATTACTTCCTTCTATCAGGTCAAGCCTTCCCGCGTGCCATGTGAAATTTTCTAGTTTTCCAGAGGAAGGGAAACGACCAGCCGATCGATACTGTATGAAAAGAGGAACAAGAGAGGAACGAAGTCATTTATCTCAGTTCTCTTTAAAATCATGTACTTTAGAGTAGCTCTCTTCTAACCTTCTGCCTATCAATTTCTACAGTGGAGGGGATCCCTCAAGCTATGGAGCCCTTGGCCCTTCCCTTCGTTGACTTCTTGATTTTAGCTTTCAAGCAAGCCGAATGGCTTCGCCGCAGCAATGAGTGAGATTCAAAACTCTCTTTCAATTTCAATAGAGCTAGGTTTTGCGCTTTCTCCCAAGCTCGAAAGTTTAAAGCTAAGCAGCTCGATTCATTGAGTAAAATACGAGATAGGTTGGCTCACTTTAAGAAGAAGGAGGTTTGTTTTCTGGTTGCACGCTCTCGTCCAAATTCTGTAACTGGGGCTCCCAACTAGCCCTCTTCTTTTCTTTAAGCGCTTCGTTTCTTGCTGTGGAACTTACTCCTCGGTCGAGGGTTTTCCGAAGCTGGGTTGGATTCCCTCATGTCTGATTGTTCGCCAGCCGCTTCTTCCCTTTTCGTATGCATGTGTCGGTTCAAACAAATAAAATCCTACCGAGCATGAACCCCTAATTTATTGGCTATATACAAGATCTTAGTCAAGCTAGGAATTGGAGATGTACCGCTTTCTTTTACTTTTGACTTTGAGTGGCAGATCTGGATAGAGTCTCGCTCATAGAGAAAGAGTACGCGCTACGGCTTACGTAGTTGATCGGATCAGATAGCCCTTCGGGAAAACCAACCAAACCCGGCACATCCAATTCTATTCCGATCAACAACTTGGAGGTATGCCTGAGTGGCTTAAGGCATTGGTTTGCTAAATCGACATACAAGAAAATTGTATCATGGGTTCGAATCCCATTTCCTCCTGAACAGAAATGAAACGGGCGGGCAAAATTACGTAAGAGAAAGAACCTCTTTGTGGAGTCCTCCTCGGGAGAGAATAGCACTACTTAGTGAGACGAAGCGGAGAGCCCATTGCACCTTGTTTTTATTTGATCGACCTATCTTCTTGCATTAGCTACAAGTACAAGGGCATACAATAAAGGATCGTTTCCCCCCTTAATCCCCCTCCGTGGGAGATTGAGCTGCAGGTTGAAGTAGCAGCATTAGCTGCAGTTCTATTCCTTCGGATGCCTTCGACATCCTCGGAACGGGGTTCCATTCCTTCAGAAAGGGGTTCTATTTCTTCGAAACGGGGTTCCCTTCCTTCGAGCTACAGTTCCATTCCTTCGGATTCCATCGGGATGAAATCCTCAGAACGGGTTTAACTCAATAACTCAATAGCTACAGTAGCTACAGTAAAGGATCGTTTTCCCCCTTAATCCCCCTCGGGGGGAGATTGAGCTACATTAACTGCAGGAGCGGTATTGCCCCTATTCTATTTCCTTAATTGGAAATAGGGGCAGAATTTAATCCCGTGCATTTAAACTTTTTATGTCTTCTTTTTCATAGTTTCGTAGCTACATTAGCTGCAGTTCTATTCCTTCGGATGCCTTCGACATCCTCGGAACGGGGGGCTACAGTACACCCTTTCGAGTGGGACGTCCTTACGGGCGGGTACAATCCTGTTATCCAGAAAAGCAAGAATAGCTACAAAAAAGCTAAGAAAACAAGCAATTACATATATGATCCTGAAACTGGTACATGATATCGTTCAATCGTCGGTACCTATAGGTTAGAAGGTTTGTACCTGGGGTGATGCGCACAGGAACGAGCATTCACACCAGACAAGAAGGCAGGGATTGGCATTTCTAATGGGAGGAACTAAAAACTCGGCTCATAGGGGTGTCGCCGAGGGATGCCGTGGGTCATCCTAACCGGTGTCTGAATTAAAGTCGAACTGATTCAACATTCTGAGCCGGGACTTTCCTCACGGAAGGAAAGCACCCATAAACCAGGAACTAAGGCTCCATGTTTGTGAAAAGGTGCTTGAGAGATTCAACATGAGCAAGGCAAAACCAGTCACTACTCCACTTGCAGGCCAATTTGCACTCAGTACCAATCAGTGTCCTACAAGTGATAAAGATAAAGAAGAAATGAAGAAAGTGCCTTTAGCGGTTGGAAGTTTAATATATGCTATGGTGTGCACAAGGCCAGACATTGCTCATGCAGTTGGAATGGTCAGTCGGTTTCTCTCTAACCCCAGAAAATAACATTGGGCAGCAGTGCAGTGTAAGAAGGTCACTTTCGGGAAGCATTGAAGTGGATTGGATTCTCAGGTATCTCAGAGACACTTCAAAGGTATGCTGGTAATGGAAAGGTTATTTGGATTGGTATACAGATGCAGATGTGGCTGGTGATATTGATTCACGAAGTAAACTTACCGTGATTGCTTTAGGAGTTACCATGACATCATAGTACGCATCCGTGAGAAAGCCTGGGATGGTAATCCCTTCGTCTCCAATATCTGTCCGAACAAGGTCAGGCATGTCCTATTGTGGGGGTATCTGTTTACCTACCTGAATTACCTATAGCAATCTACCACCTTCTGCATGACAAACCTCATGAAAAGAAAGAGTGAGGATTGCCAGCCGGATCGACCAACAAATGATAGGCCAGAGAGATTAAAAAATCTCTGGATTCATCCTCTCATGAGGAATTGCCAAGCTATTTGATCCAGTAGCTGCTCTCAAATCCGCCAGGGGACATGCTCTCGGTTGTTCTAGAATGGCTTTCTCTTTCAAACAGTAGACTTTTCAACCATTTTTTATTTTAGGAGGACTATAATGAGGAGGACAACAGACCCACTCACGATCTACTAAAAGGAAAGTAGCTTGATATGGAATGGATTCAGTAACTTACACAGCAATAGGAATTTGACCTCTGCGATAGGTCAGCGAAGCGTGAGCGGACATAGAGAAGGAAATGCCAAATTAACGAGAATGAGCAAAGGGTTCAATACCGCTTGTCCTCTCCTTAATCTATGAACAAGAGAATGAGATCAAGAGCCTATTGCTCTTCTAGCTCTGGGGCAAACCCTCATACCAGCGCCATTTTCTCTAATCGCACTCAATCTTTATGAAAGCATTTGTAGAAGAAGCAATTGAACCCTTTCTCAAGTTCTTGACTCAATCCCAAGTAATTTGCTAACCGGTCCCTTTAGGGGCTATACATCCTCTAAGCGATCAGGTAAATCAGACATATATATTAAACTGAGGGATTTTGAAAAAGGGCCCAAGACATTACTCTACATAATCTTTTTTAGTCCCCTGATAGCTCTTTCATTTCCTTTCCAAATGATGAGTTCCTCTTGTTTGCTCTATTTCGGTCTATATGTCGTCATGGCACCTTCTCTCTCCTTTCCTTCCCGAAGGCTGGCAGCAAGACCCCCGATAGGGGAACCCACGAAGTCCCTCTTTATCCCCTATTTAGGTCTATTGCTCCTAGGGGGAGAATGGCCGACCTTACCTTAAGGGTTCCAGATAGCGCCCCTTCAGAAAGGGGGGGTTAGGAAAGAATTGAAGACAGTCGTGAATCTCGCCTCTACAAAAGAAGTAGTAGAATAAGATGTGGCCTACTGATTAAGTTTGTGTTCCATGGTAGGCGTTCTCTGTTCGTTGACTGGCAATCAGTTACCACTCCTTGACCGTTCGTAGTGATTGTCTGATAATGAGCAAGGAATATCTGTCTTTCTACTAAACAGGATGTATTGAACTCATAATTCATTAGATACTTTTTATGAATGTCAACTAAGTATCGTAAGTAAATTGCTCCCGGTTGTTCAATCAGTTGATAACTAGAGTCATTCTTTGATAAATGATCACTATGAGTCAGACTCCATAGAATTTGATCAATACCTTTTTTCTGTGGTTAAGGTGGAGAACTAAACCAAAATTCTCTTTCTTCATCACCAATCGAATCACTATTCGCGACCCAAGATTCTATTTTATCATAAATCCAACCCCCATTCACGTTTTTTCTTTTTCTTATCAATGAATAAATCTCTTTACTTGTATGACTTAGATATCTCGTATTTCTCGAAAAAGTGATAAGATTGATGGGATTTGGTATGAGATCGACAATATCAATGAGATTGATATTCAAATATTTCTTCTTAAAGCGTATTTATTTGACCCCATAAGCGGGACCAAGCATGTTGCCACCAGAAGCAGACCCACGACATCCCTTGGCGACACCCCCATGAGCCGAGGGTTTAGTTCCTCCCATGAGAAATGTCAATCCTTGCCTACTTGTCTGGTGTGAATGCTCATTCCTGTGCGCATCGCCCCAAGTACAACCCTTCTAACCTGTAGGTACCGACGATTGAACGATATCCTGTACCAGTTTCAGGATCATATACGTAATTGCTTGTTTTCTTAGCTTTTTTTGTAGCTATTCTTGCTTTTCTGGATAACAGGATCGTACCCGCCCGTAAGGGCGTACCCACCCGAAAGGGTGTACTGCAGCCTCCCGTTCCAAGGATGTCGAAGGCATCCGAAGGAATGGAATTGCAGCTAATGTAGCTACGAAGCTATGAAAAAGAAGACATAAAAAGTTTAAATGCACAGGATTAAATTCTGCCCCTATTTCCGATTAAGGAAATAGAATACGGGTAGTACCGCTCTTGCAACTAATGTAGCTCAATCTCCCCCCGAGGGGGATTAAGGGGGGAAACGATCATTTACTGTAGCTATTGAGTTATTGAGTTAAACCCGTTCCGAAGAAATGGAACCCCATTCCGAGGATATCGAAGGCATCCGAAGCAATGGAACTGCAGCTATACTGCTACTGCAGCCTGCAGCTTAATCTCCCCCCGAGGGGGATTAAGGGGGAAACGATCTGTTACTGTATGCCCTTATACTTGTGGCTAATGCAGTTCTAAATCTTTCTTTTCCTTCTTTTCTATTAAATAATAGGACTTTTACCCCCCCCCCCCCCCAGGCGCACTTAACAACATCTGAATAGGAGGAATAGCGCGGACGAGGGCCAAGCACTGCGTTGGTCCACTACCCTCAACTTTAGATGGAATTTAAAATGAGATTTGGAGCACCTTTTGCTTCTGCGAAGCTTGCAGCTACTGTAGCTACTGCAACTAAAGAAGCTACTGGAGCTCCTAGGAAAGAAATATTAATTTTTAAGAAGAATACATAGAAATACGGAGAATCAACTTCCGTTCAGGAAGCCTCTATTCATTCCCCACTGCCCCCCACACGTATTCCCAAAAAGAAGTAGCGTGGGGGGAAGCCTGTGACGAGACATGGACATTTCCCATGCTGCGGTTCCCTCCGGTCACAAAATTGTAATGGAACCATAGACAGTCAAGTGAAATCCAATCCACAAAATAATTTGATCTATGGACAACATCGTTGTGGGAAAGGTCGTAATGCCAGAGGTATCATTACCGCAGAGCATAGAGGGGGAGGTCATAAGCGTCTATACTATAAAATCAATTTTCGCCGACATGAAAGACATATATGGTAGAATCGTAACCATAGAATACGACCTTAAGATGTCGAAGGAAACGATCTAATAGATCGTTGTATCGAGTAGTTGGATCATAGTCTCTTACCATAAAAATGGCTGCATGCGCAGTAGGCCCAACTATGAGAAATCCACCAATCCACATGTGATGTGTGAACAAGGACAGTTGGGTACCATAGTCAGTAGCTAGATATGGATATGGGGGCATGGAATACATATGGTGAGCTACAACAATGGTTAAAGAGCCTAACATGGCTAGGTTAAGAGATAATTGAGCATGCCATGACGTTGTTAGGATCTCATATAGTCCTTTATGATCCTGACCTGTAAATGGACCTTTGTGAGCTTCTAAAATATCTTTCAGACCATGAGCAATGCCCCAATTGGTCCTATACATGTGACCTGCTATCAGGAAAAAAATTGCAATAGCTAAATGATGGTGTGCCAATATAGGTCAACCATAGACCCCCAGTTACTAGATCTAATCCTCCACGAAAAGTAAGAAATTCTGCGTATTTTGACCAATTCAAGGTAAAAAATAGGGTTGCTCCCTCAGCAAAACTGGGATAAAGTTGAGCCAAAAGATCTCGATTCAAGATAAATTCATGAGGAAGTGGTATCTCTTTAGGATCTACTCCAGTGCCCCTCATTCTTCGAGAATCCGAAAGATCCTTTGAATTTGTTCATTTGGAATCTAGGTTCTTCTACTTCATTTTTATTTAATATTTTTCCTCTCTTTTTTTTATATCATTCCTTAAGTCCCATAGGTTTGATCCTTTAGAATTTTACCCATTTCTCATTGAACGAAGGGTACGAAATAAATCAGATTGATTTTTCGATTAAAAGTACTATGTGAAATCTTCGGTTTTTCCTCTTCCTCTATCCCTATCCCATAGGTATAGGTACAGTGTTTGAGAAAAAAGAACAAAGGTATGACTGACATAACATCTACAATTGTGTTCAAAAAAGCATAGGCCTCGGGCAATTTTTCGAAGAAAAAACTACTTGAATAAAAGGTAGAATTAAGACAGATACAGATCAAACTAAAGATATTAAGAATAACAGACATTTTGTTCTTGGAGATAATTGCATTTTGATTGAGTTATTGATAGAAGGAAAAAAGAGAAAAATTAAGGTAGACAAATCCTTCTTTTCTTTTGCACCCACCCAATCAAAAATCCTCCAATTCTCAAAAGAGAATAGAAGAAATCATACTTTCATCCCATATCTTAACTGAATTATATCTAATGATCAATGATAACTTGGTATATCTACTATACGACCATTAACTAAATATGTCTATGGTTAACTAATTGTCAGGCTGCAGGAATAGCCGAAGCCATACCCAATCTAAAGAGGATGTTATCCAAACGCATTTCAAGTAATTGGAGTAAAACTTGACTTGTTGAACCCTTGGCTTTTCCGACAATCCGAACATATTTAAGTAGTTGTCTTTCTGTAAGACCATAATGAAAACACAACTTTTGTTTTTCTTCTAGGCGAATACGATATTGAGATTTTTTTCCCCGAACGCGATTGGTTGAAAAAGAATGCGCTTATATTGCCTTCACTTTGACAAGTTCTAAAATCAATAATATACAATAAGAAAAATAGAAAATAAACACATTATGCATATATAATTGAGTGAATTGAGTAACGAAAATGTCCAATTATTCAATAGATAATTTAGAAAGATATTAATTATTAATTAAATATAATGAGAAAGATTCTCGCTTCTAAATAGTTTAAAAATGGAATTTTCTCTAAATCAAACCGTTAAATACTCGTAAAATGGAGATTTATATGAAGAAAAAATTCTTCTAGTTATATTTCCTCACAAGATTGTTATAAGTTTTTCGAGAATAGGAATCAATTTCATGTTAATTTTAGTTTTCTTTATGCTGATCCGAATAAACTAGCTAAATGCTCGAATATAAAATAGTCTCATTTTCTTTTATTTTCTTTTATGGGGATAGTTAATTCATTTCTTAATAACCAAAAATATTTTTATTTCTCAATAAATATTAACAAATATTATAAAATTTTATGATAAGATAATAGTTCAAAAGGTTGTAACTAGGTAAAAAGTGATGGATCTCGACCTGGGCCTTAGTAAACAATATAGCACAAGGCCAAACCTCAAACATAATGCTAGAAGCAAAGCGAGATCCACTAAACCGACTCAATAAACACATAGTCGAGTCGAATCAGATTGACAAGTTAACATATATAAAATCTTATATTAAAAGTTCATCAAATTATTTAGAAAAAGAAAATTCAACAAACGAAGAGAATTCAAAAAACGGTATGAAAAAATATATTTTTTATTACATACTTATTAATTTAAGTATTATATACTTAAATATGATTAATATTTTTAAAAAAATTATTACTAACTTTTAAGTATAAAATTTTTTTAAAAGTCTGTTTCCTTCTCTCTAACTAGTCTAGTATTACTGAAGCTCCTAGTGGCGGAACCACTTAGGGGCTCAAATAGGCTCGAGTCCCCGAAAAAAAAAATTTTAAAATTTTGATGTTTTTATATTCAAGTCTCCCAATTTGAATGTTTTTGTATTCAGAATATATATATATTTTATAAACAAAATTCTGATAAAATTTTTAATATATTAATCAATCATTCCAAATTTTCTGTCCTGATTTCGCCACCTAAAACACCCATTATTCATCAACAAGCAAGTGATCATATAGGTGTAGTTTGCTTCTTATTTTTACTATACTTTCCATTATGCTTATACATACATGAATTATTGGGATGCAATTGTGCTATAGAAAATTTGACCATCTTCCCTTGACCAATCCCTTACAACTCTTTGACTCTTGACTGCTCCTTTTCTTTTATGCTCTTTTAATAATTGTTTTGTGGAGAAGAATTTCCCAATATTACCAAACTTTATCCAAAGAAAAAAATAAAGTATAATTACTATCAAATGGGTCCCTTAATTCACATTTGTGGCAAACAACAAATCTAGACGACCATTAAACTATCTAACAAACTACTAGTACTTTCTTATTTTTAAAGTTTAATTTATATATATTTTAGACACTTTTTTTACTTCTCTTTTTTAATTGGATGAGGAAAAAAGTATATTTTTTTTATATTCAGAAACAAGTGAAAGAGTTCTTTTGCTGTTCATTTGACCAGCAAAATGTAATAAAAAGCACAAAACATTACCATTCAAAATTATCTATATAATATACATTTTATAATATTTATTTTATCATTTATTTTTAAAAAAAATAATTTTCTATAAATTAATATTATATTATGAATATCATTGATAAACTATTACATGCATGTGTATAGAATATTATAGATGATACGAACCAAAATATTGATGTTGTTTCATGAAACGAATATTTTTATTGCACATTAATGCCTATAATAAAAAATTTAAAAATAACAAAAAAGAGAAGGAAAGTAATTTTTTTTAATACTTAAGAATACAAATATGATTTGAATACAATACTTCTAATATGAAATACTTCTACGACTGAAATATTATTTTATAACAAAAAAAACAATATTCTAATACTATAAAATTTGAATTTTAATATTTTTTAAATCACAAGTCAAATATTTAACTGTTATCAATGCATAATTCCTAAGAACAAACTGATCCCTCGCATTGCTCACATGACTTGATATAATTTAAGAACTTGATGTCCTGGCAGAAATTTTCCCATTTTCGTCATTCCACATGCTAATTCACCAAGAACCAGATGATCTCTCAGATAAATCCAACAATTCTTCCAAATAATCAGCACCCAAATCTTCCAAAACCAAAACATTATCCTCCAAATTACCCAATAATTCCTCATTATTATTTCTCCTATTATTAATCTTACTTTTCCTAATCATAGAATGTCTTTTTTTCATAACCAAAACAGGGGAACAACCTTCTTCAAATCCATAATTCATTTCTTTTAATGATTCATAAACTAATTCAACTGGAAAATTAAGTGAAGTTGATGGACCTCTCATTACAACTGCAGCTTGATCATATGCTAATGCTGCTTCTTCAGCTGTATCAAATGTTCCTATCCACACTCTAACGCCATTTCTCGTCGAATCCCTTATTTCCGCTGCGTATTTTCCCCATGGCCTTCTTCTTACTCCTCTGTATACTAGTACCTCTTCTTCTTGTTCGTTTAGAGCTCCGCTCGAATGTTCGGTTAAAACGCCGTATAGTAACATTTCTTCGGTGTCGTTTTCGTTGAACGGTAGAGATTGGGAGGAAGAAGAAGAAGAAGAAGCAGGGGAATATTGAGGAAAGAATGATGAAGAATCCATGGATGAAGGAAAAGAAAAGGTTTAATTATTGGGTTTGAATGATTTGTAAAATGGCGGTTTAATTTCTGGTTGTTTGGGATATTTGAGGGTTTATATAGGCAGTTAGGCACACGAGTGGGTGAATTTTAAAAGAGGTTGGGACACAACACATGAAACTGATTCATTCACTGTTCATACTACTATATATATATATATATATATTATTTGTCATCTGTTAGTTTTTCTAATTCTTTTTGTATACAGTAAAAAATGAGATGTGATTGAATTTTAGAATCGATGACATAATAAAAAGTGGTGGGATAGTTTAATACATCATATAATGTATTATCTAATACACACAAATAATAATTTAAAATAAATTATAAACTGTAAAAAATAAAATTAAAGAGAATGTTACTATTAAAGTAAGTGTATCAGAAAATATATTAATAGATAAAAAAGTGTTCTTTAGATTCATATGCACACAATAGACATCTTTAAGATATACTACACAAAATAATAAGCTATATATATTTAGTCGGATCATCTAATACATCTTCTACTACATTCTTTAGTACACACAATTTATAGTAATTTTAATAATAAAAATTCTATCGAATAAAAAATAAATCATAAACTCTAAATATAAATCTTAAAAAAATACATAATAAAGAAAGTGTACTAAATGATGTATTAGACCATCTTTAGTGATATATACTACATCTAAACTAATAGAGCAAGAACATAAAAATAGTAAAATTTTCTCAAGTTTCGAATTTAAAAATCTCTAACTAAATTAAGAAAAATTACAACCATACCACTTATCTTTCTTATATTTATGATTGTTTTAAAATTTAAACCTAATTAATATTAATGTATATTCTGAAACACTTATTAAAAAATTCATGAAAAAATATTTTAAGGCCAGATGATTATGATTATTTAATATATATATATTAATATTTTTAATTAATTAGTTACTAATAATTTGTTATAAATATTTATAGAATAAATAATAAATTATAAAATTTTTTAAAAACTATATAAAAAAATGTATTAGAGAATATTAGATGGTTATTTGGATGAGAGAGCGTGGATCATGGGAGTAAAATAACGCACGTGAGTCAAAGGACTTTGGTGGACATGGCGGCCAGGTCAGACAAGAATTATGTCTGACGTCACCTCCCTGATTTCTTTGCATCAAAATTCGTGTCCTTGAAAAAAATAAATGAAAATAATCATAAGTGTCAATAAGTGACTGACTGACTAGTCTACTTGGCACTGAGATTACAGGTGTGCACTCACGTCACGTGATCAGTCACCAACTTTGGCCTCATCAATGGATAGCTTCTCATATGCTAATAAATATCTACGTTTCTGTGAGACTATTTTAAAAAAATTCTCAAAATAGATGAAAATTTTAAAATTTTCGTGTAATTTGATAATTGCATTAAAATTTATTGTGTATCTGTTTTCATTATTAATTTTAATATTATTTGTCCACTATTTATGTGTAATTTTGTTTTTATTACTTAATATAACTAATTTTTTAAGATTGTTCTAATTCCTCAACTCTCACTTTTTGTAAATCAAAAAAATATTTGAAAATTATTTTGATTATAACGATCTCGACTTTTTTATATCAATGGACATCGGATTATCCATAAAAAAACAATATTTGTCTTATATTTAGCAATATATTTTCTTATTAATTAATAAAATTAATTCAAATTTATAATTACATCTAATTTCATTTTGGATTGAGGTCATACATAAAAATCAACCCCTAATTTTGCATTAGCGTCAATATTTGCTCATTTTCCACAATAAACTATTGGATTAATAATATACTAAATTCTAACATTATTAATCACGTCACTTGAGATAGTGAGTAAATACATTGTAAGGTTGAAGGTTTAAATCTTTATTATGGTATCATTAGACGTCTAAAACCAGACTATAATCTCAAATAAAAGTCACCATAAAACACTTTTTGTTCTTCATTCCTTATACTTATAAAAAAGTTACTTTAAATTAATTAATATAATAATTTTATTATTAATAATATCAATAAGTAAAAATAACTCTAAAAAGTATTCCACAATAGCTTTTATAAAATAGTTTTTTCAATTCTTTTAAATTAAAAGTAAATATAATAAACAGTTAAGAACAACTCAAAAATAATTTATAGTTTACAATAAATTAAAAACAGTTAATTTTAAGGAATGGAGAACAGGCTTTAGATTGAGACTCTGATCTCCAATGAGAACCAGGTTGACCTCCCTAGGTCCAGTTCAGGGATTTTCATAAGCCTAATTAGTGATGGTTCCATCCATCTAAATGCTACATAAACTTTAGGATTACATTTATAATCATTAAAGTCGAGGATAGATTTTCCACTATGTTTTGATTATGATTTGGTGGAGTGTGTAAACCTAATTATGACTTTCTTAATTTTTAGGACAATCTTTAATTAAGACTTGTTGACAAAAATAGTTTGAATCACCCAAAAAAAAAAAAAAAAAAAAAAAAAAAAAAAAAAAACCAATAAAAAAGGAAAGAGTTTATAAGAAAAATGAAGCATTTTTATTTTCTATTTCTCAAAATATTATGTCAATAATCACTTTTCAATTTCCATTTAAATTAAACTGTGCAACTCATATGTGATATGTCCATTATTACAAGATCGATGAAGCTGAAAAATAATTCAAAAAAAAGAATTTTACCAATTCTTATAAAAGTGCTCGTTTGAACTGGAATTATGTATTACAACTTTTAATACATTTTCTAATACATTCTTTTTATGATAGTTTTATTAATATAAATCTTATAAAATAAAAGATCAATACTAAATTTTAAAAAATAAAATTTAAAGAAAAAATTACTATTAAAAAATATTTATTGTACTAGATAATCCTCAATGCTTATATAACGTATCCCTAGGTTTTTTTTTCATAAGAAAACTTTCAAATAGAAAATCAATCTAAAATATACTATAAAGTGTTTATAAAAATATGAGAAGATGGATTATTGCCAAAATTTTCCAATAAAAACAAAATTAAGATTCAAAAAAATATGTCTGCTGAGGAAAGGATTGTATTAGAAGTCCTTTTGGACCCTTGACCAGTCAACCTTCGAAATAAAAACGGTTAGTTATAAGGACAATGTCAACAAGAAAGTTAATTAAAAAGAAAAAAAAAATGTGTCTAAAAGTAAAGGCCACACGTGAGAGAGAGAGAGAGAGAGAGAGAGAGAGTGCATGAACCTGTTCTTATCAATCCAAAAGAACTTTCTAATATATACTTTTAACTTGTTTATATATTTTTTTTTGGCCAAAATAAATTAATTAAAAAAGATTTTTAATTAAGGATTGATTTGTATTAAACATGCATTAACCTTATTTGGAAACAATCTTCTACTAGTTCCACTTTAGATTTTTCTTTTTTCCAATAAAATAGAATTCAAACATTAATTCTTCTCCTAAAGCTACATTCTAATAATCACATGAAAAATTCAGTAAATTTGTGTAGTGAATAGTGTGCTGTGAATGTTATAAAGAGGGAGGGGTGGCTAAATGTTTTATAGAGGCCTAAAGCGAATATTGAATTGAAGCCTTTTGAAAATTGAAGCACTAAAAAAATTATACTTAAATTCCTTTCTGTAATGAAATTTATGTTTCGAGTTTTGTTTGACACAAATTCTTTAAATAAATGTTCATAATCAATTCATTATAACTAATTCATTTAATCAATATAAGAAGATTGAAACATTTTTTAAAAAAAATAATAATATGATTAATTTTACTTTTGGGATTGGGATTTTTTTGTTAAAAATATTATTTAAAAATAAAAAAAAATTTAGGAGCCTTATATAAAATAAGGGTCTAAGCAAAATCTTAGTAGTCTTATATTTGAGTCGGACATTTTTAACGACGTTGTATTAAAATTCTTAGAGTGAGATTCTCAAATTATGATTCTTATTAAAATTAAATACAAAATTTAGATTTGAAGCTTGCATTTTCTTTAAAAGTTCAAATTTTATGAAACTTAATATTGAAAATATTCTCAAACTCAAACTATGTCGAATCCGTTCAAATACTTGAAATCTTATTTCACTTCTTGTGGTTCCTACACTAGATTTCTCTTCAAGGGCAAAGAGAAGTTGGTGATGGCTTGTATTTTGAATTGGTCATTGCTATCATTGATGTTTCTTCGCCACAGTTTCAAAAAGTATCTCAATAGAGACAATTATTCAAATTTATAAAGAGTTCATTTGTTCATTAGCTAGTTAAATATTATATACTTAATACATTTTTAATTTTCACGTTCAAAATTGAATATCCAGAATATAAATTTTATAGAATTAAATATTTTGAACGTAAATTTTACCGAACTAAACATTTGCTAGTGATTTAATATAATAAACGTGTCTGAAATTTGTACAAATAATTCATAAACATATACATAAGTGCCACATTATTTTTATTATCATCTACAAATCCTCTTTCAAATGAGAGAGAGAGAGAGAGAGAGAGAGAGAGAGAGAGAGAGAGAGAGAGAGAGAGAGAGAGAGAGAGAGAGAGAGAGAGAGAGAGAGAGAGAGAGAGAGATTAATGGAATGGTCAAATAAGAGAATTGAAGCCACTTAATCACTGATCTCATTTTTCTCCAGAAGTTTGCAATAGTTTTGTGAACCCCACATTTTCCTTTTCCCTTATTATTAGCATTATTATTTTTATTATATAATTTTGTTTATTAGGTCAAAAAAACAGGAAAAGAAAGTCTTTTGTAGAAAAGTTTTTGGTCAAAAGTTTCTTAGTAAATATTATATAAAATGACAAGTTGGTGAGCTTGAGTTCACATTTCCAAACTTAACCATGATTCACTTCTTCTTCATCTTCTTCTTGCACCATTATGACACCCGTTTGTTTTTTATGAAATCTTTATATGAAAATGTTTAGAATTATTTATTTTTAAATGTATTTGTTCTAGCTTTTTTAATAGATTGGTAGTGAATAGAAACTAAAAATTCAAGTGTATGATTTGTATTTGAATAGATATTCCTAACTAATTGAATTGTTTTCTTTGTTTACACCATCAATATCATGCCATAATATTGAAAAAATTATAACAATCACTTGTTCAAATGTGAAAAGATTTACAACAAATTATTAATGATTTTGAGTAAAAAGTTTAAAAATTTTTAAATATTATTTTGTGAGTCAAATGTTTGTTAATTACCATATATTAATATAACAATATTCTTCATTATAGAAACTAGGCTACAATATATATATATATATATATATTTTTGAAAATACTATTTTGATTTGAATATATAGCAATACAATATATATATATATATATTTTTGAAAATACTATTTTGATTTGAATATATAGCAATAAGATTAATGCACACGATGAGATGCTATATTAGAAAGAATTTAATTTTTTTTACAAAATCATTATTTTCTAATAAAGTATGGATAAATTATTTACAAAATATAAATAATAAGAAGAGATATTAGTTAAAAGTAACCCTAAACTAATAAACTAGTGAGGGTCATTTGTGGGTCGGGTAGTACTTGGAGTCGGTTTTTACCTATTTCTTTGTGGTCTTTTTTTGTCAAAAATTTTTGTAGGTCTTGTTACTAATGCAAGAAAATTAATAAAATGGCAAAAATACCTTTACTGTCGGCATCATGTGCTACACACATGACTGTTTTTGCCAAATTCCGACTAAATTTTGTTAATTTGACAAATTTAGTTAAACGAAAAAAAAAATCTTGATTATAAAACGATAAAAAAATAGTTATGATTATAAATTAAAAAAAAAGTAAAATAGTTCATAATACTTTTAGCTAATATCTCTAATAAGAATTTATTTATGAGTTATACAAAATATAAGGATGAATTTATGATTTAAATAAAGTTGAAGGGAAAACATGCAATTAACCCCTTTTTTTTAAAGCAAGCCCAAGTTTAGCTATTTTTCACATACAAAGCCCACTAAGGCCTACTATTTATGGGCTCTATTGTTGGAGCAGACCCAAACCCAGAAGCCCATTTCTATTCCCAAACTGTCACCTCAAAAATATCAAAAAAAAAACTTCAAAATATCAAACACTTTGGGATAAGGCACTGTGTGTCTTCCTCCCTCCACAATCAGAAGAAGAAGAAGAAGAAGAAGAAGAAGAAGAAGAAGAAGAAGAAGAATGCTCTCTCTAACAATGGTGAATTCCACCAACCCTCTTTCTCTCTCCACCCCATTTCTCCCCCGCCACCCTCTCGCGTCCCCGAATTCTTCGAAAACCCTTCCTTGTTCTTCATACTCAAAATCCCATTCAATTACTGCCCTCATTATCCCTCCTTCTTCTTCATCCCCAAAAGCCCAACAACAACAGCTTTATCAGCCTTTTAGGCCTCCCCCTTCTCCGCTTCCTCCTAAATTTCGAAATCTTGATACAAATGCTCGGATTGAGATTCTTGCCAATCGGTTAGGGTTATGGTTTGAATATGCCCCTTTAATTCCTTCTTTAACTCAAGAAGGATTTACCCCTCCAACAGTTGAAGAACTCACGGGAATTTCAGGTGTGGAACAGAATCGTCTTGTTGTTGCTGCTCAAGTACGTGATTCTCTTGTTCAATCTCAAGTTGATCCTGATATAATTTCGTTTTTTGATACTGGTGGGTCTGAATTGTTGTATGAAGTAAGGCTATTGAGTAATTCACAGCGTGCTGCAGCTGTGCGTTATGCGATTGAGAATAGTTTTGATGCTAAAAAGACTCAAGAACTAGCTAGGTCTATGAAGGATAAGCCTCGTAGGCGTGGGGATAAAGGTTGGCAGAGCTTTGATGATGAACTTCCCGGGGATTGTCTGGGGTTTATGTACTTTAGGCTGGCAGAGGAGCACAAATCTGCATCCTCTGAGGATTTGTGGAAGGCTTCATTGGAGAAGGCGTTGGAGGCTGTAGAATCTGAAAAAGCAAAAAATAGAGTGTTGAAGGAATTGGAAGGGAAGAAAGATGGGGAAGAAGAGGATAAAGATGTCGCGGCAGATGGAGTGAAGGTGCCTGTTGTGAGAATGCAAGTAGGGGAGGTTGCGGAATCTAGCATTGTGGCGGTTTTGCCTGTATGCAGAGCTGAGGAGAGGGAGGTTGAAGTTGAGGAGGCGCCATGGGAATGTGGCGGTGGAGGAGATTTTGGCATTGTGGAAGCGGAGAAGGGATGGAGTCGGTGGGTAGTATTGCCAGGATGGGAGCCTGTGGCAGGTTTAAGAAGAGGAGGAGTGGCTGTGGCATTTAAAAATGCAACTGTTTTACCATGGAGGGCAAAGAAGTACAATAGAGATGAACATATTTTGGTAGTGGCTGATAGAGGGAGGAAAGAAGTGGTGGCTGATGAAGGGTTCTATTTGGTCTTTGGCGGTGGCAATGGCAGCGGCCAGGAGGGTTTGAAGGTGGAGAGAGGGTCTGGATTGAAAGAGATTGGTGTGAAAGAGAGTTTAGGGACCGTGGTTTTGGTTGTTAGACCACCTGGTGAAGAAAATGATACTCAACTTATTGATGATGATTGGGAATGAGAGGAAATCTTTTGAGATAGAAATTGAGTTTTTGATGATTTTGCAAAAGCGTTTTTGCATTTGTGAAGATGAGATCCCATTTGATGAAGAGAACTTATGGTTTTGTTTTATATTTTCTTTCCATTTTGGAGAGGGCCATATAAGCCCCAAAGGATGCAAAATAATTCAAATGTTTAGGTTTATTTTAGTGTTGTTCTGATACTTAAAATTAGTTTGTTAGGCATAATGAAAAAATAAAAAATTCTATTTTTGATGGACTTATCTTTTTATAGTTTATGAAGAAAAATGTTCTATTATAATTTGTGAACCACTCTCATGATGGATGCTTTTCATTTTCTTGGTGGCAGAAAGCGAGATTGCTCGATACAGTTAAAAAATGTTAATTATAGTAACTAGAAACTCTGACCTCTTATTCGAGAAAAAAACCCCAAAACATTGGACATATATTAAGATTTTCTTGATCTTTCTGGACAAACCAATATGGACGTGTACTCATTGTCTTCTGCTCTTTTTACTGTCAAATTTTGGTATGTAAGTTATAGAGGGAAAGATGGTAGAAATGGAAAATGCTTATGCAGGAATGAAAGAAAATCCCAATCCTCTACACAACATACTTCTCTTGAAGCTACTTCTCATATTAACAAATTCATCATGCTGTGATTGTTTCCAGCAATGGCTGCGGCACTGCAACCCCAATGATAAGGGGAGGTCTAAAACCGATGAAAAAGCCGTTTAACACAGATGGGTCGGTCTCCAAACATGAACTGGCGGATGTATTGAGACATTGAAAGACTAAAAATGGCTGGGGGGTTAGGGTTGCATTATTAAAAGGATGTCCTTAACATTCTTGAATGATATAATCTAAGCCATCTTCATCTTTCAATATCTCAATAGATGCTCCCACTGACCCCATGTTTAGAGACTGAAACATCTGTGTTATAACCGCCTTCATTGATTTTAGTCCTCATCGGGTTGCACTGCCGCTGACATTGCATGAGAAACACAGTTTATTTCAATCTAATTCAAAACTTCTACAAGTTAATTCTCTCTAATTTCACCACAATCTTCAATCACAACTTTTTCAGAAGTTTGTCCACTGTTTGAACCCACTTTCTCCATCTCATCAACCACACCATAGCCTTCAATAACTTTCCCAAAAACAACATGTTTACCATCAAGCCAAGGTGTTCTTGTAGTTGTAATGAAGAACTGTGATCCATTAGTATTTGCACCAGCATTTGCCATTGAAAGAATGCCTCTTGTATCATGTTTTAGCTTGAAGTTCTCATCAGAAAACTTCATCCCATAAATTGATTCTCCACCAGTACCATTCCCTTTTGTAAAATCTCCACCTTGACACATAAAATTCGGAATTATTCGATGAAATGATGAGCCCTTGTAATGTAATGGTTTCCCTAATTTCCCAATTCCTTTCTCTCCTGTGCAGAGGGCACGAAAGTTTTCGGCAGTTTTAGGAGTTACATCTGCAAACAATTCCATTACAATCCTACCAGCCTTCATTTTTCCAATCAATATGTCGAAGAAAACCTTTGGATTCGACATTTTCTGCAATCAAGAATCGGCTTTTAATAGAAAGACAAATTAATATATATTCAAAATAGTATCAATAATCATCATAAACCATCATAATCTTTAACTGAAATCTACTCCACAGCCAAAAGTTTACTGCTAAATTCTCATTTTTTTAAAAAAAACTTTACTGATAAATTCTCGAACAGATTAATTGAAAGCTTGGAACTTTTCTAAATCAAACAGATAATTCATATAATAAACTTATGTTCATGGATCAATGAATAGATTTATCAGGGAATCTATTTATACACAAATCGATCGAAGAAATGTGTCAAGCGATGAAAAAATAAAATGTTCATGCTATAATGAATCTTCTTCAAATTTTGCGCAACCACATCGAAGAAGACGCTAAAATATGCATGATAATCCTTTAATTTTGCACAATTATTGAGCTTTACAAGCTTTGATTAAAAAAACACCTGTAAAGCCTTCGATATGTGCATTTTCTTTATTGACATTTCAAAATTAAACGCAGAAGATTGAAAAGAGACTAAGAGGAGATGTACCTTAGAGCTAAAGATGGACTCTTGAATCCTCTGAAGATCAGAAGAACTAGGACTAGGGTTTATCTGTGAACTAAGCCCAGTGGCTTATTATATAAAGAGGCAGATGCTGTAGAGTAGAGAGAACTGTGATGGTCGATTTTAGGGTTTAAGGTTTTGGTCTTTCCAACTTGACCCCCATATTTTACAGTTTATCTATTTTTTCACCTATAACTTTTTGTAGTTTTAAATTCCCATCTAAAAACAAGAGATGTGTGATTCAATGGCACGACCACTCTCACTTAGGTTCCTCCACCGATAAAAAGCGGTTTAATGTCGCATACTAATCTTGTATTGCTATTTAGGAGCCTTATGCCATCCCAATTCAATAACTCTCAGATATCAAAATTTCAATTTTTTTTATTGAGTAAGTAATTATATTAAATAATAGAAACAAAATTATACAAATGGATAAAAAACAAACTCTTATATTTAAGCGACACCATTTATTTTCACGAGAGGAAGTATATTTTTTTACTTCAAAATTTTTGGCAAAGATGCCAAGGAAGTAAATCACAATTAATACATGGAATAAAAATTTAATTTAAAATAAATTTGTAATTAACTAATTTGTAAGAGGTTAAAATAGACTTTTTAACATCATTTACGTCTCAATCTACGAGGAGATCCCTTCCACTCTTACATTGCAAGCATCCCATCCTTGATTTCACCCAATCAAACTAGGAGTTAATTTATCATTAGTAAATTGTTGAAGTGAAAGAGGACAATAGTCACCAACACGGACAAAATTGAAGATCTAGTGTTGGAATAGAGTGTAGTAAATATGACACTCTTTGGAAACCCCCATCATATTGAGGGCTTTGTTACATTACCATATAATAAATGTACAACTCAATGAACAATTCACTGCCCAATTCAGCCAGTTTTTTGTTTTCTTTTTCCCTTCTGTTTAAAATTTCCTTGTGTCATAGGCTTCTAATCCATAGGATAACGCGCTTGAAAGCAATTGATGTAGTAGAAGTTTACTGGGACGATCTAACAGAACTATCCAAGCCATTGTTCACAGCGTCTATCACTACCTCCACCAACAGCGTGGCGAATGCTAATCTTTTCATTAGCATACTTCTCCTGTAGCCATTCGAAGGCATTCACATCAAGTTTTCCAGATACAGACTTACCTTGCTTCCTTCGCATATGCTGTTCCCGGATGGAAGCCCAAAGTTTCTCAATTGCATCCCTTTGTTTAGAGGTAAACCTCGAAACATTATCATGGGCATGCTTCACTAAGATGTCAATGACTGTTTGACACCTGAAAACAAAGACAAGTCACACATCCAAGAAAGTTGGGTAAAATCTTTTCAAACTATTAAGAAACAACGACTGAAACTTGATAGAGAAATTAAAATTTGGAGTCTTACCATGGAGTTTTGTAGCGTCGTGCAGCAATCTCTAAACAGGAAATCAATGCTTCCCTCTGTGCTTTCAGAAATTTCTTGCTATCATTATCTTCCTTTCTATTTTTCTCCATTGCTTCTCTTTTCTCCTTTGATTTATCGTCTTTCTTTGATGTGCTTGGCATCAAAGCATCAAGTCCAAATGGATCAACCTCTTCCTCCTGTCTTCCAAGTTTAGAACTATCAGAAGAGCCCTGCTTTGACTGCCCATCAGCTACTATTTCCTTTGCATCATCATCCAAAGCAGCAGCTTCTTCTCTGTCGTCATCAACTGTCGCAACAGGAAGACTTGATATGGATTCCCTTATTCTTGCAGAAGCTTTTGAAAACTATTGCATACAGAAAACCCATCAATCAACCGACCAAGACTAAAAATAGAAGCAGTAACGAATTTGTTATATTTCGTGACATATAAAAGTCATGATGCACATAAAACTTTAAAATTTCAACTACTTGAAGGTGCATTTGGATTTGAGTTAAAGAAAACATAGAACCCTGACTTGAAGAGTAACAGTCATAGTTATCCAAGGAGACTACATATTTTTAGTGCCATCCTGTCCTTAGCACATCTTCACGGAACAGTAGATTTATACGCTTAAAGGAACTGCACTGCTCATCAGAAAATATTTTAACAGAGAAAATGTTTTAGAAGACTATCAAGTGTTGTCATACGTCAGAGGTTTACCGTCGCAGTCACACCACTAATGATCTGACACAAGCAGAACCAATTAAAGGATTCCAGAATAAAGATGGCCCTTCTTACTTCTTCACTATCTAAGCCAACAGTTCCCCCATTTGGCAGAGTAGACCATAAAACCATAGGATTCAAAAGGCAATTTCTGTCCTCGGATTTTTACACATAAGTAGAAATGAGATAAGGGCATTTGCAACTTAACTACCCTACCATCCATCCATCCACTAATTAAAGAGGGAGAACATATTCAGCAGCATACCAACAAATGTATACATAAAGCAACATAAATACATATATTCAAGGAGACAGAGCAAAGAAGTGAAAAAAAGAGAATGAAAAGAACCTTCAACAAGGCTTTTGCCAATGATTGTTCTCTTTTTCCAGGCTAACCTGATCAATTTTCAGCATAATAAACAATGAAGTTATTCTCACCAATTTAATGATACAAAAGATACTCCAGCTTTGGTCTCCTGATATGAATCTTAACACATGCAGAATTCATTCTAGTGTATACCTAATTGCAACTGCTCAGTATCCTACTCCAATTTTTTTTCTCCACAGAACATGAACCTGACAGCATCTTGAGGTTCATGATTCACAAATAACACAATTCCCTCTCCAATTCAAGTGTAAAACGAAATAGCAGGAATTGGTTGTGCTATCCAACATGCTAATAAGACTCAATACTACAAAAGACTCTGTGTTTTGTATGCTAACAAATCAACAAGATTGGATAGATCTGCTTAGAACTGACTCGTTAGGAACTACCCGTGTCCCTTTTACTTAACCATTAAATAGATGGGATAAAACAGGCACACCAGCAGTATGTGGCGCCCTGTTATCGGTTGGCACATTCAATAGATATAGACGTGACATCTACATTATGATGATCATATAACAATCCATAAAGAATTCTTGTGCTTTAGATCACATGGAAATATCAATAAAAAATGTTCTAAATGTAAAAACGGCTTAGGCAGAAATAACAACAAAACAAATTACCGGCTCCCAGATAAATCAGGACCAATCTTATGTAGGACTTTAGCTCATAATCATGTAAAGTAACAAGCAAAAGAAAAGATTGAGAAATGTACCACGAAACTGTCATCAGTGAATAGGTCATTAGCCACAACAGCCCGAATCATCCATGACTGCAACATGTTTTGCTGCTTCTTATTAAAGCACTGCATAAATTGGCCCAGATCAAGTTAAATGTTTCTTCAAGTAAAGAAGTCACAGGTAGTACTCACAGAAACGTAGACAAAGAAAATTAAACTCGCACCTCAATTGCATCTTGTGCTGCAGAGAACAAAGCGTGATAATCTGCCCGTACTGAAGCCTCATTGCAAGTAGTGGGTGAGGACATCGCTCCTTCAAGTATAGAAAAGAAGTTATCACTAGTTGAAGGCTTAATGCTTCCAGCCTGGATCAGTTGTATAGCAAGCTTTGATGCCTTGCTGAATTTTGAGGTATTCGTTATATGTGATGCTATTTTCTTCATAGCCTCTATAACTTGTGTCTCTGAAGCATCAGTTCTCGTTTTAAACCTCAGACGTTTTCCTGATGCAGCCTCTGTGAATGATAACCAGCCATTCATCACATTTCTTACTTAAACATTGTCGAAAACAAGGCAATTACTGATAATAGAATCAGGCCAGCCAGTATGCCGCCCTGGAAAAAAACAATGAATAAACAATTGGGTGCCAACCTCAACAAAATACAGGGAACTAATCCCCTTTGGCATCCCACTAGGCAAATCCAAAAGCTCAAACCAATATGTAGGCTATAGCATTTGCATACATCAAAATGTTCAAAAGAATACTCCGAGTTATTACCTTTATAACAGACTCAATTAAAGGATTATGGATCCTTCCCAAATCAATTAACACTTCAAAGTTTAAAATTTGGCAAAAATACTAATGAACCATAAACTTCAACTCATGAAAGTTTAAGAGTAGCCCTTAAATAGTTAAATTATGAACAAAATTGAAATAGTATATTCAAAAGAAACCAAATAAAGATTCAAATTATAACATTAAAGAATAGCAGAAACAATAAATTCTACCATTATTTCAATACCTTGAGGTTTTGGAGCTTCCTCGGCAGCCGGTTTTGAGCGCTTGAGAGCACTCTTGAGTGCTGGAGCTGGTGGTTTTGGAGGTGGGGTTGGGGAGGATTCTTTTCCCGATTGCCCAGTTGAAGATTGCGATTCTTGAGCTTTGGGGACAGAAGGCGGTGGCAAATCTTGAAAGAGGTCACCGGCCATAGCTCTCAGCTCTCTCTCTCTCTCTCTCTCTCTCTCTCTCTCTCTCTCTCTCTGTGCTTTGTCGTACTACAGCAGCAGCAGCAGATCCTAATATCGATGGTTTATTGGGCTCAATTAATTTATTTATTTATTCTTGAAGCTCAATTATTAATTATTATTATTACTATTATTATTATTTTCTCTTTGCTAAATGGTCAATTTATTTATTCGGACACTACTCAATGAATTTATTTAATTTGTTTGAGGCAAAAAACGAGACACAAAAAGTATATACTATAATCCATATCATAATACTCTATTAAACTGAAAGGATAATCTACATCATAATATAATTAAAAAATAAATATGTGTAATATTTGCTAGAAAGGTTATATTAATATGAATAAAATATATTATATAAAAATAAAATATACGATAGATAATATTTAAATATTTTAAAATGTAAAAATTTAATAAAAAATAACTTGTGACTTTTTATTTAAGTGAGAAATAATAAATTTTAATAGATACTTCTTTTAAAATATTTTACAAGCTGATGCATTAGAATGCTGAAAAACACCATGAAAAAGATTAAAGGGACCATCTTGTTGTGCCAAAATGGTTTAGAAATTTAAGAAGTTAATATTTAAGGAAAAAGACTAAAGTTTTAAAACAAAAATAATTAGGGACCAAATATTAAAGTCAAAATAAAATAATTAAAAAGGATCGAACTATAGAAACGTTAGTCCATTTTAATTAAATTTCACACTAAGTTTAGTTCGCAGAGGGGGATAAGGAAGGGAAGGGAAGAGAAGGAGGAGGGGGACTGATACCATTTACTTTCATTAAAAAAAGTATATTAATTCACTTTTTTGTTTGATTGGAGTAAAAAGTATAAGGTAAATAGTTTTTATTATATATAATTTACTATTATATCTATTTCATAAAATTAAGAATGTTATATATTTGAGATAAGAGTTTAACTTATGATAAATTTGTAAAATGTTGAAATGGATTTTTTAATACCATTTACGTCTCAATCCATCCATTTTCGAAAGGGCTAATTTGCTGAGACGGAGGAGGAACTCTCTCCCTCCTCATTTACATCCCCTTTATTTTTACATTTCAATCGAACAATGTAAATTGGACATCTATGTCATGATTTACATCCCCTTTCTCTTTTCACCCTAACTAAACTAAAGCTAAAATTCATTTACTTTTTTATTTTGAGGTATGATTATTTTCTTACAAATATTTTTTTGCCCCGAAACGCGTCCGGATCACTTTCGACGATGCCGTTGCGTTTATCTTTATGAGTGGTCATACGCGTGAAACGGACCTCCGATCGCAGAGTTATTCATGTTTCAAGTTTTCTAAATACCTACAAAATTCTTTCTTCCTAAAAAAAAAAAAAAAGAGGCTCGGGTCGCCCGGGCATGTGCTGGTTGCCCCATCTAGGCGATCCACTCATGTCTGGGTCGCCCGTCTGGGCGATCCGAGCCCAGTTTTGAAAAAAAATAATTTCAACTTTTCTTACATCTAAATTGATATTTTTCTTCTACAAATTCTTCGTAATAATCTATATCTACTTCCAATACAAGTTCAATGTTAAAGATTTTAGTTTTAGAGTGGAGAAGGAGTAGAGAGAAGTTAGAGAGAAATTGTGTAGAGAGAGAAAGAGTAGGGAATATGAGAGAAAATAATAATTTTTTTTGCACTATACATTCATATTCGTGAGTTAGATTTATCGATCTGTAAAAAGATCTAATTTTTCATTCTTATTTATAATCCAAATGTAAATTGTAGGTTCTTTTCTGGGCTTGGCCCACTTTAAAAAAAAGCCAGACTAAAGTGGGCCTTTTTTTTTCCCGGTTAAGGCCATAACGCACAATCATTGTGCGTTATCAGCGATGATAACGCACAATGATTGTGCGTTATCCTTAATCATCGCGTTAATCGCATAAAAATCTGACGTGGATCCCAGCTGGTACTGAGCTGTGAATAACGCATATTGACTGTGCGTTATCAAGCTTAATAACGCACAGCCATTATGCGTTATTAAGCTGATAACGCACAGTGAGTGTGCGTTATCATATTATAGAAAAACCCTAGCTTCGGCGCCGCCGCCCCCTCCCCTTCCTTCCCCTTTTTTTTTGCCCCCAGTTTAGCCGACCCTCCCCCCTCCCCCCTCTTCTTCCTCCCCCATTTTTTTTTTCCCAGCCTATTTCAGCCCCTTTTCCCCACCCCATTTTTTACTCTCTTTCCTCCTTTCCTCCTTTATTCCTCATTATTTCTCTATTTCCTCTCCTTTCTTTTTACTGTTTTTCCAGCCTCTCTCATTCTATTTCCCTCATTCCTTCTTCTTTTTTTCAGCCACCTTCATCTTATTCTTCTTCCTTTTTTCATCCTTCTTTCTTCATAAAATTTTTTGTTCCTACCTCCGCCAACTGCTAGGTATTTTACTCTATTTTTTTTCTTATTATTATGAGTTGATTTCTTTTTATCTAATAAATGTGTATTTTATTTTAAAAATTACAGTTAAATAAGTAAATTTTGGAGATTTTCTTTAGAGTACGAAGGCTATTAAGGATTTAGAGTACGAAAGCTACTAAGGCTGCATTTTAAATTTTTAGTAAGTTTTTAGTTATTTAGAATTTTTTTTGTTTATTACATATTAAGTGTGATTATTCGATATTTATTGTTTGTTAATGTTTTTTATGAATATTATTTATTAACTTGAATTAATTTATTTTTTGTGGAAATGGGTTTTATATTTATATTTAAAATGTTTATTATTAATGAATTTGTACAAATGTGATAATTTTATGTATATAATTATTTTTGAATTTAAAAAGTGATATTAGGGTGATGTATTATTTTCTTTAATTTATGTGGATAATTATGTTTACTTTATTACCTTATTTTATGATTATTAGAAATTATTTAGATTATTATTTTGCATATTTCGTATAAATTTATTGAGTAGAAAATATGAGAATATGTAATTCGATATTTTTAACATTTTTTTTTAAATGTAGAAAATATGAAAACAAATCTTTTCGTTGTAACTTAAAAATTGTAAAATTTAAATAATACAAAACTTATAAATGTATTATTAAAATCCAAAATTTTACATTTTTTTAATTTTTGTATTTATGTTTAAAATTGTAGTTATTAATAAATTTGTACAAATTTGATAATTTTATATATGTAATTGTTTTTTTGTATTTGAAAAGTGATATTAGGGATAATGTCTTTTCATGAATTTATTTGGATAATGATGAAAATTTTTTTTAGCAACTTAAAAATTGTAAAATTTAAGTAATACAAAACTTAAAAATCTATTATTAAAATCCAAAATTTTACATTATGTTTTTTTTTTTTTGTTTTTTTTTTTTTTTTGTGAAAGTGTGGTTTGGATTTATGTTTAAAATTGTAGTTATTAATAAATGTGTACGAATTTTTGTTTTCATTAAAAAAGTGATATTAGGGTTTAGGATTTTTTTTCATGAATTTATTTGGATAATTAGGTTTAGGGTTTAGTTTATGATTAATAGAATTTTTTTTTTTTAATTATTTAGGTAATTAATTTGAATGTTAGAAAATATGGGAATCTATAATTCCGTATTTCTAATTTTTATTTTTTTAAACAGTAGAAATTATTGAAACTTTATTTTTTACAACCTAAAAATTGTAAAATTTAAATAATACAAAACTTAAAAATAGGTAATTAATTTGAATGTTAGAAACTTTTTAACAGTGAACCTTAAAAACTAACAGTAACAGTAAAATTTATTACTTAACAGTAAACCTTAAAAACTTTAAAATCTTATTTATTTAAAAATCCCTAAATCGTTGATTAATTGTGTTAACAATATACCTGATATTTGAAAATATGAGAACGTAAAAATATAAACTTTACAGCTGTTAAACGTAATAACAATTAAATCTTGATATTCTTGGAATTAGAATATGTTTAAAACTTTTTAATTTTAACATATAGATGTTGACAATATCTGGAAAATATAATTAATGTAGATGGAAGAAGTGCCAGCACATGTGCATGCGGGGTCCATTGTCACTGACGTATTATCCAGACAGCACGAACACAGATCGGGTTTGATCTGGAGTGGGGATCGGGAGACGTGTTATACTGACCTCCAGTGTAGGCGTTTTGGCCGCAACCAGGAACCAGTGGCGAGTTCGTGTTAGAGATGGTCCTATTGTTGCTGTTGAGGCATTTTCGTACCCCAGTGATGAGTACATCAGATGGTACAGGGGTATCACACGGGTTTACATTGGCAACTCAGCTAACCGTGATACCCGTGCCCATGGTTATCAGCCTACCGGCGTGAACAAACGGATGATGGTAAGTTCTTATGCGTTTCAGTTATTTATGTTGAATTCTAATTTATTTATTTATTTCATTTGTTAAATTCTTTTCTTTTTTTTAGACTTTTATATTGCCGGAGGTAGATGATATGGCCTCAGTGGCGATTCGGGAGCCACATTCATCTCCTTCACAGATGCCGCAGTCATGAAGAAAGTGCAGACGATCATCCGGCGGTGCATGGTCTCTATCTGGGGTACTTTGGGATGCACTCATTCACAGCATGATATCCAGGCGACGTTCCATGTTCAGCCGTCGCGTCGCCGTCCCTGAGAGCACGTTCCAGACCGAGGGGCTCCTAAAGTTAAAAGGGGTGCTCGGAGACATCCTGGCCAGGGAGCAGGTGCCGGATGCCCTCCTGTACTTCCTGCTCCACAAAGGCAGGAACATGTTGACCCCGGCCCAGTAGTGGTTGAGAGGGGTGAGGGATCTGGTAGCGGTTAATAGTATGTTGACCCATTTGACAGCCCGCACCTAGATATGCCGTCTTATAGTTTGGGTTTGACCCCAGATCCCCAATCTCTCCCTAGTGGATCCGGGACGTTGCAATGCCTCCGGCGCCCAGTTCAGGATTTGCAGCATTCCAATATCCGCATCCTTCAGCCTACATTTCCGAGGCACTTAACAGTGTGTTGAAGAAAGCTAGAGTTCTACCTTTAAAAGCCCTGATTGAACTAATATTCAACAAACTAGTTAAATACTTTCACCAACAACGTGAAGAGGCAGAAAATTGTGTGCATCTATTTCCAACTCGAATTTTTGACAAGTTCTTGCGGATTGAACTGAAATCAAGATAACATAAAGTTACAACTTACAATTCGCGAGAGGGAATATACATGGACAAATTTCCAATCCGAGTTTCTGGTACGGGCAACAACGCCTATACATTGCGGCTAAATAATAAATTTTGTAGTTGCGGAAAATGGCAAACATATACATTGCCTTGTTCTCATGTTCTTGCAGTGTGTAGAGAAAATGGGTCAAGAACAGATGCTTATGTTCTGGAGATATATTCGCGACAAACGTACATAAAAACTTACCAAGCGAATTTTCATCCGGTCTTGAGTGAGAACTTTTGGAGAGATGTCCCTTTTAATTTGACATTCTATCCTCCAAACATGAAAAAGGAACGGGGTAGGAAACAAGACAAACGATTTCAGAAATGGATTATAGAAATCTAGATTCTCCCCCAAGATGTGGTAAATGTCGCATGCCGGGACATAATAGGAAAAATTGTAATAAACTCGGACCGAGCAATGTATAAGTTTGATATTTTCTTGAAATAGTTGTAATAAAACATGTTTATAGTAATGAAAAATATCTTTCAATTTCTTCTAATTACTACATCATTACTCTAAATATTTAGCATTACTTTTTCAAATAACTTGCAATGAAATGGTCAAAATGTAAATATATTTTCCAAGAAAATGATATAAATAGCACAAAATAAGTTAAATATAATAAATACAATCTTTTTAAAAAATTTATACAATTATAAGTTTTTCCAAAACAAATTTTCATTAAAAAAAATAATTCATTAAACAAATTACTAAAAAAGAACTTATACAATTATAAGTTTTCCCAAAAGAAATTTTTATTACAAAAAAAAATGTTCATTCAAAAAAATAAAATAAATTAAATAACAATTGTAAACAAAAAAAAAATTAAAAAAACATTTAAAAAATTTGAAAAAAAATAAAAAAAATTTTAAAAATAAAAAAAATTTAAAAAAAATAAATAAAAAATTAAAAAATAATTACGTGGCTGATAACGTACAACAAGTATGCGTTATGTCTAGTCATAAGCACACTGATTGTGCGTTATCAGTCACGTTGGCTAATTAGCTTAATTAACTGATAACGCACAATGGTTGTGCGTTATCATTACAGATAACGCACCACCATTGTGGTTTATGGCCTGAATCGGAAAAAAAAATAAGCCCACTTCAGTCTAGCTTTTTTTAAAATGGGCTCAACCCAAAAAAAACCTAAATTGTACCTTTAGAGTAGACCCTCAAAAATAAACCCACCATTGAAATGGCCTTTAGAGGTGTACATGACAAAGGGCCTGTTAGAGGTCTAAATATAAATGTCAGAGAAGCCCATATCTTGAAGAAGTGGAAACATTTATAACCTAACCCAAACTATACAACGTTTCAAGAAGCCCATATCTATTTGGATTTTAATTCAAAATTTAAACATTTTATATATTTCTTTTTTTTTGAGGGATTTATATTATTAAAAATAAACTTTTTAATCCCATTTTTGTTTCATAGACAACAAGTTTATATACCATAGAAAAATTATATTTTTCAAAAAAATAGGAAACTAATTCGAATACATGTCTACATTATTTCAAGATTTTTTTTAATACATTATTACATAAATATTTAAAGAATATCTAAATAAATATTATGTAATACTAATTCTATTACCAAATTAATCTATTATTTTTTTTATATTGATTTACTACATTGTCACGAGAATAAAAATATGTTCCCTCTAATATTTAGTATTAACAAAAGATTATATATGATAATACAAAAGGAAAAAAATTAAAATTTTGTTTGAGAAGGGAAAAAGTTGAGGTTAAGTAGGGGCATTCTTATTATTAATGTTTGTATTATTTTACTTGATATTGACAAGAAGGAAAAGTTAAAATTTTTATTAGAGTGGTGACATGACTTATTAATTTTTTAAATAGATTATTGTTGTTTAAATTAATAATTACCTAATTTTCTATTGTTCATGACATCTTTAAAAAAATACCATTCTTATGACCTTATAATTAAATAGAATAGAATCTTGCAGTTTACCAATTCAATCAAATTTGATGTGACACAACCAAGTTGTAATACAATAATATGCACATTTAATATTTAAATAAAGATTTCAAATAATTGTGTGTTTTTCTCAATAGTTGGAAAAAAGGATGGACAAGATAAATATGCTATTTGCAAGTACATATTCTCTTCGGGGATAAATCATTCATTGCAATGCAAAGGAGATGATCATTCATGATTGATGCTTCTCCAACAGAGAAAACAAAAACAAGTAAGAAAACTAATTAATGCCATGAATTTAGATTAGCAAAAATAGTGACAAGTGCCCTCAAATTATTCTTATTTTTAAAAATCTAATTTTTTTCACTCACTTTTGGTATAACTAAATGTACCACCAAGCTAGTTTAAGCAATAAATATATGACCGACGCATGCCCACACGTCAATGAAGGATAAAATTTGCAATGAGCCCTTTTCCTTTTCGTTAAAAAATTAACATACGAGTTGTACATTTTAGTTAATCTAAGTAGTGTTTTCAGTTTTTACTTTGTGAAACATTTTTGCAGGAAAAGGAGTTTATTACAAAAATTAACCTTTCACATGTAAGTGTGTATTTCCTAAGATGGCTGAGGGCTATATTTAGTTGAAAGAAAACGTATTAAGCCTATGAAAAGTTAAAAGAAGAAAAAAAGAAAAGAAAGTGATTATTTTTTAAGATTAAAAAATAGTGTGAGGGTGTTTAGAGGATGGTTATTTTGATCTTCTTTTTTGCCTTAAATTCCTTAATAATTAATAAGGGTTAATTACATTTTCTCTCTTGAGGGGTTTGTTTAAACTACACAATTACATTCCTCTATTTTGTAAAAATTACAAATACATCATTATCATTTATATTTCATAACTAATTAACTTCTATTGCTAATTTCAATAAAAACATTTTATAAAAAATAATTATTCTGTAGTAAAAGTTTAAATTTTCATAAAATATCATTTTACAATGTTACTTCTTATTTATTATCATATATTAAGCTATAATTTCCTTCATCATTTAAATTAATAAAAAGAATGTAGTAAGGGTGTTATAGTTTTAGTGTTAGCAAATAAGAACTAGACATACGAAATGATATTTTAAAAAAACTTTAAACTTTTTACCGCCATAAATCGTTATGTTTTTATAATTTTTTATACTAAAATTATTAATATGGATTAATTAGTTATAAATAAATGAACGATAAAGATGTAATTGTAATATATACAAAATAAAGGGATGAAATAATATTCTAAATAAATCTTAAGAGAGAAATATAATTAACCTAATTAATTAAATATATGTGAGTTTTAGTAATATAATAACAAGTGTTGCACAATTTTTTTTAATTTTTTTTATAGTAGACAATTTTGTTACCTTTGATGCTATATTTGCAGCCTTGGTTGGAGTGAAATTAGAGAGGAAAATATGTGGGGATGTAAATCAGGACATAAATGTCTTATTCATGTAGTTTGGTTGCAACGTAAAAGTTGAGAGGATGTAAATGAGGAGGGAGACTCTTCCTCTCTATGTTAGCAAATCAGCCACTTTCAAAACAGACGAGATGGAACGAAAATGATGTTAAGAAGTCCATTTATCTTCTTACAAATTAGTTTATTACAAATTTGTCCTAAACTAAACTCTTACTCTATATATATAATATTCCAGTAAATTATATATAATAAAACTATTTACCTTTCACTTATCATCTTAACCAAATGGAGGAGAGTAAATGTGATTTACTTCACTCCCATCTAACCAAACAATTTTAAAGTAAATAAATATACTTCCCATAGTAAAAATAAATGGTGTCACTCCCTATTATCCTTTCCCTGTGCAAACTAAACTAGGGCTTAAGTTTTCGGTGCCTATGCCATTTGTAAGCTAACGCTTTCGTTCATTTTATGTCCTAACCAAATCTTGCACACTATGTTTTATTGAAATCATTACTTAAATTCAAACACTTTTCTAATTGAGTTTCTCGTTGTAGTTCACATATGATTTTATAAGAGAAAAGTTAACACTTTACTTACTACTGTCTAGTTTCAATTTATCTATTACTTGAACTTATTTTTTTCATTTTAAAATAAAATATCTGTCGTTTTCAATGAAGAGAATATTACCCCTTACTATTAATGAAATTGATACAATAAGTATCTAATAAATATAAAAGTGTGTTATTCATCTCTTTTGTTTTTTTAACCGATTGAAAATAAGATTTTTAAAAAGTTATTTTAAATAAATTAATAAAATATTTTTAATTTTAAAAACATTGCTAGATAGTAGCAGTTTTGAAAAGCACGGCTGAATAACTTTTCAAAAATAACTTTTTTGTAACATTTTTAAAGTTCAAACAAATATAATAACAGTTGAAAATATCTCAAAAAACATCAATAGCTTAAAATGAACTAAAATACTCTCTCTATTTCAATTTATTTGTTACCTTAAGACATAATCAACAACTAAAAAAATATTTAGTTTATCTTAATTGAAGGTTGAATTGACAACATTAACCTTACTTGGAAATATGATCAATTTTTGATATATATCTAAACATTTGTTAAATTATATTATTCCATCAACAGTAAATAGGGATATACATGAAATTTTTTCATTAAATATTCTCTTAATTTACTAAAACGAAATATATATCTAGATAATAGATAAATTGAGATGGAGGCAATAATTTATTTTAAACGAGGAACAATAAGGTCTTAAACTTAATTCAAATAAACTCGTATTCTTAAATAAGAATATCTATTCCAGCCTTCTCTATTAAAATGACAGATAAATTGGAGCTCATGTAGAACTTTTGTTTAGCCTAATATACTACTTTCTCCGTTTCAAAATAAGTGTCGTTCTAGAAAAAAAAAAAAAATTTTCATAATAAATGGTTTTTTACAATTCTCAACGGGTATTTAATATACTTTTTCAAATTTTATCATTCTCTCTCCTTACTTAATTCTCCCATCTTTCTTTCTTTATATATTTTTCTCTATATATCTTTTTAGGAATATATTAATAAAATATTTTCTCAATTTTAAAATTTCAATATATTTGTTAAAAATTACAAGGACTATTATTTGGAAATGGAGGGATGAAGGGAGTACTAAGTAAGACGTATTGGAGAATGCAAAAATGTTGGTTTGACTGACATGAATTGGGAAGAAGAATAAAATTTTGGAAACAGAAGAAGAACAAGGGTTGGGTTTCATGGCTCCCCATAACATAATAAGAGCATCTATTCTATGCATTGAAATCATAATTTTTGACTGCCATACTCAATTATTATGTCTGAATATTACTACCACTTAACTCAACTTACACTACCAGTGCTTACCTGCACTGCAGCCCTCATTTCTAACCCTTGAGCTGCTGATCTGATTGAAACGTGCATCCCACTTCCTGACCCTACCCTGCACAAACCCTAATTTCCAACACTCTCTTTTCTCCCACATTAATTCCCATTTCTCTAGAGATAGAGATAGAGAGAGAGATGAAAATTTTGTGGACGTGATGAGAGAGAAAGAAGTGAGAGAGAGACGATGAAAAGGAACACAAAAACACCACCAAAAACCTAAGATAAGAAACCACATCCTTAAAATCCCAACTTCTTAAGAACTTTTAGAGAGAGAAAACCTCTCTCTCTATCTCTCTTCTTCTCCTCTTTAGTCTTTCATCTTCTTCTTATTCTTGTAAAATTTTGATCAAGTACTATGTTGTGTGTTTTCTGTTTTTGAGTATTGGATCCAAACCACTCTGATACCAGTTTTTGGAAAAGATGAAAACCCCAATTTCGATAGCACTTCTTTCATCCTAGATTCATGAACATTCAACCTTCAAACCCTGCTCGTGATATCACTTGTTGAGTCTAAACTAGCCTGATACCACTAAGTTCAGATCTTATTGATTTTATTGCTGAAACGATTCAACTTTGTCTTTCATTATCTCAATACTGTTTGATACCATGGTTTGGAACCAGCTCTGATACCACTCCTTTCCTCAAGGGCCGTTGACCATTTCAAATCGAATATCACTTGCTGAGGGTTTTCAAAACCCTAACTCTGATATTACTGTTTTCCTTTCAGATTGAACATTCTGTCAAAACCATCTATGATATCACTTGTTAAAAACTATACCACTTTACTATTAGATCCCTATTTTTCATCGCTTTGAGTGATTCAACTTTGTCTTGAATTATCTCACTATTTTAGTTCTTGGAATTTTTCTTTATATATATAAAGTTAAATTCCTAAGGCCAACACAAAGATACAATATAATTTTGTGGTGATCTTCACTTGATCAACCGAGGAAATATGTCAAACAGGTGGTGGGCAGGCCAAGTAGGTCTACCAAACCTAGACACATCTTCATCAGCCGGTTCACCAGCTCTAAAAAAACCAGATCTAGGCATATCAATGAACGATAACAGCGGCAGCGGCGACGAAGAGAGAGAAAATAGTACAGATATTGAACCGAAAGAAGGAGCAATAGAAGTTGCAAACCGGAGACCTAGAGGCAGACCACCCGGTTCAAAAAATAAACCGAAACCGCCTATTTTTGTAACTAGGGATAGCCCTAATGCCCTAAGAAGCCATGTCATGGAAGTATCCAACGGTTCAGATATAGCTGAAAGTATAGCAAATTTTGCTAGAAAAAGACAAAGAGGTGTTTGTGTATTAAGTGCTAGTGGTACAGTTACTAATGTAACCCTAAGACAACCATCGGCACCCGGTTCGGTTATGGCTTTACATGGTCGGTTTGAGATTCTTTCACTAACCGGTTCATTTCTTCCTGGACCGGCTCCGCCCGGTGCAACCGGTTTAACTATTTATTTAGCTGGTGGTCAAGGTCAAGTTGTGGGTGGAAGTGTGGTTGGTTCACTCGTGGCGTCCGGTCCGGTAATGGTTATCGCGAGTACATTTTCTAATGCTACTTATGAAAGGTTACCTATTGAAGAAGATGAAGAAAGTGCACCTCAAGGACAACTTGGCGGTGGATCACCGCCACTCGGGAGCGGAGGAGAGGTGGTGCCGAGTCAATTAGGCGATCCGTCGTCGATGCCGCCACCGCCTTATAATTTGCCACCAAATTTGATGCCTAATGGTGGTGCTGGACATGGACAGTTGAACCACGAGGCATTTGCTTGGGCACATGGTAGACCTCCTTACTAAATAAATTAAATTTCAGGTATAAATATATATTTAAAATAATAATTAATACTACTATAGTGTAGTAGTATGTTAGAAGAAAGTTTGATTAAGGAAAATAATAATCCAAAGGAATTATGTGTATATTTTGTTGAATTTGATCGAAAACTTTATTTTTATGAATAATTAGGTCTTGTGATATTTTAATAATATTGTTGCTTCTTTTTATAATATTTTCTATAATATTTATGTATCAATAGTATTAAGTTTTGAAAGTTTTTTTCTCTATTCCAAAAAACATTTCTCTCTCTCTCTCTCTCTCTCCCAACACAAATTCTTTAGGTCATGACTCATGAATAGATTGGAAAGAAGTGAAATCAAGTGAAAAAATAATTTGAAATATATATGAGTTGTTAGCTATCTAGGTTTAAAGTTTCATAGCCATATATAGTTTGGGATTTCCTAGCTAGAAGATGATTAATTATATATCTATATATGGTTCTTTTAAAAAGGAATATTTGAGACGGTCATAATAATTAGGTTTAGGATCATAAAGTCATTGATCTAAATTTGTTCATGGTATATAGTTGATCATAGTCATCATTAATATTTTCATAGTGAGTTTCTTTTTTTCTTATTTTTCTTGATCTTCTTCTAGAGGAATTGATCCATATATATGACACTTTTCTTTTTGGTTTTCTTAATCTTTTAGCTTAAATTAAATTAATTAACAGCCATTTTAATAAGATGCTCACCATTCTCTCTCTCTCTCTCTCTCTCTCTCCAAGCTTTTTTTGAGCTCGTATATAACTTTGCTTTTTTGTTTTTAATCCTCCAATAGACCAGTTTCTTGGGATTCTTTTTTTTTAAAAGAAAAAAAATTGGTCAAATTTTCTCGTTCGGAACTAGATTTTTTCTGGTTTTTCCCAAGAAAATCGAAGAAAAATTAACTGGAAATTTTCAACAATATTCCGAGTAAATTCATATTAATATATACTTTTTAATATGAATTTACTCTTTTTCAAAAAAAAAAATGATGAATTTAATCGGAACACTTTTAAGTTATGAAATTATATCTTTTTTAAGGAATTTTGATATTGTATTTGTAATAAATTATTTCATGCACCAAAGAACTAGTAATTTTGAAGAATGTTTAAAAATATAAGCATATGAAAATAAGCAGTTAATTATGCAATGGAAGAATTATTCTTTTTTTCTGGAAGAAAGAATTATTATTTCATTCATTAATTAATAGGCATGGTTTGCATAGCCAATGTGTCAACTCTTGTGACAACATTTACATTTTTCTAAAATAATGAGCCTAATTATTTGTTTTTTAATGTACATTATTATAAGAGTATATATTAAAATCCAATTTGTTGCTATTTTCGCTAATTAAATATGATAATTCATATATATTTTTATTGTGGAATCTCTAACAAATGATTTAAAAATTTTTGGTGTATTTGGTGCTTCTGACTTTATATTTATTTATATATCGTGTGCTTCTTCAACGTCTTCCTTCCAGTAAGAATTAAGTTATATATATATATATATATATATAGAGAGAGAGAGAGAGAGAGAGAGAGAGAGAGAGAGAGAGAGAGAGAGAGAGAGAGAGAGAGAGAGAGAGAGAGAGAGAGAGAGAGAGAGAGAGCAATGGCCCTTCACAACCTGCTTTGCATATACATATAGTTTCTTATTATTAAATATTATGTTAAAGTTACAAAACCACAGTGCAAAACCAGATTTTCTTCTTCGGTAGTTACTTGTTATTTGGCTTTAAAAAAAAAAAAAAAACAGTACCTCAAATAGTGGCTCGGATATTTTTATAATATTTTGTATAATACTTTCTTAATAAAAAATTTTCAACTAAAAAGATAAATTTTAAAGAAAATTTATTATAAAATAATATTATGTAGAATATTACAAACGCGATTTTAAGTGAAAAATGATGGCAGTATTTGTACGATTTGAATTATTTGTAACATTTTCTACAACATTTTTCTTTAACATTAATCATAATATATATTATTTGGACTCGGATCTTATGTACCACCCTTTGTATCACTTTCTAATTTGATCTATTTTATTAATAAAATCTAACAAATAAAATATAAACCCCTAAATTTTAAAAGTTAACCCAGCAAAAAAAAAATAAATAAAAGGTGAACCCTAAAAAAAAACGTTATTATAAAGGAAAATGCTATAGAAAATATGACAATTAAGTGAATTTTGCAAGTATATTTTTCATTTTACCATAATCAATTTGTGTAAATTTTCTCCAACAGAAAAAAAAAAAAAACAATTTATGCAAATTTTAGATTATGTAAATTTCTCGTTAATATTTTAATAAATAAAATTATAATAAAATATAAATTGTAAGCCCTAAAAAATAAAATTTAAAGTAAAAAGTAATATAATAAAAAGAAATATTACAAAATTGTTAATTCAGCCTTGAGTGATTTCAAATATCTATTGATTTTTTCTTCTTTTGTTGGAGGATAATCTATCTTTTTTTCCCTGAACAATTACATTATATTAAATGAAAAAAATTGTTAATCATGATTACTAGATGATCTTATAGTCTTTTGCATAGATTTGGCTCACATGTAAACCCAATTATTACTAAATCCCCAACTATTCACAAGAGCTTAGTCTTTTAAATATATGGATCATCATTAGCTAACATTTATGTATCTATGTCACAGATAGTAAGATTAATTAACCACCTCAATCATTATCAATAAAAAATAAATTCGAAATTTCTAAAAGGAAATTAACTTTGATTAAACAATATTATAATTAATAGAGAAAGTATCATAGGTAATCTACGAGTGCTTCAAATATGATATATTTTATTAAATTTATTAAATTTAAATTATTATATATATAATATATTTTATCTATAGTAATATATATTTCAGATAAAATATGCATTACATGTGTAACTCATAAATTTATCATGAGTAATAAAATGGTACATTATATAGTTTATTCCGGCCTGCAAATACTAATAGTACTTAATACATTAATATTAATTCTTTATTTAATAAGAATTTATAAAGAAAAATACCACAAACTGATGTCCGAAACTAGGAATCTATCCAAGCAATGGATGAATGACTGATCCCTATGCTCAAGGAAGGAAAAAATAAAAAATAGAATATATGTATATGATAAATGTTAGATTATCATATTTTTAATATTTCATAGATCCAAATTTATGTCTTTTTCCCATAATTTAAACTTGTTTTCTTCTTCGGAAAATACAAAGTAAAAAAAAAAAAAAAAGATTATTTTCTTGAAAACTTTTTTAGAAGATTTCTTGAATCTATAATATATATATATATATATGTATATAGATCAATTCTTGAATCATCAACCAAAAACCACTTTCTAATTCTAGTTTTGTGAAGCTTCATAAAATGGAAGTGGAAGTATTTTCCTCGTACCTAAAAGAAATTAGAACAAAGGTTGATTTGTCCATGGTTGTCCTGATTATTGCTACATTTCTAACTATTTACATCACCAGATGGATTTATAGATGGAGAAATCCCAAATGTAATGGTGTCCTTCCTCCTGGTTCAATGGGACTTCCTTTGATTGGTGAAACCCTTCAACTTGTAATCTCTAGTCCTTCTATTGATCTTCCACCATTTTTGAAGAAGAGACTTACTAGGTAATTTCCTTCTTTTATAATTTAAGATATTCTAGATATGCGCTTGAAGTCTTATTTGAGTGATAAATATTGAGATTTTTTGGAAAAAAATAAACTGGGGGTGCAACTCCTGTATATATTGGCGGAGCCACATGTTGTCAGAGTGAGGGCACAGGACCCACTAACAGAACAAATTATGTACGCAATAATATGAGTATTAAATAAAGTGTGAACCAACCTTTATTTTCATCGGAACACTAACTTGCTTTTAACAATTTTAGAGATATGACATTAATCCTTCGAATTTTTTATGTCTATATTTAAGTGAATTTCATTATTACACAACTGCATTCTTAATTTTCACTTTTAGTTTAGCTTTGACTTTAGTTTAACTAATAATCTTCACTTTTCCTTTCCTTCTTACATATTAGTATTTATATTGGACTTGTCTAATTCTCCTCATCTAGCCTATAGATTAAACTTTTTTTGTCAGCTTATATTCTTGTGATCGTCTAATTCTCTTCTATCTAAGCATCCTCTGACCCAATTCTCCCAAATTAAAAGATTTTTTTATCATGTTATATTCTGGAGAATAAGTATTCCAAGTCATTAATGGCTAAAATAAAAGCGGAAGTATCAAACATATAAAACTGCAAAAGTGCACATATTATTCTTAGGGTTCTGACTTTGTCACTGCCTGCATATATATATAATATAGGATGTTAGTCACTTTTATAAAGTTTATTCTCTCCCTTTATAAGATTATAATTGTACTTATATTTAATTGATAATTATACAACCTCTATCCAAGGTGTGACATTATATAATAGAAGTACCCAAAATATAATTTGAAAGTAAATTTTTGTGCATTGTATACATGATATTATTAATGCTTTTGTTTTTGCAGATATGGACCAATATTTAAGACAAATGTGGCAGGGAGACCTGTTATAATAACAGCAGACCCTGAATTTAATTATTTTCTACTAAGGCAAGATGGAAAATTGGTAGATACATGGTCTATGGACACATTTGCAGAAGTATTTGATCAAGAAAGCCAATCATCAAAGAAATATACTAGGAATTTGACCTTGAAACACTTTGGTGCTGAGGCACTTAAAGAAAGGGTTTTGCCCCAAATGGAAGAATTTATTCAACAAGTACTTATTAATTGGTCAAATCAAGAATCTGTTGAAGTGAAAGGAGCATCTGTCACAGTTAATTTCTACCTCAAATTCCTCAAATTATTATACCTAAATCTAATTCTTTTGTTTTCTATATACTTGGAGAGAAGATGTGATTAATTTAAAACTCCAATTTTTAAATTGCTAAAAAATAATTTTATTATTAAAATACTATCTTGTCACGCTAAATCTAAGAAATGACATTTGTAATTTTGGTTGGCATAATGGACTAAGGGTGTGGAAGGTGGCGCCTGTCCTAACATTTTTTTTTTTTTAAATGAAAAATTATAAATTTAAGCTAATTTTATCACTTGATAAAGCGTCATAGAATCTACTTTAGCTTCGGGTAAAGGTCCACTTTGTCGCCCAATAGGGGTTAAATGTTTTTATTCGACTATGAAATATAAAGATTTTATGTGGTCAATATCCAATTGCAAACCTCTCCATTTTATGTATTTGTTGGTGGGTAAAAGAGTCTCCAGTCGGTGATACATAAAATCTTTATGTGTCATAAATTCATAATGTTCAAATAAGAATATTTGATATCAACTAATGAACTGATTGATTTAAGTTTAGATATTAGATTAGTCGTCTTACCTTTAAAAATTCTAATTTTTTAAACTTTTAAAAATACTTTTTTTTAAATTAACAGAAAATATATTTTTTCCCAAATTTGCCCTTCGGACATTTTTAAAATTTTCTCCATAATAACAAGTGATGTTTCATGTTGTTAGGCCACAATTAATTTTGCTGCAAAACAGATCTTTAGTGGTGATCTTGAAAATGCACCAGCCAACATAAGTGATATGTTCAAAGACTTAGTTGAAGGACTAATGTCTTTCCCTATAAACTTTCCTGGTACTTCACATCACAAATGTTTACAGGTACCTAAATTAATTATTCTTCCTTAAAACTTATTAATTTCTATACAAATTTGGAGATTTTATATCGCAATTTTTTGATAAAAATATTTGCAATAATCAGATTCATAAAAAGGTACGCGAAATGATGAAGGAAGTATTACAGAAAAGGTTAAAGTCATCTGAAAGAAGTGAAGGAGATTTGCTTGATCATATTATACAAGATATGAACAATGAAACATACATAAATGAGGATTTCATTGTTCAATTGATGTTTGGTTTGTTATTTGTCACTTCTGATTCCATTTCAACAACTTTGGCCTTAGCTTTCAAGTTGCTTGCTGAACATCCATCAATATTGGAAGAATTGATTGTAAGTACTACCTTTCTTTCTTTTTTTTTTTTTTTTAATTTTTAATCGCAATATAAAATGTTATTTTTTTAAGAGTACTGTTACACAGATCAACTTGATAGCCGATTCGCAATTGATTGGTTCAATTGAGGTAAAAGTGTCATTTACTATAGAAAGCACCCGAACAAATAGAGGCAGAAAGTATATTTCTCTTGTATTGACAATTTTACTTTTTATTGAGATAATTAACCGAACAAATAGAGGCAGAAAGTATATTTCTCTTGTGTTAACAATTTTACCCTTTATTGATTGCACATCATGTTGATCTGTATAGCTTTTCTGTTTCAAAAAAGCTTGTTGGATGAACTATTAGATACAATTGATTGGGTTAAATAAAGGTAAAATTATCAATACTAGGAAAATATACTTTCTACCCTCATTTGCACGAGTAATTTTCCCAATAAATGACACTTTGACCCAGATAAAAATTGATCCATATAACATTATTCATTCTACTTTTCAAATTTAACAATAAAATCATGACTTTTCAGACCGAACATGAAGAGATCCTTGAGAAAAGAGAGAACCCTAATGCCCCTCTCACTTGGAATGAATACAAGTCAATGACATTTACATTGCAAGTTATCAATGAAGTTCTAAGACTTGGAAACATTGCTCCTGGATTTTTTCGTAGGGCATTGAAGGATATTCCTATTAATGGTAAAATTTAGAAAAAAAGAATTTGCAAAATTTCATGTTCTTGCACGGATTTGAATAATGGAGAATTTTAACATTTTATTATTACAAATTTATTTGTTATATTCATCAGGATATACAATTCCAAAAGGATGGGTGATTATGATTGCTACTTCTGCTCTCCATTTGAATTCCAACCAATTTGAGGATCCACTTTCCTTCAACCCCTCACGTTGGAAGGTCAGCAAATTAAGATAAATGATATATATATTCGTTGCGTATTATATATATACTTTTTTTTTTTATAATTATATACCTTAATAAATTTTAAATATTACATTATCGTTGTCGACAGAATTATTATATTTAAGCAAGTATGGCGCACGTATTAAAAAAAAAATCTATCACAGTATAATTTATGTGTCCCAAATGTGTATAGACAAAATACAAGGTTACTGTCTCAAATAAGATATGTTTGACGAAAATTAATTGCATAAGAGTATGATGTATGAGTTTAAGAATCTATCAACATATTGACAAGTAATTATTAATTCTGAATATATTTAGATTCATAAATCCCAGAATCAAGTAACAATATGAACTCTATCTTATATAGTAAGATATGTTTAATGAAAATAAATTGTATAAAAGTATAAGTTTAAGCGTTTATTTACAGTTGACGAACAGTAAGTTGTGGGTATTGTCACACCTATAAATCGTATTACTGGACCACAAGCGCGAGGCAAGGCGTGCCATCTTCTCACATATTTCAATTTTTTTAACTAATTAATCCAAAGGTAAATGAGGTTTTTTTTTCCTTTTCTCTATGTTCTTAGGACATACAACCAAGTGTTGTAGCAAAAAGCTTTATGCCATTTGGATCAGGCCTAAAACAATGTGCAGGGGCAGAGTATAGCAGGGTGTTCTTGGCCACTTTCCTCCATGTTTTGGTCACTAAATATAGGTATTTATTTTCTCAAAGCCATTTTTTTTTTAATTAACATAAGAAAGTAAGATGTGATTCGAACACAAAATCAATAATTATGTAATTATGTCTTCTGCAGATGGTCAATGGTGAAGGGAGGGAAAATTGTTCGAGCTCCCATTATAAGATTTCCTGATGGATTTCACTTCAAGATGGCAAAGAAAGCCAAATAATTAATTAAGAACTCAATTTCTTCAAATTCTTGATGAAACATAGGCTTTTGATTTGACAAAGTTCACTTGAATAACATGTATTTCATTATATGTTTCGGATTTGATAGGTAATAGAGAGATTTTTCTAAAGTAAATTCTTTTTATCAAAATCTTTTCTTGATTATAAGAAATATAAATGAAATTTTATCGCACTACAAATATGAGAGAGCGACTTATAAATATTACTGACTAAATATCCATAATTGTATTCGAGATATCAAAATGGATATTATAACTTAAAATAACGCATATATTTATCTTATTACATAATTATTAAATAGGACAAGTGTAAAGAAGCGACAAATCAAAAGACTTTTATATATTAGATAACAAAAAGAATTTCAAAATACATCATTTTCATCCTGATATATAGAAATAATTTATTACACAATTAAAATCATCTAATATATTTTTTAATACAATTAAATAATATATTAGTGAAAAAGTAAGAGCGTATTTTGTTTACTTTAATTAGGGCCCCGCTAACTATGTTTAGTGACATAAAGAAGGCGTCTTCACGTGAAGTCGTCCCCATTAGATAAAATCCCCAAAATATTTTATATATTAATTGAATAAGACATACTAACAAGGAGCCATTGGCAATATAATAACCTACGCTCCACATGGATTTTTAATAAATTAATCTCTCTTTAATTGCCCTTTAGTATTCTTTATTAGATAAGCTAACAACTAAACCCTCAATCAATTGGCCTAATTTTGTATTATTTTCATATATATATATATATATAGATGCCTCTTCTTGATGGATACCTATAAAAAATACCAAATATTTAAGAAAGTATAAATCTTATTAATTCGAAACTTAATCTATAAAGTGTCAATACATTTTGACTCTTATTTAAGGATTAAAGTCTAACATTGAGCTAAACGTTTCACAACGCCATAATAAATTTGAACCTTTGATCTTTCACACATTATATAATGTGTATATCTACTATGTCAAATTATCAAACGACATCGAAGGGACAACCTCATGGTTACGTACCTCTTCTTTAAATCCTTAAATCCTGACTTGTCTTGTCAAGTGAGAAGTTTTGAATTCGACTTACTTTGAAAGCAGCTTCATGGCAAATTTTCAGTCTTGTGCTGCAATTAGCCCTTATGCCTTGTAGATTTTCTCTGGATTAGTCAAGATATTTTGGATATCGGATATAAAAAAGTTACTTCCTCTGATCATAAACATAAAAGGTTTTAAGATTATGTATAAAAATTAAAGGTATTGAAAATAAGATAATCGTTAAGTTAACCCTTTATACCAATAAATAAAAAGAGATCTAAATAAATAATAAGAATATAATAGATGAATAAAAGATAAGTATAAATAAAAAATATATAATAAATAGTTTATATTTTTTACTATTTTTAACTCTAAAACCTTTCATAAAATTTATTGTATTTGTTAGCGGTGGTACTATGAGAATAAGAGCTGTCCCTACCCCAAGGGTAGCTTCACCAATAAATTTTGAGAAACCTTGCAAAGTAAAAAAGTGTTTTGGTCTCTATGAAATTGGGAATCTATAAACCTGCATTAAGGAAATGTGGACCACTAAACATATCAATAAACTAATTGGAGAAAAAGTAAAAGTTGGTTAATTAAGCATTAATTAGAATAATCTCAACTTTAATTTGCAGAGATAGAAAAAGAAAGAAAGAAAGAGAGAGAAAAAGAGGAATCGAAAATGGATACTTATCTCATATGCCATTGCCATCATCGTCATCGTCACCATTCCTTTTTTCCAATGGTTACATGTAAATTTGCCGTGGAGTTCACCATGTCTTTGCTCTTTCACCCAACTTTTGTTAGTTTTTAAATCCGTTTTTATATTTGTCACATTCTTGATATTATATATAAAAATTTAAATAATTTTTTAATATAAATTAAAATGTTTTGAATTAATTTGTCACTTTATTATTATTTTCGATAAAGAATATAAATCATTTTGTAAATTTATGTATAAAGATTAAGAAAATAAAAAATACGGTAACTTTTGAAGTGTTATATCATTCATGTCTTTAATAAAAAATTTGAGAAAGAAGGAGAGAAAAAAAGAAATAAACAAATAAATGGATTTGATCAGAAAAAATAAAAAAATTAAACGGGTAATATCAATCGAAATTATATAAAAAAATACTTTTCATATATATATATATATATATATAAAAAGATTCATATTTTCTATGATTCTTCTAAACTCTAAAAAAGATTTATATCTTTTATTGAAGATATTACTAATATCTATAAATTTTTATGAGAAAATAATTAAGAGTGATTGAAATTTATGTTTTATAAAAAAGTATAATAAAAATATTACATTGTTTTAAAAATATAATAAATAAAATAAACTCAAAAGATGACTAAATAAGACACTTAAATATGACAACTAAAAATACATAGAGTATTATATTTTTTACCATGTTGATGGGATTTTTTAGTACACACTGAATAATTTCTTATTCGTTGAACGTGATTTAAACTCAAGACTTTTAATATAATAAAATATTATTTTGCCATCACTTATTATACCAACAAATTTTATTTAGTTCAACAAGTAAAATTTACGGTGTAGTGAAAAATTATGAAAGCATAATAATGTAGAATTGAATTGAAAGTGTGTTTTGGGAAGAAATATAAAAAAAAAAAAAATGTTTGTTAGTTGAACAACCTTGGATTTGTCCAAAAACGAGACGACTTAATTTATGCTATAACCCGTTGATCCATTCACTATATTTGTCCGCCCTCCAAAACCCAACAAATTCTAGGAAACACAAAAAGATCCTCTCACAAATTGACACGGACAATATACATATAGTATTAATGAAATTAGTTCAGAAATTTAAAAGTTCAATGCTGCAATAATTTATTGTCCTTTTTTTTCTCTCTTTTCTAAATTTTTCTCTTCAAAACTTTTTAAATTTATTCACTTTAAAATTCATATAAAATACATATAAATAATTTTAAAATTATACACATTGATTTAGAAATAAAAAACACTTCGAAAGAAAAAAAAAAAACAAATTCTGCAAACCAGCAAAAGAATTCCCCTAGCCCGAGCAAATTCTCGTTGGTTTAGGCAATTTTTTGAGGTTTTTTAATTTTTTATAAAAACAAAAAAAAAATTCTCCAGGCAGGGTAAAATTCTTAAGCTTGGAGAAATTCACGGGAGAAACTTTTTGTGTTTTTTTGCAAATAATTCAAAATCATTCATATCTATTTTCTTATGATTTTTGAAGTAAAGAATTGAATCTATTTTTTAGAAAGAAAATAGAGACAAAGAGAGGTATAGAGCGAGAGTGAAAAATAAATTATTTTTACGTTAAACTTTCAGATTTTCAAGTTGATTTTATTATTCCCTCAAAAAATATATATAATTTTATTGGGATTTATTAAAGTAAATGTTTTAAAATTCCAAACTTAAACTCTATCTGATCCTACTAAGAGAGTTGATTGGTCGGACTTAATTGACACCAAAAAAAAAATTATTTATAGATTTTTTTTAATTTTACGAACTGATCGAAGTGTTTGCAGAATGATTTGCATGATAATAACCCAGTAATAAAAACAATTCTAATTAAATTATATATTATGTTCGAATTACAATTTTTTTCTCCCGAGCAATATTTTAAGAAAAAGTGTACATTTTTCAAGGGAAGACAGCCCACAAATCAACAGTTAGGGATACTAATTTGGATGAAATTGCAGAATGAGAAAGGAAGATAAAGAAAGACAGAAGAGAAGACTAATACATAAAGATTTTTTTTGAGAGTCTTGGACTCATCCAGAGGGATAAGGCACAAGACCTACAACTACGGCATAAAATTGAAAATCCGATACAAAGTCGTACTAAAGATGATTCCAACTCAAAATCTCTCACTTGGTATGTCAGATAGAAATACTAAGTACAGAAGCCTCACCATCAAACTACCACCACTTGCTGTAGAGTAGAAAGATTATTATTATTATTATTATTATTATTATTATTATTATTGTACAGTAGAAAGTGTTTGTTTCTGGGCTGTGATTTGTCAAACTACCACTTGCTTCATAAAAATCATTCCCCTTAAAATAAAGCAGTAGGGAGCCTACAATCATTCATTCCCCTTTGAATGGCCGTAACTTGATCTCTCTCCCTAACTACTATAAGACTTTGATTGTTTGAACAGCTAACTATATTCAAAAACAGTTGGTAAACTAAAAAACGAACTAATAATAACAATACAAGTTCAGTAGTTGGACTCTTTGCATGTGGCGCCATGTTGGAAAAGGTCTAGCAGGCCAGGTAAGCAAAAGAAAATGCTGAAAACATGACCAAACTAAATACAAAGAGGAGGAATACCATTTAAATGTTTACCTTTCTCCCCTGCAGTCATAATCTGTGGCCTCTCTCAACTTGTCTTTGGACTAACAGAGGTTGGTTGGTTTCTTCGCCAATTTCCTTCTTTCTTGTTGCCTCTGCCAAAGTAAAAATGCAATCTCAAGTTTGAACTTGACTGGGTTTCTGGAATTTCCCATGAACCCACACCCTTCGCATGATTTTCCCTTTTCGACGATTTACAGATCTAACACAGCAGTAGTCAAGCTCAAGCTGCAGAGGAGAAGGCTTTGATGGTTATTGCACAACATTCTTGATAACTAAATACAAGAGCAACAAGTCCTTTTTTTTTTTCTCAAAATGCAAAATGATACTCCAAAAACGTTTTAGAACTTAAATAGTTGGAAGATCTTTTGATATATCAGAGCTAAACGACGAGTAACACTTGACTACTTACTCAAAAAAATCTCAAAAACCTTTTGGCGAACTATGAAAAATCACAAGACACCATTCTCTCGTAAATAATTTCTTGCTTTAAAATTTTGCTCCTATAATTAACTAAACCACCAGCATGGAGAATGATAGGCTTCATAGGGAGATAAAAGAGTCGCCTTGGGAGTGTGTATGCAATGAAGATACATACCTCAATGAATCCCACACTGGAGAAGAGATCCCTCAAGCTTTCCAAAGAGAAGAAATAAGAACGAGTTCCATCAGAACGCATGTATTCCCTGTAACCCACTCTTTGTTCAGGAGCAAACCGAAGCATGGTCATGTCATAAAGACCTGAGTTCCATGTCAAGCCAAAAACATTCATGCATCAAGATTAGATCAACAGATAAAGGTTCTTATCCATTTAAAAGATTCTACAACAGTTATGCTCTATTTCGTTGGGTCATTACCGTAATCCCTGAACAAAAGTATGCCACCCGGCTTTATAACAGAGAAGCACTCTTGGATGGCTATAGGCATCCTTTCAAGTGGTAAGGCTGAAAGGGTGAATATCTGGCATACAAAAACATACAAGGAAAAGTAAAATTAGAATCCAAATACCAAGAATATTAAAAGTTGCCAATAAACATTTTATTCTGTAAATGTGCCATACAGAATGGATCACATACTAAAGTAACAAGGTCCACTCCACCAATGCAGCAACTGTTTTCCATGGAGCATGAGGGTTTACAGATATCTCCCCCACTAACACTAATTGCATCTGCACAAGACAAACATTCTACTATGATTTCAATTCTCAAGGGAAAACAACCTTTATCAAATCACCAATGCAAAAGAAAGTAGGCATGAGATTACTAGAAAACTAACAAAATCCATGGTAAACAACCTGAGCAGTTAATATACTCCTTCAGAAAGAAGCTTTTGCGGCAAGAACCGCAGGCCAACCACATGGGAAACCTAGATGTAGAGAAATCACATAAGAATGGATGGAAACGATGCATGGCTGAAACCAAGTTCGCAGCATTAATCATATCTTTAGCCCTATTAAGAGCTTCATTGCTGCAGTCACAGGCATATACAATGATGGTCTCATTACCTCTGCAAGAACATAAGATATTAGTTAGCCAATTTAACAAGCATATTCTATAAGATCCTTATTATTAACAAAGTATCTCGAGAAGATTGACAGCAAAATCCAGTATTTTAACCTTTAATTGTTTGTTCTAGAATGCGAAATACCAAAAGATAAAATTTTGTCAAAGGAAAGCCTTTCAAGTTAAATTCAGAACCAACAAAGGAGAGCTGAGAGTATACCTTAAAATTGGTAATACAGTGCTGCCATTACCGCATCCCACTTCCAATACTTTACAGTAATCTCCACAAGAAGCTAATTCTGGAAATTCCTTCAACAAGTACCGTCTCTCCTGCATTTAACATTTTTCAGGATTGGAACTAGAACAGGAGAAATTGTAATGCTAATATCTGAAAATGGAATGGAGACGTTATGTGTCGACTCCAACAGACAAGAAAATCAATAGGCAGTCCATTCTTGCTAAAGTTGGACTTCATATGGTCTAAAAAGGCATAACTAGCTATCATTTGAAAAGAAAATCACCCAAGAGAAAGGACCAAAGTGAAGAATTAAACCATTAGAGCCTAGCACTATAGATGACACAACCATACAAGAGAAATAATTATATGGAATCTTATGCTATGAGAACTCCCTGCAGAAGAAATGGAAAGAGCGGAGGAGGGTAAGTACAGTGTCAAACACTAATACCTATCTAGTTCAGGGGGCAAGCTTCCCAGCCAGGCCTCTCTCTGACCTTGTAACTATTATTGCCCCTCACCCCAGCTCTATCAGCAGGCACTATTGTTAGCTTGACTGACTATTAATGGATGATTCCCTTTCCGAGCTGAGTGGAAGTTGGTGCAAACTATACGCAACCAGATCAGGGCTCTCATACAATTAAGAGAGTCCTGCCTCTTGCAACAACTCCATTGTTAAGAAAAATTCATAATCTCTGAAAGAACAATAGTGTACTAATAATCACAATCTCCAGCACCAATTAAATTGCCTGACATTGTAGATGAGGATTCATGAGAGGTAAGAGATAGTGGAGTAATGTGCAACTCCTAACACTGGAACACAAACATACCACTCTAATGCTCCAAACTTTTGGCCTATCCTACCACTCATCTGTAATTGGTGGCAAACTCCAAAAAGCTTCTTGCAGTTAGTAGCCAATAGATACATCCTCTGGATTCACTTGTACATATAAGATTTTTTCTCCCTTTCAATCTCCTTGAGACACTAAGCCTGGGAATTCATAGTGGCTAGAGGATCATCTTTGCACCTATACCTATTTAGTAAACAGCACACTGAAGCTAAAGGTTTTTAAGTTAAGGCTTATGAGTGATTGCGTACTCATATGCAGACAATTCAAAAGCCAAGTCATCTCACATAACAAATTAAACTACACTCCAGTCCTTTTGCATAGCTCAACAATACACCCCTTTCCAATACCAAATAGAGCATGACTTTGCACACGGCTGCTTTGTGATTACACCATCGAAATTACAAGAACCGGGCAGTAATCCTACTAACTGAAATCTAACCCTATCATAGTGTCAAAATTTTTATTTTTTTGTCAAAATGAGAGCTAAACAAAACTCAGAACCCATGTTCCTCATCAAACAAGAATGGATTGAACTGTGAAAGAAAGAATAAGCAAAACTACTATCACTACCATTATGGATTGAGTCGTTCGACAAAGATTCTAACCATAGTTGAATTAGTTGAGACATTAAAAATCTAGTTATAAACTTAAGGCAAATTAAAGCCCAGAGTAATGTAAAGTGAGACTAAAGGTTCACATTACCTTGAAGAATTTACCAGAGGAATGACGAGTATGAAACTTATTCCAAGCTTGAGAATCTTCAACTGGCGATGAAGTTGAAGATTCTAATCGATCCTTCTCATCAACAACAGCAGCATTGGCACAGTTATCCATTTCGCTACCATTTTCACAATCACGAAAAGGGAGCAAGTGGTAAAGCAAAGAGGAATCGCTCTCGATCTCTTGCTTGAGTTGGTCCCAATCAAAATCCTTACTGTAGTAATTCTCTGCTTCTTCTTTCTTAATCATCGTCCCAAGCTTCAGAAAAAACCAGCCGTTTTCTCCAACGCCAGCTGAGACGACGGTTCAGTGGTGGCGACCGTGGCCATGGCCAGGCCGCGATTTTGACCTGTTGGGCCTTGCAGCTCCGAACGCAAGAACATTTGCGTTCAAGTGGATGACACTTTCACATGCATGCGTTCATCTTATTAATTTGTCTATCTTATTTTAGGTAGGGATGATAATAGAGCAGTTCAACTCAAGGACCCGACCATCGACTACTATAAAATTTACATTAATAAAATTATCATAAAAGATGTATCTTAAAAAGTGTATTAAATAAGTACTAGAGAATTTCAACTTTCAACGGCTCAATTGGCCTTGATTTAATCAAGAGTATGATTGGGGTAAGACCAAATTCGATATCATCTCGACTAATTAGTGGATCTGACATTTGCATGTCCTATCCTGACCAATTGAATCCTATTGAACTTGATTTGATCGGGATATGGTTTGGGGCAGGGCCAAATTCAATCTCAACCGACCGATTAGTGGACCCGATCCCGCATATCCCACCCTGATCAATTGAACCCTATTGACCTTGATTTGATCGGTGGTATATGGTTGGGGGCAAGGACAAGTTCAATTTCACTCAGATTGATTACTGCATCCGATCCCGCACTTCCCATTCTAATCAATTGAACCCAATTGACCTTGATCGGGGTATCATTGGAGTGGAGGTAGAGCCAAGTTCAATTTCACCTGACCGATTAATGGAGCCGACCTCTTCCGCATGTCCCATCCAGACCAATTGAACCTAATTGACCTTGATTTAATCCAAGCATGGCCGAGAGCATAGCCAAGTTCGGTGCTCATCACTCAGGAAAAGAGTTTGAAGAGAAAGATCAATGATGATGAGCAAGCACAGGCACCCAAAAAAAAAAAAAAAAACAGATGATGAACAAAAAACATCTGTACTCAGGAACTAACAATTAGTTCATAATCCTTCATTTTCATACACATGTATATAACTTTGATGTAAAAAGCCAGAGAGAATCATCAAACTGGCAAATCAGTTTTCTTTCTTCTACTCAGAAACTTAATAAACTAAGATGGTTAGATGAGAACTAATAACAAGTTTCCCATAGCACGTTTTTTCCCCCTAAAATGCTAACATTTCTAAAGAGATTCGCCTGCTCGTTGCAAGATTTTGCGCATCTCATCAGCGATTCCTTTCAGTAAGACCGGTTTCTTTACAAGACCATTCATTCCTGCTTGCTGACACTTCTCCCACGCCTGTTCTTCTGCAGTTGCCGTCAAGGCTATGATTAATGGCCAATTACGGCTCCTGTATTTCCGGATTCTGGTTGCCACTTCGTATCCATCCATCTCCGGCATGTGAAGATCCAAGATGACTACTTGGAACATTGTTGCTGAAGGGGCAAGGGCGTTTAGGCATTCAAAACCGGATGAAACAGCTGTTACTTGACAACCCAGTTTCTCGAGCAGCTTTTTTGTGACCATTCTGTTAACATCATCATCATCAGCAAGAATAACTTGAAGCCCTTTGAACATCGAGTTGGAATTTGATTGCTCTGGGGAGTTTCCACGTTCGAATAGTTGTCTTCTGAAAGAAGATTGTTTCTGAAATTTAAGTACTAGACCCATACTTCGAGCGTGTCCTTGAGAATCTGAGGACATCCAAATATTACCTTGCATCATCTGCAAGTGTACAGCAAGGGAAATTAGTCAGTAAGCCAGTGATCATCTAGTTATAAGCTCCCTAAAACTACCAGAAACGAGGTCACTTTAAAGAAATGATTGGCCCTAACTAATAAAACTCGATAACAAAATATATGCAGAATCAAGAGGTCTAGGTTACTCATGCAATCAAAAGATGTGATAAATCTTTAATATCTCAGAAACATCTACCCTTGGTAAAACATCTAAAAATATGCTGCGCCTATTCTACACTCAGAACTTTCAAATGATACAGGGCATGAATTACAGAATTTGGGGAAGTCGGCAAATGGATATCAAAGATACATTTTCCTCAAAGCAACTTTGGTGGTTCAAGAGTATACAGTTCAGAACAGAGAAATTCCAAAACAGATCATTGCTACAAACAATCTCAGAAAATAACATACGACTAAATCATTCTGTTGATACTTAGCCAACTTATCCAGGAGGCTGATGTTTGTTCCAGAAAATCACAAGAAAATTCTCAAAAGATGAAGCAACCGATTGATGAAAACAGGCAAATATTTGTTGCAGACAAGTTCAGCAGGCCATGGAGCAACAGAACCACTCACAGTCAACAGGTTGACATTTTGTTGCTCATACACTTACGAGTCAGAGTGTGCTTGTCTTGACATTCTTTTTGCATGTAATTCTTAAGTGACCGTTACTCGGCCAACAGACATGTTAGGCGAGACCATAATCCTGGATAGGTGCTGATTTTCAGATATCAGCTTCACCTAGAAGCAACTGCTCTTCATACTATCATCCATCGAAAGATGTAAAGAAAAATATTAAAATCTGCAATCCTGGTTGCCAACACCTCAGACAGATACATAGAATCCTCAGTATCTTTTCCACAAATTTAAATGAGTTGAATCCTCAATATCTATGTAACGGACAACTCAATAGGTAACTGCATTGATGACTTTACAAATATTGCAAATGTTACCAACATAAGAATATATTACTGCAGAAGGAAATGCATTACTTTCCAACCTAGACATAAATGACAAAATGCTCAAAATGCATGAAATGCCTGATGTGGCAAATGAAACAAGCCCTCTTGATGCAAAAAAGAATAAACAGGTACACGTGTCAACGAAAGAGAAAGATAAACTACTCACTACACGACATTCAAATAAACAAAAATATTTCCACCCTTTCCTTTAGATGAATATGTCTGTAAATGTGTGAAAAACACGTGCACACAAATCAATTGCTAGAACTCAGAATACGCTAAGAAAAGGATATTAAGTAGTAGGATTTTGAAACTCGCACCTGTACCAGCTTTTTGCACATGCTGAAGCTCAAGCCCTCCTTGGCTTCTTTATTGTTATGCCTTGTGCTACCCAAATGAATGGTAGAAATAGAACTATCTTGTTTAGAACCTTCCAAACCAACTTCAATTTCAAATTTTACAGTCACATACTGGTCAGTTGTACTTGGTGTCCTTGAATCCCAAAGTTTAGTTGACTTATCGTGAAGTCCACTCTCTGAAACAACCCTGAATATGACATTGGCCCTTCCATCATTGACATTCAATAGATGCCCAATCATATGTAGTAAGACCTGGAATGTCCTCTTCTCATCACCCATCACCATATTGGGCAAAATGCTTGGAACATCAGTGGAGAATCCAAAGCCCTTGTAAAAACACAAGCACTTAATCAAGCAAGAAGCTTCCCTTATCATCGGATGTAGCCTAAAAGGCATTACCTCTAATGGGAATCTTCCTTCATCTTTGTCAGATATCTCCATTGCATCATTTATTAGAGTTGACAGAACAGTGCTCGTTTTCACCATCGTATCCACAACAAGATTCTGGTCAGTGTTCAGTTTTGCATCTTGAAATACAGATAATAAACCCAGAATGGAGTGCATAGGTCGCCTCATTCCGTTGCTCATTACTTTTTGAAACGCATTCCTAGCAGCACTTGCCATCATTGCGTTCTCCTTTGCCAACTGAAGCATGCGTTGTTGCTCCTCTAGTTGCTGTCTCATCAACTGAGACTCTTCAAGAACTGAAGCATGAGAAAGAGCCACCGCCACCTGATCAGCAACCACTTCCACAATCTCCATCTCACTATAGCCCCAAATGCATTCATTCCCACTTCGAAGAACCAAAACTAATATACCATACCAGGTTTCAATTAACTGTGGAGTTCCTCCTTTGAAATTTGAACCAGAAAGCACTGGAAGCCGTACTGCTGCGACTGCATTTTGCTCACCAGTATCAACACAGCTCGCAGCTGCAAGAGCTGATTCTTGCCTCAGAAATCGAACACCCTTATTCTTTGTTATCTCTAATACATCAGGGTCATTAATTGGCAGCGAGCGCTTGTGTTCTTCAGAACGAGAAGGAGTCAATTGATGGGTCAACTCCATCTCTGTCCTATTATCATTAGGCATCCAAACTCCACAATTCTGCAGATCCAAAGTATTTGAAAGCTCAACCAAAGTAGTGTATAGTATTGTGTGCTTATCAAGTGACTTCCTAATTTCTTGAGTGAGCATTCGAACATGCCAACTTGCTTCTTTCTGTTTCATCATCATCCCAACCTCATGCCCCAGCTCCAATACATTTTGCCTTAGAAAGAGTTCTCTGACTTTTATCTTGAGAAGAATAGGAATCAAAGTGATAAGAGTAATAGCAGTTGCACAAGAAACAAGAGCAGTAAGAATTTTAGCAACAGTAAGGGCCATCATCAGCTGAAAAGAATGAGGACCATAATAAGTCCACCCATTAAGCAAATGTGTCAATCCACAAAGGACTATGAATGCAATGAATTGAACAAGAACCCATTTGAATGGCACATCTGAAAAGCTAATAAAGCATAGCAACTCAACGGGTATCGAGAAATAAGCAACAGCAATCAAGAAATCCGACACTTTTTGACACATTAGAATGTTAACTATGCTCCAAACTCCATCATCATCACAATGACAGTGTGAGAATTCATCTTCATTGGCAGATGCCGAGAACACCCAGATAGCAATTAGAAGTCCGATTAACAGCTGCAATCTCGAACCCATGAGGACCATTTTTCTCAATCCATCAATATCACAGAGTTGGAAACCTTGAAGCCCTCAATCAATTGATGATCAAGAGAAACTCCCTTTCTTGGAATTGCATTTGATTCGCAGGAAGACAATCCAAATAGATATAAAGAATTAGGCAAATCTTCAAAATCTCCAGATCTAATGTACCTAAGAGCCTCAAGATCCAAAATAACCACCAGGTGGGCAAAAAAAAAAAATAATAATAATAATAATAATAAAGCTTTCAGACTGATGTAACTCCTCCCCAAGAAAAACCTTTTCCTATGCTATTTTCTGCCTTATTTTATGTTTTTCTCTGATTATATGTACGAAAATCAGAATTAAGAAGACGCCTTTTGTCTTCAAGGCGTCCCCCTTTTCCAGAATATAGTTTGAAAAACTAATAAACAAACAAAATTTGTAAACCTACCTGAAGAACGATCAAGATTCAAAATCCCTCAAGGCTCTGATGATTAAAAGGTCAAATTAGAGCAAATTTCAAGATAACTTCAACCTCCCTGCGAAAACCCCACTCAAAAACATTGGACAAACAACAAATTTCTATAATAAATCTTGCAAATTGTTATATGCCCCGTTGGAAAAATCAATAAAAAACACACTATTCAAAGTCCCAATTCTCTATCCCAAAATTGCAGAAACCCAAAAAAAATTTAAAAAAGAATTCACAACTTGGACTCACTGATGAATGATGCAAATTCTCAACAGTAAGCCCATCAAAGTTGACGTTCCTCAACCACAACCCATGAAAAATGAATGGGAAACAATGAAAACCATTAGTCAACCAACCAAGAACTGTTCAAAGAACGACACTTTAAACCCCACTTCTAATCTGTGCATATTCCTCCGCTCATTGTATACACTTGAAAAAGAACAGGGGATTTACATGAGAAGCATTGGATATATTCTCTCCCCTGCTGATTAATTTTTTCTTTAACTTTTGCTCGACCGATTTGCAAGTAGAAAAAGAATATAGTATGCATATATAGTGGTGTATATCTATATTTATGTGCAGGTGTATTGCTAAATCTTCAAACTACAATAAGACAGCAGGGGAAGGTGAGACCAGGAAGAAGATCAGAAAGAAGAGAATATTTTTCTCCCTTTCTTACTTTTTCCCCATAACTTAGAAAGTTTGTAATTTGGAACCTTAGCTGAAAAATTCTATTGAAAGTGAACCCTCAACTTCTTACCTCAAGTATTTGTTTAATCAATTTCTCCTATATCAAAATACTTGTCACTTTTAAACTAAGTGCAAATAATAGGATCTTGATAAAATTCATACAAAATTAAGTCAAAAGAGACTACATAATCTCATTAATAGAGTAAATGGTTGTTTCAATAATAATGTACATTCTAGTTTTTCATCTGAAGTGGAGGAGATGTTTCTGCCACATTTGTTAGTTCTATACCTAAGTTTGGACAGTTAAAAAGTTTCAATAATATAATATGTCGCTTTCGGCAAAAAAAATTTTTTTAACGTATTCAATTTCTATTCTTGAAATGAACATATGGCAGTTATATATTGTACAAATAATATTTAGTAGATACTGACAAGAATTTTACTAGTTTTGCAAAGGTGTATATGGTCCATGACCTCAAATAAGTTTGGTATACCAAAAAAGGAGAATAATTTGATTAACATGCATGTCTTATCTCGATGAGCATTATTGCATGTTTTCATTGGCACCTTACATCTGTGCCAAGTCTCATTGGAGACAATGATCAATCTAGCTCTTTCCACGGCATTGGCCTGTAAGATCCATTCCAAGCATCTAGTATGACCATCGCGTGCCAAACCTTATTTGTCCAAGTATAATTCTGAAGTGCATACTACGACGTTTCTATCGTATTATTATAAATTAAACAGGACAAATCAGAGTAGTACGACTGGGGGGAAAAGCAAATGCTTGATTATGATCTTGTCATGGTGAGCCTACCGAAAAATTATTTTTATCTTCGCATACCTTTGAATTGTCAAACCATCTGTATTAGCTCATCAGTTCAGCCTCATATGCATCGCCAACTTTAAACTATCCATTAGACTTGAATTTGCAGTCATGTAACCACGTCTAGAAATTGTTGTTTTTTGGATCCCAAATTGCATTCTCCTGCATCAATCCTCTCTGAAGTAGATATGACTAGTACCACTAAGTCTAGTTTATCTTATTTATAATTCATCTAACAGATAAAATAACAAAAATCCTCACTACATTTACCTTTAGTTTTAACTAAACTCAAAAAAAAAAAAAAAAAAGAAGAATTGAGAGGGGAGAATTTCAAATCACTTTTTTCTATGGTAGTGAAATGCTGATATTGAAAATATGAAGGGGCAAATCAAAAAAGGAAGTCCAAATTGTGAGATAATAGAGATATTAAGAGGCGAGTGGGCCCCACATATGTATACATGAATCGTACCTAGACCTCTTTGCCCTTCTTGTCCACCTCATCAATTTCGCTTTTTTCCTTAAACGGCACCGCACCGCCAAATCACCGAGTAAAGGTATTTTGTACTTTCTGATTTTGATATATTTTTTTTTCTGTTTTGGTCCGTTTGATTGTGAATTTTTAGAATTATATACTTTTAATTTTCAAACTAGTGAGGTAATAAATTAAGAAATAATATATTTTTTTATTTTTAATCCGATTATAAAATATCTAGAACGTGTTCATATAAATATAAGAGATATTTTTAAATTTTATCCTTAAAGTCAGATAAAATTATTTATTATTATTTATTAAGTTTTATATACTCATTCTTTAAAAAAAGAAAAAAAATTTACATTCTTCTTTCCTATTTTGAAGTTTTGTTTAATTGTTTTTCTTCAAAAAGAAGTTTGCTTTTATTTGTACCTATAACATTTACATATTTATATTATCTATTAATAGTTAGTTGACACATCATCCTCTTTAACTGACTTATCTAGTCAGTCAACACCTACAACGAAGTACAAATCAAAAGTTCGAAAGTACGAAGCAACTTTAACTGTGACGTGAACATGAAGTTATTAATATTGGTCATAAAAAATATGCAAATGTTTGACGGTTACATAAATATGAAGAAATTTGCCTTTTTTCAGTATTTTTTCTAATGAACTCTCGAGAAAATAGTCAAAAATGCCCCTCACTTTTTTATATTTTGTCAATGTAGGGTCTATTTTTTGTCACTTATCCAATTAACTTTTTTTGAATAGCAAAAAATATTCAATGTGAAGATTTTTTATGTTTTGTGCCTAAATTATCATGTAAATATTCATAATTTGTTTATAAAGCTTAAAATATGTATAATATTATCTTTATATAATGACCCAAAAAATAATACAAGCAAAATGCGAAGAAAATACACATGGAAGATATATGCTTCAATGCATGACGAGATTATTTATTAGCAAATAAGAGTATTTTAATATTTATTTACTTTTGCGTGAATACCTTGTATAATTCACATAATAATCTCCGTTAAAATATAAAAAACTAACATATTTGTGTATTTTTGATCATTCAGAAAAAATTAAATAACATTTCGCCCCATCAAAAAAAATTAAATGATATAATTAACGACAAAAAAAAAATACTCTAAATTAACAATAATAACAATAATGACAAAGGATATTTTTAATTATATTCTCTAAGGTTATGGTAGTCTTTGTCGTTAAGTATCAATACATCCAACTTATCCAACTTAATACGATATCTATTGAAACTGAATAATTGTTTTTTTCAAATTGATCATTTTTCAAAATTGGTTAAATTTTCATGTTTTTTTTCTTTATATGAGAGAGACATATATTATACAATTCTTTAAATCTTTTGAGCCTCTACAAATAAATAAGTATAATATTGATGTTTTTTCAGAGTCATAATTTACGTTTTTTAGATTTTTCTCTACAATTTGATGATTAAATTTTGAAATTACTTTTGAGTCAAATTCACAATAATTATTTCCAAAAGTTTTCCATAATTGACAATTGAATTATTGCTAATACTGCTTGTACAATTTCTTGTTTTCATAAGTATTTTGTTGTTAATAAAACTCATTTCATAACAAAATTAAAAGCAATTGTTTGATGATTAGGGACTCAAATTTCTTGTACCACTTCTTAATTTGATATTTTATTAATAACATTTAATAAATAAAAAATAAAAATTTTTAAAAATGTATCTTAAAGTAATATATAGAATAGCATCGAAAATAGCATCAAATGCTAACAATAGACCGTTGAGTTACCATAATTTACATTTTTCACATAAGCGTTGAACAATTCGATAAAAACTCTGTGAAAAAAGAATTTCGCATTTTGATACAAAAATTCTTATATCCATATCATGATTAGGAAGGCTCCCTCCCCTCCCCTCCCCCACCAGCAAACGCAACCGTGCCATTCAATAACATTGATATGTCCACTCATGTCCCCCAATTTTAACCCTTTTAACTTGATTTGATAGAATTTAATTTTGACATTTTTCTATAAATTTAATTTTGTAAAATGCATTATCAAAAGAAAATTTTAATAAAATGCAAATATTATAAAAAATGATACAGCGTGTGTTAAAAGAGTATCGCACTCCAATCGTCCATCCCTACGAAGCAAGAATTTTGACTTTAAAAAAAGAGAAATTTTTAATAATATCAAGGGACAATTATTATAAAAGACGCATAACTACAAGCTTCAAAACTTAGTATAGTACGTTCAGGAAGGGGGTGCCTCTCACTCTCTCTCTCACACACACACACACACTTGATATTTCAAACCAAGTACCTTTGGCTTAAAGAGAGAACAAAGAGAAGGTATTACAAAACTGAGTTAAATCATGCAGCAGCAGTTCAGAACCACATCAGCTGCCAAAAGGAGCACAAACAAGTTCATAACCTGTACATGATGATGGGGTGGGTATATAAGTTAAACTCCTGATGGCGGCGAAAAGGGCGTCTCTATCGTCGTCTCCTTCTAAAAATCTGTTATACAGAGAGTCATATATGCAAGATAAGCAATTCTAAAACTAAAACTTCTCTCTATTCTGGAATCTGCTCATAGTTGCCGTTTTCTGGAGATTGTTGAAGGTCATTCCCAGAGTGATCCCTCCATTGCATTGATTGTGTAGGTTCCAATTGTGTGCTTCGAGATTGAATCATGAATTGACTGCCACCAATATTTTGGTAAGAATCATTCGGTGACCAGAAGCTTACACCTGAAATTGATGCACCACCAATTGGAGATGGCAACTTACCGGCAGAAGCATCCCCTCCTTTCGCAGCACCTGTAATATCCTTCTTGTTGTCCAATACGAATGTTCCAACAATTACCTATTATAAGCATTAGCACAGTCATGAGCCGTCTCAATAAGCTATGAAAATGAAGTAGAACCAAAATACTGAAATAACAGAAAAGGGATATTACAATTGCAGGTATTAATGGTAAGTTTCACATCTGATGTTAGAGAAGAGGAAGATTCTTGAGATTAAATCAAGAACAGCAGGCGTAACTTGACAATATGAACAGTTAAAAATATGAAACAGAAAGCATTTATTATATATTGACTCGTTGTGATTAGAAGATCACAGGATAAAGAATCTTTGATACAAATGCTGCTGGTGTTTTCTCCACTTTTCAGGAGAAGACTACAACATTGTTTCTAGGTATTATAAAGAGAGCCAGGAGGTAAAGGTCAGGTCTAATGACGCTCAAGGTGGACTGGGAAGGAAAGAAAAAAACAGAGTTTTAAGGGACCAAAGAAAGCTTCTGAGATATTATGAGAAGATACTGCCCAAGAGAACTGACGTCCAGACTGCAACTGAGAGTTAATTATTAACTAGGGCTTTGCCTAAAGAATCTTATTAGACTTGAGATGGCAGAGAACTATATATATATATATATATTCTCTTATACTTGCTAGAAATAGGGAAAATGGAAAAGGAACAACCCTTCTTTTATCTTTGTATTTTATGAGCAATCCACCCCAAGGCACCAACTTGTTAGCTTGAGGATAACCCATGACGTTTACCCAACTTAGAATTAGAATCTACTCTTCAATGAGGTTGTAATTAAAGGACATTCCAATAAAGAGGTGGAGGTTAAAATTTTAAGATAAATTAATGGTGTAGGAACAGAAGGGGCAGAATTGGAGCAGAAGAAATTTATCCAAAAGCGGAAAAGGAGAGAAAAAAGTTCCTGAAACATCTCTCTCGCCTTCCTCCCTCCCCTCCCCTCCCCTCCCCACCTCCCCTTCCATTGTGTAAGAGTTAAGGTTAATAAAATATGGAATTAAGACTCTTCGATATGGCAGAAATAGTTACTTTGGGTCAACTATTTGTTAAGTTTATGAAACATCCAAAAAGGTTTGCCTTCTCAAGGAACTGTGATATTTCACTTCAATATATTGACAATATTACAATAAGGAGTAGTAAAATAATATTGGAAGTAGAATTTCACATATAAGTAGAGTGCCGAGATATGGATCCTAAAAGTTGAAGATCATCCAACAGAAGAAAAAAATCCTCCAAAAATAAACTAAGCAACAGTTGTAAATAGAGCTTGCAGTCAAGAACAATATACCTGGACAGGCCCAGCAGCTTTAAGAGGTCCACCAACACCTCCACCAATTATTTGACCATCACTAGCCAGACATACACTTAGACCGCCGGTTTTCCCTCCCATCTCATTACGTACGAAAGATCCACAGAGAGAAAGGATATCAAATCGCCCCTGGCATCCAAGCACACCACTAGATTATCTCTAAGTTAATAAATATATGAAGGATACAAAAATTTTGGTTCAATAGAACATTACATCATGATTTTCCTCAAATTATGTATAGTGGCGATAAATAAAGTACAGAATTTAAAACAAAAATACATTTGCCAAAAGCAAATGCCATATAGAGATATCAATTATTCAAATACAATGAAAGTACCTCATAATTGATACTGCCTCCAGAAGTGGCTGGCTGTCGGAGAGATACATTAGATATTGTACCTGATGCTGAGAGAATGCATATTTCACGCTTGCTTTGTTGCAGGAACATCATGATCTTCTGACCTACATCCTGGCCAAAACCAAAAAAAAAAAAAAAAAAAGGATAAAGGGGGAGAAAAACAGACACAGACAAAATAAGAGCATGGGCTACAGCTATAAGCAAATGGTAAAATAAACAAAGCTAGAGAACACCAGTTGCAGTACGAGCAATTGAAACTTCAAAATATTAACTATGATAACAATGATAAAAGAGGGCGCAATCCTGCTCAAACTCCAATAGACAAATACAAACATTGACATGCACAAGAAATGGATTTACATATTTCCTTCCTTTTTGTAGCAAGGACTACTCCCTTGGGCATACTTCAAATTCAATTACCAATCAACGCCATGATGATTGATTTTGGAGGGAGAAATTGAATATTTTTTGTTATAATTAATATCTAATATTGTTGTAAAAGATTTAGGTTATTTAGACTAATTTTTCATCATCTGGTAAATATCTTCTTTGCAAGTGGTATACAGAGAGGGGGTGCAGATGGTTACAAATATAAAAATATGACTTTTGTGGCAAAGAGTTAAAAGGCAGCTATGGAAAATGCGGTACACTAGAAGTAATATTTAAAAAACATAAAGTTTAAAAGAAGAGATGCAACGAGCCCTTCTTGCCCAACGTTTCATACCATGGTAAGTTATAGAATAGCAGTATGGCATGTACATGGAAGTGATTGCCTAAAGTCTTTTACACATGACCACAATAGATAGTTCTAAACTATGCCTCTGTTTTCAACATTCTCTTGCTTTTATTTCAACCAGAACAGATTCTTGCTAATATAAGAGACCTTATTCAAGCAATTCAATATGGTAGCAGTCACACCCTAACTAAAAAATATAAATATTTCTTTTCTCCTTCATATAACAAAAGGGTCTAAAAGTAACATTTTTAGAGTTGTCCCTCAAAATGCAGAAAACATGTTACCTTCAATGTTTCCCCTTGATTATTCAGTATGCAGAACTAAGAGGAACAGGGAAGAATTTATCTATCACCAGATTTCCAAATACTAGCGAAAAGTGGGATGCAAAGTATTCATCCATACTTTTTTTTTACTTTCGTTGAGGGGTTCGAAATTGAGCCCAAGCAGATTAGGAGGATATAAACTGGCAGAGACAGAGCCTAGTCAGAGCAACATGGAATATTTAACAAGTTAAGGAAGTTTGACGCAGCCAGTGATGAGAGAATCATTCTGGTTTCATGTGACTATTATTGCGAAAATCCTATCAGGGTTCAACAAAATAGATTAAGGGGGAAAAAGGTGCAAAAACATGTAGGTAAGCGTCCAAGTAATAAGCCAAAAGTAGAATATAATTTAAAAAGAATTACTGCTTCCTCATTTATAGGAACACACTTAGCACAGGAAAACAAACATATGTAATGGGAATACTAGGACTATTGTAAGCTATAAGGGGTATTGTATTCCTAAAAGTAGGTGAGAGATAGATAGCATACTTCTCCAGCAGCCACAGTTATCACATGAGGTGTGAAAGATTGCCCACTGTTTCCTGTGTCACCAGAGAAAAGAAGGATTATCAGTAATAATAGTTTGCATGGTCTGATTAGATAAAAGAAAAAGATGAGCAAACAAAAGAATACCATGAAGGAGTTGCAAACTAATTTACCTATTCACCCCACTAAAATTGGGGGGGGGGTTTTGGGAAGGGAGCAAAGTTCAGGAAAAAGAAAGCAACCTAAGATCCCACTTCAAAGTTGCGAATTTACTAGAGATACCCAGTAACGTAAATAATCATTTATTTTAAACACATAAAAAAAGATCAACAGAAGATTGTCTCGAAATTGATGTTATGGTAGGACTATATTAACCTTTGATATTTCTAATGCATGTGCTCCAATTATAACCTTTGACACACTGATTGATGAGCTATTACATGCAGCATCAATTAAATTTCTAATGACAATTCTCAAACTACAATTGTTCAAAAGAACAAGAATTGCAACTCGATAGTGTGCACATTAGTTATATATCACCAGAATCAAATCCACAGCATTAAGACAGTGGAGTCCTGCGCATAATCTCACATGTTAATAGCACGTATTAAGAAGATAAGCCATTATCTCTAGACAACAACCCTAAGGGGAAGAAAATAATTCTGGTGAGCGTCACATTGGATTTATAACTGCAAGAACTAGGATCAAAGAATGCCAGTAATTGAGCACCACAAGACTGATAAATACTAGTAAAAAGATTTTTTTTTTTTTTTATCTGCAACATTGTGTTGTAGAAAATAAATACAACAGTTCAAAAAAATACATACACAAGTACTAAAACATAAACACAAAATGTTGGATTGATATGGCATAAATAGCTGTCTAGTTATAGAAAATTGTTCTAACTACCTGCAAGAGCATGAAACCTAGCTAGTTTACATTAACTAACCTAAGAAAACATGTGCATCAATTTTGCATTTGGCATTTCATAAGCGCCCAAAATTTTGTTGGATAGACATTCCTTTACAAGGGTCCTTACAGCAACCATTAACGCTCAAACAAGTACAGTTTGACAAACCAACAAAAACCACACCAAAAATTCAGACCAAGTCTTTTTCTTCTGGGACAATCTCTGGGACCCCATATACTGCTAGTAGACAATTTGTTCCACATCAGTGGCTAGACGTCTTTATAAAATTTTGGGGGATGACGGCCATTTTCCCCAATACTCGACTGATTAGGAGAAACAGAAAGGAAACAATTTCTTGAAAACATTACATTATCTGTGCAATACCAGCAAAAACAAAACAATTAAAGCTAGAAACTACTTAATCATCCCTCCTATAACTACTTTCCCCTTTTTAAAAAAGAAAAAAACCTGAAGGTGCAATTACTTTCCCTTTAGAACAGTGAAAAAATTTATCTCTTGCGTATAAAATAGATCCTTATCCTTCCTTACCTAAGAGGACTGACACTCAAAATTCTAAGCAAGTACGGAAAAAGCAAACCGCACGCATCGAATGCACAGAGTGTCCCCTAATTGTATCTTACATATACACTACAAGGTACAAATGAGGTTAAAGAACAAACTTTCAGGAAAAAAAAAATTCGAAAAAAGGTTTCCTTTTTAGAGGGAAAATTACCAAGAGAAGCTAATTGGAATTTCTTCGAAGACGAAGAAGTACCGCCGGCGCCTCCACCAGCGGTTCCGCTGTTAAAAGCTTGGTCCTTTTTCTTAGGCGGAGAAATCGGAGCAGAAGACGAACCGCCAGAAGAAAGCCTCTTAGCAGCTGCAGCTTGTTCTGGAGTCCCGTACTTTCTAGGTCTACCTCTCTTCCTCTTAACACTCTCTAAGCCACTCGACACCGCCGAAGGAACCGCCGAGTGAGAGTACACCATAGGCGAGGAAGTAGCGGCGGTAGGACCAGCAGCGGCGGGATTGTTTGGTAGAATTCCATTGGTAGGTGAAGTGTTCGTTGCGGCACCACCACCACCGGTGACGGCCGGATTGAGGGAGGAAGGCGGTGGTGGTGGTGCTGGCTGATAGTAAGAGCTCAGTCCACTACTTTCATTAGGGTCCATTTTTCGGGGGAATTTTGGATTTGGGATTTTTTTTTCTTTTCTTTTCTTTCTTTATTCGATTTCTTTTGTAATTTGTTTCTTTTTCTTTTTTTTCTCCTTTTTCATGATGTCTTATATTGAGTTTCTTGGATTTTAGGCCGTTGGATTGAACAATTTTGAATTTAGGGTTTTGAAAGTTTTCTCAACCGTTCGATTTATCAATTTATTTATGATGTGATATGACTTTTTACTTTATTTACCAACAAAATTTAAACTCAATATATGCATTAGATTCCAATAAGATCTTTTTATTTTTTATTTGAGGGGAAGGTCTTTTGATTAGCTTTTGTTTCCTTAAAAAAAATTATCAAATAACTAAAAAAAATTAAGTTTTTTAGACGATTTTTTATAAATATTTGTTTAAAGAAAATTGATTATTACCTTTAAATTAAAATGAAAAGAAAAGTTATGTCCCTATATTATATACTTAACTCACATCATATTTTAAAAGTCTTTTTTTCTTTAAATTCAAATTATATATTAAAAAATGGTTCGTCACCATTAAATTTGACGAAATCTGTAAAAAAAATCACGTATGAGCTATCTAGTATAATTTAGAAAGACAAAATTAAAAAAAAACGTTTTTGAAATTGTAATGCAACTTGTATCATATTATATATTGTTTGAATATATATTTTGTTCGTTTAGTAAATTAAGAGAATACTAAATAATATTATTTTATATATACTCATATCTCGTTAGAATCAAATAATTATATAAAAAATTCCCTATAACTATTTTTTTTATGTAACTATTAATGATAGTTAAAGGATAATTTTTTTTAATGTAGACAATCTAATAATTTCTTTAATTTTTCTGCATTACATTATTTAAGGTGATGAATAATATGAAACAAGCCAATATAGTAATTTCTTTTAACTTTTTTATATTATGTTATTTTAAGGCGACAAATAATAAGAAACGAATCTAATAATGTTTTTAATTTTTCTATATTGTATTACTCTAATGTGACAAATAATATGAAACAAGATAATTTATAATTTTTTAAATTATTTTTATATTATATTGTTTTAAAGTGACAAATAATATACAATCGAAAAAGAAAAAAAAAGGCATGTACCATTGACCTGTAGTCAAGATAGTGCACAATTTCAAACATTATTCAAGTTGGTTGGATTAGTGGTGTGGTAGTGATGGTTTATAAAGGAAGGAAGGGAGGTAGGGAACAAGACTGGGCCAACTGATGTCTCCACTAGACTGAGCCCAACCTTAACCAACTCTCTTGGGCTACTCCTCTGAAGTGCTATTGGGCTACTTTCTGTTTGGTTGATGAAAACAGAACGGATAACGGCCCATCAGTTCAGGACCTTACCAATGGGCTTTAAGAAACCCATCGGCTCCCTACTAAGTATCAACCACAAAAATTCACATAAATAGCACTCACTAACGTCTAGTATAATACACTCTTTAATATATAGTGCACCAAAATATGTACTAGATGATTACAATTGTTGTAATTGTTTCTTGTTATTAATGTTATTATTATTAAATTTATGGATAACAAAGTATTTTAATAATCATATTAATAATTTTATGATACTAGGAATATAACAATTCTATGTTAGAAATATAAAATATACTTATGCCAGGAATAGAACTTTCAATTTTATCTTATTCTAGGGATTATAATATTATAAAATATTATTATTTTTTACCAAATTAAACTTACTTGATACATATTGTTGATTATATTTTACTTCATATTAATTAACTTGTTTTTTTTATCAATTACATCGCTATAGGTAAAAAGATAATTTGTCTCACCATAAAATATTATCGGCAGGCATGTATATATATTGAAGGTGTTTTTAAATTATACCACACTCAGTCTAATTTACATTCGAGTTAAGTGAAATTACAAGGACAACAAAGCTTTTCCATACAAATCTCCATTCGAGCCGAGTAAGATAGCATCACAAAGGCAACAAAGCATTTCCAAACTAATCTCAATTCAAATTTGGGTAAAATTATAAAGGTGACAAATTTCTTAATATATACATTCTTAATATTTGAACTTTATGACATCTAAGTAAATTAAGACATATGCAAATTATTTCACTTACATGTCTTATCATCATTATATGTGTGTGTGTGTGTATATATATATATATATATATAAATTTGCTATTTCCTTTTATCTCTTTTATCCCTTTTCCATATGGCCTCTCATATATAGGGCAAGAGTGATTGTTGACAAGTGTGAATAATAAGGTTACTTATCAGGAACATAACAATTAAGAAAGAAACAATGAAACCTTGTCTAGATATAAAATGGAAATTGATGAAAACTTAATCCAATTGGGATATAATTTTTGTTTAAAAACAAAAAGGGCGGCTGGATTGAGCAATGAAGGCAAAAATAAAAGTGAAAAAACCAGGAATTGAGCAAGAACCACATGGGAAGTTGGGGACCATAAAAGCATATAGTTCTAAAGAAGCATTGCATGTGAATCAAAAAAGAACAGGGAATACACACCCCACCACTGAGAAATCAAATGCTCCTGTTGGGAAGCTCAACTGCAATTTTGCTACCAATCAAAGCTTATATATATATATATATATATATATATATGATGGCCCCTCCTTACAGCATTTTTGGATCGTTAATGAGTAAGCCTATTAATGTTAATATCCAGTTGCACGTTAAAATTTTGCATATATTGTTATTTTGAAAGAATTATGATTGTTAAGACTTTTTTCCGAGTAAAAATCCAAGTTTATGAGTGTAATCTAAATTGAATTTGAGTGAGGCTCGTTATTTAATAAAAATATTATATTATTGTCTTTTGAGAGTTACATCTTATCTGACATGATTCGAGTTGAATTTAAATTATACAATGCGAGTTGAGTTTCAATTAGTCTTACCATTCAATAAAAATGTTATCTCCCAAATAAGAGTTGACCTTTACGAACATTAGTTGAACCAGAATATAAATCCTGAGGGCAGAATTAAGATATATATAAACCGGTATACCTTATTGGAGATAATTCAAATTTTTTTACATAACTTGAAAGTATTTTAAAAAGAAAAAACCATCCCTTGGAACCATGTAGTTATGACACTTTTACTATCACGGCCTGAGTTGAATTTGAATTGGCCTCATCACTTAATAAGAATATTATCTAGAAACTAAGAATAGAATTTTTACCTGTATAATTTAAATTGACCGAAATATTATATACCTTAAACGAAAGAAATACATATGACCCTCAATCCTAAACCAAAAACCCATCACAAATACACACCATTTGGGCAAGGGTTTGTAAATTCAATAAAAATATTTTAAGAGTGATTTTAACAGTGTATTGCTGCTTGTGGGAATTGTAGGGAGTTGTTCTTTCTATGAAGAATTTTTTTTTTTCTTTTGTAGAGAATATTGGGTTCAAGATCTTGCTTTAATCATCCATGGAGTGGCTCCTTGTCCATCACTTACCAGACAAATACCAAAGGGATAACAGTGCAAAAATGGCTAGTAAAAAGTCAAACATTACATCATGGAGAAAAGTTTTTGCTGTTGGAAATATTTAATGGAAATTCAGTCTTGTGAATAATAAAATTGTTTCTCTGAATATTGGAATAATTCTAAATATACACAAATTTTACCTAATAAGTTAAAAATGTTTATAATAGCGTAAACTGTTTAAGTTCATATTTTCTATGAGTAGGTACAATGGTACAAATCTTATATTTGATAAGCTTGACTCGTCAGTAAATGCTATCTGTACATAGGAATATTAAGTTAAAACAGTGGATCTACACAAGTCGAATCATCACTTTTCTTTACTAACTCAATCTCAACTCGAGCTCAATCAAGTTTATTGATTTTGATTTGAGCTCGATCATTTGTGTCGAGCTTGAACTTAAATTTTTTTTTAAAGATATATTATATATAATGATTAAAATAAAGTAAACAATATTATATATGCTAACTCGATAGATCCAACGAGCCATCAAGTCAGTGTTAATGATGCTCGAACTCGACTCGTTTATTTAGCAATCTGACCTAATTGAATTAACAGCGAATTTGAACTGAATTTTAATAGAATAATTTATGAGCCGTTGACGAACGGTTCAGTTTATTTTTTATATAACATTTGTAATGTATGGCTTTTATTTAAAAAGTAAGACTTTAATTCTTAATATTTAACATAATGTTATCGAAAATATTCAAATTTAAATTTATGACATTAGTAACATATTATTAGTGTATCAATTTAACAATTTAAATATTCAGTACTTTTTTCAAATTAATGTAGGTAACTCAATTCAATGCGATTCACGTTTGAAGAATATAATTCGTACTTTAACTCAAAGAAAGGACAAGTATTCAAGAAGAAGAAGAAGGACAAGTAGTAATTCATTGAATTGAATTGAAATTAGAAATGGCTGCTGTTTCAATTTTTATTTATTGTTTTCTTTCAATTTTTTGGTGGCAAATAAGGAAGCAACAGTTGTGGAGGCACGGTCATCCAAGGTTGTCCATAACTTTCCTTTTATAATATATTTTAAATTTTACTTTTTATTTAATAAATTTTTATTAATAAAATATATTAAATTAAGAATGTTACACGTTGATACGAACCAATGAGTGGCCATCCATCCATGAAGATTCTAAGTACAAAACACAATCAGATTTTCACATGATGAATTGGTGGCTTCTTCTCACCAGACATCACAATTCACAAACCACAATTGCCCTCTGCAATTTCAATTTTTTTAAAAAAATTATTCTATCTCTTTCTTCATTAAAATTTCTTCTTTGAACCAATCAAGATCTGCAAATTTCTCATAAATAATTTGTTTTCTTAAGGATTTTTACAAATTAAAAAAAAGTATTTTTTCAGATTAAAAATTAACTCAAATAGATTTTCAAGAATAATTTTCTTTTTTTTTTTTTTAAGGAAGACCAAAGTTCACTTTCCTTTAAATATTTTACATTTAACTTATTTGATTTATAAACAATTTGTTGTTTGTTATTTATTATATTACTATTTTTGTTATTACTAACTTATTTGATTTTTGGATAAGAGAAAATTATCTTATTTGCCTATAAATAATTAACACTTTTCTTGTCTTCTCCAAAAATAATTTATTGTTAATATTTTAACCAAAAATAACTTACGTGCAGTTTATGCAACTAAATTATCAAAAAGATGTTGGAATTCGGCAATATTTTGCACTTGAGTAACATGTGCCATCGAAGAGAGGGTAATTTTTGTCTTTTTAAACGGTTATGTAAACAGACAAATTAACACCCTTCAAATATTAACAAATAAATTAGGGTTCTACCAACAGAAATAGCAATTAAACTTTGATTTAGGTTTATTTTGTTTGCGGGATCTTAATTTATATATTTGATTGTCAAATTAAAAGGTTCAAATACGTAATTAATAATTGACTAAAAGTATAAGAATGTTTTTCCAATTAACTTTATGATTTTTTTATTTAAAAATACAAACCTATGAGTTATTACTAACTTATTTGATTTATGAATTATGAATTTTTATGCTATTAAGGAGAAAAAAAAAAAAAAAAGGTCATTATCGTCCTGTTAGGGCACATTCTAATTACATATTAGCTACCACCCTAAAATAACCAAATAAGAAAATAATAAAAATTTACTGTTTAGTTTTTCCATTGACGTAGTCACATTCATAAGATTTTTTTTTTTTTTTTTAATCTTTTATTTGTTTATCTCTCCTTTCCTTGTGAGTGAAAGTGACAAGATTAAAAAATTATCCAAAACTTGATAAAGACATTTATTTCTTTTTAACTAATAAAGACGTTTAACCTTGAAATATATAAATTATATGGACTCATAAAATTATATAATGAACGAGCTAATTTTTATTTTTTCTTTAACTAATTCTCATAATTTTTTTAGTTTTATAACTTGAACCTTGTAAATTATGGATAGAATTATTAACTCAAGTAAAAAAATATTAGAAATCTTGAAAAATCATATTCTACATGGATTTTTATGATACAATTTAGATCCTCTAAAAAAATGATACTACAATTTATATATTTTTCCATTTTCATTGATAATATTGGGAATTAATGGAGGAACATTAATTGTATTAAAGATGCAAAATAATTAAACACTTAATTATGCTCAAATTACACTTATAAATGAAGGAGCGGACAAATTGTTGGTCACATAATTGTTCAAGTCACCATTTAATAATTAACTTGTGAAATTAATTATTAAAATGTTTTTTTATGTAAAAGTTTAATTACATAATGATATTTTTAGTAACTTGCAATCTAGTGTGTCTCTCTATTATTATTGCCTATTCTTATGCTTTAGAATATTAAATTTTTTGATTTGGTAAGAAGTAATTTTACTATTTAGATGCTATCAAATTTTGTTGAAAAAAAATTAAAGAAAATAGTTCACATTTAGAAATTTGAGAGAAAAAGAAGAAGAAGATGATGATGAGAATATGAATCAAAACATTTTTAATTTATATTTTCTTTCTCTGATTTACGAATTGGTTGAATTTAAGACAAAATCCACAATAGAAGAAACCCAACATAATGCCAATATTTTTTTTTTACTCGTATAACTAGCTATCCCGGTGAAAAAGGTTATAAAAATAATTCTTTTAATTATTAAAAATGTTATTTATCAGCTTTTATTACGATTCGATTTTTTGACATGTTAATCGACAAATTTTATTTTTGTCGATAGATTGAATCACTCTCTATTGTCATAGTTGGCTGCTAGCAATATAAATATATATATATATATTGGAGTTTCGTAGGCTAACTCTTTATAATCTTTGTAGCTTATGATTTGCTAATTCTAATCTTATGTATTGTTCAATTATTTTAAATGAATCTAGTTCCTTCTTACTTATATTCTAAAATTTGTGATAAGTTCATGTTGAAATTAATGAAATAACGTTAAATTTCAAAAAATAAAAAACGTATTTAAAACTCATATGTTTACATAACGAGTACGTCAAGGGCAAGGGATGCAAGAAGTATTTCATACGAATATAGAAAAATCAAATGACATACTCGATTAAAAACTTGTATTTCGTGAGAGCATCAATCAAGTGTGGTGATGAAGAAATCAAATGCTTTATATCCTCATGTATTTATTACTCTCGTAGAGTTAGTGATAGCTAATATATATATGACTGATGATATTTTTTTACATATGTATGATGTACATTAAATAGTAGTTGACTGCATAAATGTAACGAATATCATTCAAAACAGTTTTGTTGCAATACATAGATCCTAACTTTGTATTTTTATACATTTTTGTTTCTTAATAATAATAATGATAATAAAAAGTTTCTACTAATAAGCTATTATAAATTACAATACTACTTATGTGACGAGTACTTATTATTTTCTAAAAAATACAAAAAATGAATACTCGACAGTAACAATATCTTGTAAAATAATGTAAATAGGTTAAGAAATATGAATTGAATTAAAATTTAAAATTTAAAATTATATAAGTATAATATAAAGCTATATATATATAAAAGGAAAATTAAATTAAAATTATTAAAGAGAAAGATGTGACATGCAGGGTATGTCCCCTTGGTGGCCTCACACAGCCAAGACTAGACTATTCCCTGCCTTAGCTTAGCTGGGTCACAATCACCTCCACCTCTCCCCTGGTCCTCACCCATGCACCACCATCACCATCACCACTTCCCTTCTCAAACCTTTAATTCTTAGAGAGAGAAGAAAAAGCCCCTCCAGTTTCCAATTCTCTCCTCTCCCAATCTCATCATTGGCCTGCCCTCCCTTTTTGGCATATTCGTAATTTGTACGTAAATCCAGGGGCTAATAATAATCCTTCCCTCTCTCTCATCCTCCTGAATCCAGTTCTCTCTCTCTCTCTCTCCCCCACTGTAACAGTACCCCAGTAGATGATGATGTAAAAAAAAAAATTAAAAAACAAAGCAAAGAAAAGAAAAGAAAAAGGAGCTCTGTGTCCCCTTCTTCATTCTTTCTCTTCTTTTCCTTCCAATCTCTCACTGGTTTTGTAGAGGGAGAGAGTAGGAAGAAAGTTAGAGAGAGAGAGAGAGAGAGAGAGAGAGAGAGAGAGAGAGAGAGAGATCCATAGCCATATACATACGATCCGTTTTATACTTTATCTATCTACATCTGCCTTCGTGACTTTTCAACTTATTCAGGTAAATAAATATCTTCTTTTGCTGTTAATTAATGCTAAAGATATTTCCTTGTTACGTATAATTATGTGGGTTTTGAGGTATTTCGTTAGAGGTAGATCGGTTTCTTGACTTGATTGGATTTTGATTTATTTATTTTTTTTTAAAAATTTTTGTCGGGATTAGTATTTCTCTGTTTTTTGAAATGTTTGTAAATCTTTTATTTTCAAGTTCAGAATTGAAGCTGAGTGAAAAGGGGAGTTAAGAGATCTGTCTGGCGAATTCATCTTGGAGAAATGCAATGTTGGAGAGGAACAATTATGGTTTCGTGATTTTCTTGGATTTTGTTGAGTGAAACCCTAGATGTTTCTTGATTTTTTTTTGAGCTGAATTTTCAAGAAAGGAAATGAAAGAGTGTTAGTTTAAGAGAAAGAAATTGCAAGATAGGATAAGGGGGAAATATTACTCTAGTGGGGGGAAAAGGAAACAATTTTCAATGGAAGATTGGTCTAAGTATGCTCATAGTCCTGCACATTTGGCGGTGGCAAAAAGAGATCATGCTGCACTGAAAAAGATTGTCTTGGCACTCCCTCGATTGGCGAAGGCTGGAGAAGTGAATACTGAAGCTGATTCTTTGGCTGCTGAAAAGGATGCTGATTCTGTTTCTGCAGTGATTGATCGTAGGGATGTTCCCGGCCGGGAGACCCCTTTGCATCTCGCTGTTAGGCTCCGGGATCCAATCTCAGCTGAAATCTTGATGGCGGCTGGTGCTGATTGGAGTCTTCAGAATGAGAATGGGTGGAGTGCACTTCAAGAGGCAGTTTGTACTAGGGAAGAAAATATTGCTATGATCATTGCCAGACATTATCAGCCTCTTGCCTGGGCTAAGTGGTGCCGTAGGCTTCCTAGGATTTTGGCCTCTGCTTCTAGGATCAGGGATTTTTACATGGAGATAACCTTTCATTTCGAGAGCTCAGTGATACCGTTTATTGGTAGAATTGCCCCTTCTGACACTTATAGGATTTGGAAAAGGGGTTCCAATTTGCGCGCCGATATGACACTTGCCGGATTTGATGGCTTCCGCATTCAGCGCTCTGATCAAACTTTCCTTTTCCTAGGAGAGGGATACTCTTCAGATGATGGGAAAATATCTTTGCCTCCTGGTTCATTGATCGTGCTTGCTCACAAAGAGAAAGAGATTACAAATGCTTTGGAAGGAGCTGGAGTGCAACCATCTGAAAATGAAGTTGCCCATGAAGTGGCCTTGATGTCTCAAACGAACATGTATAGGCCGGGAATTGATGTTACTCAGGCCGAGCTTGTTCCCCATTTGAACTGGAGGCGACAGGAGAGAACTGAGATGGTTGGATCTTGGAAGGCCAAGGTCTATGATATGCTTCATGTGATGGTGAGTGTGAAGTCAAGACGAGTTCCTGGTGCCATGACTGATGAAGAGCTTTTTTCAGTGAATGAGGATGAGAGGCTTGCAAATGGTGGTGATCATGATGATTATGAAGATGTGTTAACAGCTGAGGAGCGAAAGCAATTAGATTCTGCACTTCGCTCAGGGAACTCCGATGGTCTGGGGGAGGATGAGGAAGCTGACGTTCACGATTGCCATGAAAACTATGATTCATTTGAACATTCTGAAGCCAATGGTGCTTCCAAGGAAAAGAAAAGCTGGTTTGGCTGGAACAAGAAAGGATCAAAGAATGCAGGAGATGATCCTGAAGATTCGAAGATCTCAAAGAAGTTCTCGAAATTGACCCCAGAAGATAGCAAGCAGAGAGATAATCACAAATTGACATCTGAAAATCCCAAGGAGGAGATTGGGGATCATAAGAAGAGCAAGGATAAAAGCAACAAGAAGAAAAAGAAGAAAGGGGCCACTAGTGAATCTAAGACCGAAAGTGAATATAAAAAAGGTTTAAGACCAGTTCTCTGGCTGACACCGGATTTCCCTTTGCAAACAGAAGAACTCTTGCCTCTATTTGACATATTGGCCAACAAGGTGAAAGCAATTAGAAGATTGAGGGAGCTGTTGACTACAAAACTACCACCTGGCACGTTTCCTGTTAAGGTATTTCTGGTTGTTAAGTTTGCATTTCTGTCCTCTATTTATTGCGTGTTTTATTCTTCCATGACGGTGCATTGCTTTTCTCATTCTGTTTTTTCTATGCCTATTTGCTCCAAATCCCTTTTATCCTTTTTGGTCTGTGTCAAATAGTTTTCATCCTACTGTTATTTTGTCATTGCTATTTCGATTCCGCTCCTTTATTTTGTACACTTAATTAACTTGATCTTTTGTTGTTTGTGACTTTCTACTTCTTAAATTATGCTAGATTGTTAGAGTAATATTAAGCCGGGGGGAAAGGTTTCACGTGATGGCAATGTTTTGATATTATATGATTTTGGTGAATCTAAAACAATGGTAAGGTTCTAACAAGGTACTTTTGGGTTTCTTCATGTATAGAAATTAAATTAAAACTCTGAGAAAGGAGAAAATGAGGATCATGTTAAATAAAAATTAGGGTAAAATATCTTAGTAACCCTTAAACCTTTTACACATCCGCATTTCACCGTCAAACAAAAACGACGAAATATTTCGCACCCACATATTTAAAGGAACGAATCAAACCTTCTTTTCTTTTCTAACAGTTTAGGCTAAATTCTGTTAATCATGTGACTTAGACATGGCAATTTTGAGAGTAATTTAGGTATCTTGAGCAATTTTTTCGGACTTTTTATTTCGGTTTCTCTCTTCCTCCCATTTTCCTGCCTCAATAACCTTTCGCCAACATCCTTTCTTCCTTTCTTTTCCACAACCACCTTCTCAACCTACCACCATTCTCCCCTACCTAAGATCTTGAAATTAAGAACAAAAATTTAAGCCATCTGTTTTTCCTTTACTTTTTGATTCCCACCTTCCCCTTTTTCTTCATCTTCTTCTCGCCTAAGCACCTCAGAGTGAACACAATAAAATCACAGGGAAAAAAAAAAGAAGGGAAAAAGAATCAACTCCAAATCACTTAAGAAATAAGTCCTCGATATATGGGAAAATCATGAATCTGACTCAAGTATCCAATTCGAAGACTCGTGTCAAATATCTTTCTTCAAACCAATCTCACCTCTATTCCGAATGAAACACTGCTATAGCTGATATCACCTTCTGATTTTTGAGGGTGGAATTAATTTTGACTAAATAAATGTCAAGACCTAACTTTAAACGTATTCATTACTTTAAAGTAAAAAAGAGAAAGAGCACTTTTCGGATAATAGGGAACTCTATAAAACAATTTAGTTAGGTCGGATTTCAAAATAGTTAATCTGTACAGTTCTTGTCAAGTTTAAGTGTTTTCCTCATTCTGATGTACTGTTTGGCAACTTATAAGGCCATATTACTTGCATTTATTTAAGTGTGAAGAGTTTATATTCTCCCTTGTTTTGCAAGAAAATAGCAGTCTTCCTTGGTAGTTCATGCCGGATGAGATTCACTGATGTCTGCCATAGTTTCTAAATCGGTTGACTGTTTCTGCTATCGAAACTATCTATAAAAATATGCTGGAGGGAATATAACCTACAGAAGGGCTAAGCAAATTTAATCCAATTATTTGCAAAACTCAACCTACACTTCTGCGGCTAAGCATGAACATTATATATGCAGTTAGTTTCACAAAACATGGACCCACTAGAGTTGCCATTAGCACCCTTGCAGGAAAGAGCAGAGTCATGGAATTGCTACATTCTATTTAGAACTTGAGTTTCAGTGTTTCTCAGACCTTCGTAGCACAGTCAATGTTACTTTATGGCTTCACTGGTTTCCAAATTTTAAGGTCTTTCTCCTACCTCTTCTGTTTTGGCTTGAAATCCCTTTTCCTGTAGTGTCCTTGTAAAATGCACGTGGAGACAGCTGTGACTTGGCTGCTAGTCTGCCACCGTACCTTGCCTTGGTGATGTGTCCATATATGAGAGATAGATCCATAGATTCTTGCACCTAATTTATTGGTGTCATGGAGAGCTCAACTTCTTTAGTTTTTGTTCCATTTATAACTCGTCGTCTAGAGAAGCATGATGGTGTTACTCTCTGTGCAGTTTTAATACCCGATTTCTTTGAGAAAAGAAAAAAAAAGGGAGCAGAACAAAGGGTACACGATAGAGAAGTCTTATTTGATGAATTTCCAAATTATTTTCATTAGATCATGTTTTAGCAAAATTCCGAAAGTTGTTTGTAAACTAGTTGTTACAAACTTTTCTCCTAGATTACTTTCTTACTACTATTCATACTGATCTTCCTATTTGACATGGTTTGTATTATTCTTATCTGAATGGTGAATCACTTTACTGCAGATTGCCATCCCTATAGTACCAACCATTAGGGTCCTAGTAACGTTTACAAAGTTTGAGGAGTTGCAGCCTGTAGAGGAATTCTGCACACCCCCTTCCAGCCCTGTACAATTCCAGGATGCTAAATCCGAGTTATCTAGCTCATGGATATCCTGGATGAGAGGCAGCCGCGGTGGACAATCAAGTGACAGCGAAAGCAGAAGCTTTAGAGAGGAGATCGACCCCTTCCATATACCACCTGATTATGCTTGGGTTGATGCTAATGAGAAGAAACGCCGGTTGAAAGCCAAGAAAGCAAAGAACAAGAAGCACAAAAAACACGCGCCCAAAAATCAAGATAACACGCGCCAGTTGAGTGAAGATGTTGAAGAATAGCCAAGAAAATACCGATAATCTGCAGAATTGTTGTGTCTGTTGTATAAGAAGATCTTGATGGGGGGGCTTTTAGTCCATAGAACTCTCTATTGTAATAGAAGATATTGATTGATCTTTTTTAGTTGTTTTATTGTTATTCCAAGTGAAAATCAGAACCTCATTTCCTCTTTTATGACTTTTTTTTTTTTCATCATTTCTTCTTCTTGCAGTGCTTCAAATGTATCTATATATCAGTGATTAACAAGTTTTGTTTGATGTTTTAGAATTCTTTTCACAAATGTGGAACAGAATTAGTTTGGAATTACTATATCTTTTTAATGGATATTCTTGTTGTTGCCATTTGGAGATGGCTGTTTTAATAACTTCTTAACTTTCATCAATTTGAAGTGATTATTGCTCTGTTCGTTTCTTAATTGTTACATTTTAGATATCATGCTGGTTAGGAAAATATAAAATTTTAAATATTTTTTTTTCTACTTTCATTGTTTTTATTAGCTTTCGTGTTAGAAGAATAAAAAGAGATTTGATTTTGTTATTGATGGACGGAAATAATAGGAAAAAATTTATTAATTATTGTCTTACGGCTATAATGACTTGAGCAGACGTTTTTGCCCCCTCCAATCACTCGCACATGAACAACACATGGCTTTTTTAGCAAGTTATGCCAACTGAAGTGGTGACGAACTAATAAACACACAAATAAAATTCCTGGGTATACAAAAAATGACTTATTGAGTATAATTCAACTTTAAGTAAATAGTATAGGAGCATTTTTGAGAAAATTTCCCTTATTACTATACAAAGACAGATGCATGCTTGGATATGCAAGAGGTATATCCAATTTACATGTTTGTTTAGTGCACTTTACCACTATGATAAATATGAACATATACACCATATTACATCCAAAATTGTACATTCATTCACAGAGAAGATGGCAATCACCAGTAGCCTTTATCTGAATGAACAGCATCCATTTCATCTCCTGAAAAGAAACAGCCTTTATCTTTGAAGCTTTTGTTCTCCTCCAACGAGCGCCATTTCTAAAGGAATCATGCTGCTGCAAGTTCAGGCACGATTCTTGAGCAGCCGGGAGGTTTAAAATCTACCAGAATCTATCCTTGTTGACACTCAAGTATCCGGACATGACTTTTCCTCCGGTATTCCTCATGCCATCAATTAAGAAGCACCAAGTAGAACCTAATGCTCCTATGAAGAAGTCAGCTTCAGAGGCCATCAAGAAATTAACCAGGGGATAATTTGTGCTCGTTTCTCTGCCTAGGCTGGCTTCATAAGTTGCCATGGTCATGTTCCCTACTTGTCGTGCCACGTTTGTGTAGTAAAATTTCCAACCAGTGTGTTGTTTTGATCTATCGATTACTTCCTGGAAATAAAAAGACGGGCAACTAGTAATATCATTCACAAACTAGATACTAAAGAAAGTTTGATCAACCGAACAATTCTTCCATTCAAATGTGCTCCTAATCCTTTGAATCGACTTCTAAGTTGTTCATTGCAATCTTTTTAATGCTAAAGTTTTTAAACTTCCTTTGTTTTCTTTAAAACTATCTTTCGACGATCTTTGTATTGCAATTAAACAGTAAAGGACAAGGAACTACTAGTTCTTGCTTTTCCCGAGGATGTTTAGAGCGATAGGTACACTTGCCTAGCTTTTGGGTGCCTAATTGGTTTAAAAACAGTAGTTTTTGTTGAGTTTCTCAGCATATGTTAGGAAGAAAACATTTACAAACTAGATATTAAACAAAGATTGAGAAGAAGAGTTACAACACCTGCATTTCAGTTGAAAGCCAAATGCTGTTCAGATGAGGGAAATGGTTTCTGATTCGATCAGCAAGACGCATGTATTCTTCAAATCCGACTACTTTCATTTCACACGCCTTATCTCCCATTCTCACGTGCACACTCAACAAAGGCCGAGGAATCCATGGTTTGTGATTTGACCATACATATTTTTCTATGTCGTAAACCTCTTGCACGTCTGTGGAAGGAGTTGCAACAACCATTTTTGCAGCTTCCCATCCAAATGCTTCATGGCGTGCAATGTTTAGCAAATTGCACGTGTATTCGGACTGAAACCTCATCAGGTATCGCAATGCCTGAAATTTACGTGATTGGAAATAAGATCGAATTCTGAAGAGTTGAAGAACATACACTGACCAATGCATACCTGTGCTCTCCACCATCTTCGATCCATTTTACGATGAAAAGCAATCAAACTTCCATTAACATCTGTTGTTGGTTGCATATAACTCCAAGGATTGCCCCATGTCCTGAATCAACAAAAGTAGAAATCAATAAACTCTTTGTCCATATACTCATATTCTGCAGATGAAATTAAAATGTTTAAACTTGCCTTGGAGTTTTTCCAGACCATATTTCTTTAGAAGTATAATTTTCTTTCCCGGTTATAATTCCTTTCTCCCATGCTTCTTTGCTTTTCAGAAGCTCAAATGCATATTCCCTGCATTCTTGCGATGTCTCTGGGAAGAAGTAGCAAGACCAACTAGAGCGCGATGAACCTAAAAGCATTAGAAACTAAATTCGTGTTAAAGTACTTAGGAACTTCTCTAATGCCATAACTTGACCATTGGGGCGAATAATTATTAATAGAACGTGCGTAGAAACTTGAATTTTGTGTACATCTATCGAAAGAATCACACAAATACATTTTCTCTTACAAGTTTTTTATAGAAGGTACCTTTACAACCATCATGATCTGCTCGATTGTAGTAGTTTGTTACGAGTATCCTGTTTTCGTTTAGTGCAATAGCAAGAAGACCACACATTCCAGCAAACTGTGCCCCGATACCAAATCCGGGTATTCTCTCCCAATCAGCTACAAGAAACCTTGTACTCGGAACTCTACAGTTTGATGGATGCTGATGCAGCCAAATGTCGCGTTGCACTTTCCTTGTCAAAGGATAATTCTCCTCATCTGATCCAAGTATCTATAGAAGATTCAATTGTAAAAGCGCGATAAATAAACCTTAAGTATTAGAACAAGGATTCAATTGTTAAACTAATTCACATTACATACCCAAGGAGGATGGGTTCCATTAGATACCGATGGATGTCTAGTGTAAATTTGCTGTTCAAGAGATGCCAACGGCTGGAAGTTATCTAACATTCCCTTCCAAATTGTCCAAGGGGGGAAAGCTTCGTTTTCAGCGGTGGTATCAAGACGATGATTTACTTCAGCTTGCAATTTACAGTTCACCAAATGAGGAGCTTTCGGTACATTGGATAGTTTTCTGCTTTGTGGTAAGTGAGCTTCCTCATTTATCCATTCGTTTAACATTTTACTCCAAACTGAATAAAGATTTGAAACTTCTTCATGAATGCGGGGGACGGTAGTTTCCTGAACATATTTGATGCTTTCTGTTGGTTCTTGTTTCGAATCACACCCTTCTCCTATACCGGCTTCTGCTGAAACAAGATTCATAAGCATGAAAATTAGTAACTACCTACCAATTCAACAAATCTACATTTCTTAGACATATCAGCAAGTAATTTGGGACAATGCTAAGTTTCAAATCTCCGCCACATTTCCTCTCACAAAACAATTCTATGTTTACGAGACTCAAGACTAAAATCTCAAAACAAAAGTTTATCCAAGTACACCCGTAAAAGTTGCATTATCAAGGTCCATGTAAGAAAATAATAAATCTTTTTTTCTTGAATTCCCCTGCATTAGGTAGCTGATTCAGGAAAACAAGACTAACTTTAGACTAAAGTGAACAGTTTTCATCATTATTCGAAGACTTCCTGGTCAGAATTTTGAACAAGAATTAAGAAACTAGATTCTTCTAATTTGTTGTGTTTGTGGAGATATAAAGACATGGAATTATCACTAATCAAGGGCCCTGACTAATCCGAACTAAGCATACTGTTTCCGTTTATGTGGCAAACAAAAAGGTAACATCCCAAGAAGTGACTAGAATTGCTTTACTATGAAGCTCTCTAGATGGAAAAAGCAAAAGAGACAATTAGACTTATTAAAATCATATCAGCTAATAGTCCACAATTTTATTTAGTAATCATTCCAACTTTAGTTTACTTCATGTACAAACCAGACAACTAATCCACTCAATATCTACTAGTTGCTTTTTGGAAAAAGTATAATATATGATAATAGTTCTTCTGCATATCTAATCAAGAAAATCACCATAGTTTTCAAGAAAGGTACCTCAAAAGACTCATGAAAGTCACAATTAGCCCTGTATGCACCTGACAACACATTAGAAACCAGAATCCGGCATCCAACTTTGCGTCTCTCATGAGGTCAGAGGGAAGAGACTTAACTTCCATTTTTACCCCTCAAAAACCCCTGATATAAATGAAGTTGGAGGACGGATTCAACCATTTGGTGTGGTGTTGGGTACACACAGCATTGCAAAGATAGATGATATATACAAAAAGAATGATGAATATGTATATAATGAGAAACAACAATTTGGGATCAACATTGAGCCAGCTCAATGGGGTCAAACTGGAAATAAAAGAGAACGAATACTTCTTAACCCCTATTAGTACAAGTATATCCCGCATGAAATGACCATTTTACCCCGGAATTGGCTCAATGTTGAGGGAAATTAGTTAATAGTTTTTGTACATATATATAACGAATTTCCGATTTATAATCCATAATCATGGTTGTTTCTGGATATCTAACCAAGAGAATCAGCATAGTTTTTCAAGAAAAGTAAATCAAAAGGACTAATGAAAACCAAGATTACCTGAGGAAAATCCAGGGGAAAATGATGAGAAAGATATGCCTCCTCCACCAAGCTGAAAGGCACCAAATGAAGTAAGAGCAGCCAAAAACAATGAAGTAAGACAAACTCCACAAAGAAAACCCATCACACAAATTTTACAAGGAAATGAATTTCCCATTTGTAAAGCTTTCTGTGAAACAATTCTTTCCAATGACTTTTGATGATCCAAACCCTCCATTTTTTTCCCCTTAATTTCCACAATCAATTTAAGAAAACTTCATGTGATTACAACAAACTTTTGTAACTGCAAAACACATGAAGATTTCCTTCCTTTCCCTTCAAAAAAGTATAAGCATTTATGATGAAGCATTTACTGTTCTTGAAGGACTATTTCCTGTGGAAATTAAGAGTTTTTTCACGCTTTTAACCAACCATTCAAAGCTATAAAATATAATCCATGTTCTGTTGTTTCCAGATTGACCTTCCAAGACCTGCAAAAAATCGACCAAATAATTTAAGAAGCAAAATTTAGTTTATAATTCAAAATAAGAATTCTTGAAGGTGAAAAAAAAATCCCATTTTAAAATATGATGATTTCTTGAAAAAAAGAAGAGTCTTTTGATGACAGAAATCTCTGAGGAAAAGATAAAAAAACAAAATTTGCAGAAAGAACAGAGGAAAAAAGAAACAAAAACCATACATAAATGAAGAACAAGGCAGGTGGCTGAGCCCATCAAATGTGTCAACAAGAAAGGGAAGAAGAAACCATGCAAAAGAGACACTTGGCTTCTCAAACTGAAACTGAACAAGAAGAAAATTATGAGTACAATTGAGGCAAGAAGGCAAGGAAAGCACCTTCTTCTGAAGAACAAAAAATAAAAATCAGGGAGAGAAAGATAACACTATACCAAAACCAAAAGCAAATTGGGATTCTGAGCAAAAATCCAAAACAGAGAAAAGATGATACACACAATTGTGTCAGAGTGGAGGAGAGACAGATGGCATTGAAAACTGACCCATGAAAAAAAAATTTGAACCCTTTTTTCCTTTCTTGCCCTTTTCCAGTCTCAAGCAATAATCCTATGACAATTCATTGATTCAATCAAGAAATGTTTGTTTGATTTTGCAGAAATTGCAGAAAAACACACAGTACTATGTGTTGTCACAATAACTGATGAACAAAGAGTATGAGAATAAGGTAGTGTCAATAAATGGGTGTGTAAAAAATGTATACCAGAAATTCAGCCACCAAAAAAAAAAAAGTATACTAGAAGAAGCCATTAAAGAAATGGGGAGTTGTTAAAAATGTACAAAAATGAAAAATCATTAGGCTTGTGCAGGTGGAATATGCTTTTCTTTTGCAATTGTTTTTCAAGTGTGGTCCTATTTTGGTTCTTTCTTCTTCTTTCATTATCATCTACACACTTATTTTTACTTCAAATTTTTATGTTGATCATTGCCACTTGATTATGTATGAATAGATAAACGATCAGTGTACATTTGAATATTCAAAAGTAAATAAATAAATAAATCAAAAAGGGTTAATTACAAAATATCAATTAAGTGAGGCGGTAAAAACACTTTATTCCTGAAATTGAAAAAAATAAATAATTTATTCTCAAAATATATAAACTATTTAAAATATCATTTTATGTATATTATATTTTATTGTAAAGTTCGATATGACAATATTTTAATGTATAACTTAATTTATAATTATTATTTATTATAAGATACTTACATAAAATTTTTAATAGTATCTTTATAGTGTATAATTTAAAAAAATTAATTATTTAATTTAAAAATTTTAGTTATTTTAAAAAAATTAGCATGATTATAGTCTTTTCTTTCATTATCATCTACACAGCGATGTTTAGTTAAAATTTTTATATTGATCATAGCCACTTGATTATATGTATAAATAAACAAGAAATGTAATTTGAATCAACCAAAAAAAAAAAATTCAAATACTAGATGAAGTGATATGTACTCTATCTTCTTTTCTTCTTCTCAATTAATTTAAATATTCATTCTTTTCGTTTTTTTACTTGACACATTATAAAAATTTTTTGTATTTTTTTAATTTATCATATCATAATTTCAAAACAACATTTAACGAAATTTTTTCTTATAATACTCTCTCATTAATAACAAATTCTAATACTATTTTTTTTATTCTTCTAATATAAAAACTAGTGAAACAATTAGGAGGAAAGAGAAAATTATGAACCACATTTTAGTTGGGATAATAAGATTAACTTGTGAATATAAAAGTTTAGTGTGGAAATATCTTCAATTCTTCACCTCGAAAATCATAAGAAGGTAAACATGAATGATTTTGAAAGTTATTTCCAAAAAAAAAATGAGTTTCTCCTAGTCGAAAGAAATTCTCCTGGTTAAATTCCTTGAAAAATTTTGCCTAGTCAAGAGAAATTTATTTTCTTGTGTGTTTTTCTTTAAATAAATTAAAAAACTCTAAAATCGCCCAATGTTTTCTTGTTTATAATTTTCAAAATCACTCATATGTACTTCTTTAAGAATTTCAAAGTGAGTAATAACTCAAAAAATTCGGTAGATGAAATTAGAGAAGAAAGAGAAAATAGAAGAAAAAATAATTATATTTCTGTCAAAAGTTTAAATTATTGAGTTAGTTTAATTAACACCTTAAAAATAAATATTTAAAATTTTATATTTTTATAAATAATCATATGAAAAAAAAGAAAGGAAGTAGCAAAGGAAAGAAGAAAACCATGAAAATGGGGGATAGTCACGAGTGTGGTGTTGTTTGATTGGTGCAAAAATGATGAAACGTATGGTTGGTTTTCAGGTATTTGGTGTAGTTTTTCAACTCCTTCCTTCCTTCACCGCATAAAATCACATGATGATGTGTTGTTGAACATAAGTTACGCATAACCCGCCCCGAACTTGGGCCTCTGAAAAATAAAAACAAGTTACTTTTTAGTACTCCTTTTAATATATTTTTTTATTAATAATATTTTTTAAAAAATTTATCTTTTAAAATTTAAAATTTATATATATATTAGAGGATGTATTAGATTATCACAGTCAAGTTAAGAGTTGTACAATATCATACTCGAGTTCGAATTTTGAAATGTAATTATATAGTGTTGTAATCGGTTAATTTCAGTATCTTATAATTTAAGATTGCTTTTTGTGTGTATATATGACTCCGTTCAAAATAATTCATAATCACACAAAAATAATGAGATATTTAATAATAAAATTAAATTAAGTCTCAAATCTATTTGTTGAATCTTGAATTAGTTTTAAAGTTATTTTTTCAATAAAATTTTAGTTTTAAAGCTTTTTTTTTTTTTAAATATTAATGTATCTTATTCCTTTCCAGATAGAATTTGAAAATTTTATACATATACTCATAAAAAAATTAATAGATGTATTAGATAATACTGATAACTACTAAAATAAATATATATTTTGAAAGGGATACTAAAAAATATTTTAAAGTGTATTAAAAAAATATATTAGACAATTTTAAATATTTTTTATATATAACTAGAATGCACTTTAAATTATGTTTTGTATCATGTTATTATTTTATAAGTTTGCTTGTTAAAAAAATTAAAAAATTGAAAATTATTATTTTTATATAACAAGAAAATATTTATTAGTTATTGTATTCTTTTCCCAATATAAACGATAAAAAAATTGAGAGCTACCCTCTTTAGTCTAGTCTTGTCAAGGCTAAAGGTCAAGGGTTGATTATTCAATAGATTGATTGGGTGAGATGATGTGGAACAATCCAACATTTATATTGGTTTTTTACAGTTCTCAATGGAATTTGAGAAGTAGATTTGTCCAAAAATTAGTATAAATTTATTGCACATATATAAGGTAATGCTACAAATTCTCATTTCTTGGATCAAGAGTTGTTGAGTGTAGTGCTTTCTTTCTTTCTTTTTTTTCTTTCTTTCCCTTGTTTAAGGTCTAATTGCTTTTCTTACACTCAAATGCCTTACTTTTTTATTTTTTTATTTAAAAAAAAAGCCTTACTTCTTTTTCCCAAATTTCTTTTTTTAAGAAAACTTGGGGAATGGAATAAATTGTAGACTACAAAGACTTGGAATAAAATAAATATGTAAAAAAATATGAGTAACCCACCGCTCTTTCTAGAAGAGATTGACCAACTCCGTAGAAGTACGAAAAATATAAGAGAAAACAACACGGTGAGCATGGCGGAATAGCGGTTGAGGAGATGCTGGACCATGGTCTGTCGATACCAAAATTGTCTTCGGGGGGCCTGGACTACGGGTTCGTTCGCGAATTGTTGCGGCAACCGGCCCTTAGTCGGCGGCTATACACCGGAGATAGGGAGGAGGATGAGGATTTCTGGACTATGGCACAAGAGTTCCAGACTAGTCTTAAGGGAGATTTAATAGACACTGGACATTCCTAGCTGACGGTGGATTTATCGGCAGCCGAGTGCAATGGTTGTGGCAACTGTGGCGGAGGGCCTTGATTGTGAAGGTGCTTGGTAAATCGGCTGGCTCTTGCTATCTCCAACAGAAGATCAAGGACGAATGGGCTCTTTCGTCTGGATGTGAAATTACAGATTTGGATCACGACTTCTTTATTGTCCTTTTTTTTTATCGTGCAGATTATTATCATGTCGTAGAGATAATGGACCATGAATGGTTCTTGGTCATTAGCTTACTATGGCTAAGTGGAGGCCAAATTTACGACATGGTGAAGAGCTTGTTACGAAGACGATGGTCTGGCTACGCCTTCCCAACTTGCCTCTGGAATTTTACGATGAAGGTCTACTCTTGCGAATTGGGAATTATATTGGATAGGCAATCAAGGTTGATATGACTATCCTCTCCATTTCGTGGGGTATGTTTGCTCGGATTTGTATTGAAGTGGATCTTCGGAAGCCCCTAACGACAAAGTTGCAGAGCTTGGACCATATAATTGGTTGAGTACGAAGGTTTGTATTTCGTTTGCTTCGATGTGGACAATACGGCCATCGTTCAGCCGACTGTCAGCATCTCTATAAGCTTGCGCAGCAGAAGCAGGGGGACCAGGAAGATAGGGCAGGGGAGTCGTAGGTCTGCCGGATTTCAATGCTTTACCAAATACTTCTATATATAGTCCCTGGATGGTGGCTGCCAATCGTCGTCGCCCAAGGTGGCAGATGGTCGTGGATCTAGCACAGACGATAGGTGCCACTCCGGCTGCAGGTCGAAGCACATGGAAACACGTTGATCGTGGGGTGGGTCTTTCTGTTCGATCTGGCGATGTTGTCAGCACCACTCTGACTACTTCGGTATTTCAATTTGACCACAGCATTGGGCTGGAAGGCCCTTCTCAAGTGGACCTTCCCAAATCTTCTTCAGCAAAGAGATCTTGGTTCCATGTATTGGCCCAGGAACAAGATGAATCGGTCCCTATGTCGACCCAGGATTTGCGTGAGAAGGTGGCCCAGGTAAAGCTTGTCAGGACCTTAATTCGTGTAATAGCTTGGTCTAAGCCCAAGGGCCCTACCAGTACCCATATGATCCGTAAGGGGCCTCCTTGTGCAGCCTGTATCGCATATAAAGGGTAAGGAGGTTGCAGGGAATCACAAGGTGTCGCCTTTCCTTGTCCAGTTCATAGCCCACTTGGGCATGTTCCTCTCCCGATTACTGTTTCGACGAAAGGGGCTTCAATCCAAATACCTGCTTAGGCCATCTACCAGATGGATCTACGGCGGAGTGCAACAATATGTGCGATATGATGATGCTAGATAACGACCCCGATACTACTCCAGGTACGGTTTCTACAGGCTTTTTAGTCGATGTTCCACCTGCTGATCATGGAGGTCAGCCCCTCCCCCAGTCTCAGTTATGAACATTCTTTCTTGGAATTGTAGAGACGCTGCATCTTCGAGATTTATGCATGCGTTATCTGTTTTAGTGGACACTAATAAACCTGATATTTTAGTGTTAGAACCTCAGATTTGTAGCAAACGAGGTCGAAGGATTCTTCAACGGTTTTAGTTTTCTCAGTTTGTCACAGTGGAGGCTAGGGGTTTCTTTTGTGGCATTTGGTGTTTTTGGGATGAGGAGTCGGTTATTTGCAAACGACATTTTTGTATTTAGAAGGCAAGTATGGAATAGATGCGTATAATGCAGCACTTACTACAGGAATTTTGTGGCTAATCAGGCTAGAGAGTGAACTTCGACAAGTCTAAGCTTCATGTCTCGCGTAATATGGACGTTAATCTCGCTTTACATTTGTCACCAATTTCTGGGATACTATTCACAAATGGGTTGGGTACTTATCTAGGCATCTCCCTGTTTCACGAAAGAGTGACGCAGTGTTTGTTCAACCCTTTGCCGACACGGGTGAGTAGGAAGCTTAGTGGCGGGATGCTCAGCTATTATCCAAGGCAGGGCATCGTATTCTTATTCTCTTTGTATGTTCAATTATCCTTGGGTATATGATGCAGGTTGTTCGGCTGCCGGTGGCGATCACCAATGAATTAGACATATGCATACTTTTTGTTGGGACACTATTTGCTCGCCTATTTCTCATGGTGGGTTGGGCATTCCGCGGTTAGTTCCCACCAATCAGGCTTTGTTGTGCAAACTTTGTTGGAGAATGATTAGCCAACCTCAAGTCCTTTGGGCACAAGTGTTGTGGAGAAAATATGGGAATCCTCTGGAGCCTATGGAGGTCGTTTCTACTCGTTTGTGTGGCGCAGTATCTAGGGTGTAAACGGGGCGGATCTTACCCGTACCCGTGCAGGTCTATACCCGTTTATAGCGGGTAAGGTTTAAATTTTATACCTGCGGACCCATATCCGTATATATTCTGTTGTATGGTCTGAGTAGAGTATGATGATACCCAGACCCGTATACCTGTACTAATAAAATAATAATATATATTTATATATTACATTGTTTATATATATTATTATATTAATATATAATTTATGTATTTTATAACATATTATTTCTCACATCACAGCCTACTCGCTCTCACTCTTCAGTTTCACTCCCACGCACCTAAGAGCTGTCTAACGAAGAAGGAAATTATGTTAAGTATTTCAATTTATAAAGTCCTGATATGGTACCTTGTTGGCATTACTACTCCACACATTCAAATGGTATTAAAACCACTGAAAATAAAGACAAAGAAAAATCATACAAGAAAACCTAATCAAATAGAACCACAATGATTACAATAGGAAATTATAATCACCAGCAAATAACCCATTTAATTTGTGTGCACAGAGATTGTTCGATATACAGTAAGATTGTCACCTTAACACCTATACTCGTCTAAAACATCTCATAAATGCATCATATTAAAAAATGGACCATAAACAGTTGGAAGAATTTTTCATAAACTTTGAAAATTTTCAAAACATATAGATATAAATATATACTCAATAATATTAGTTTTTATATAAATTAAATAATTTCAATTACGTACACTTGTAATATATATTCAGTTCTATGTTTCTTTTGTAGGAGACAAATAGAAGCAAGCGGTCTCCAAATGCTCTTATTAGTATATTGTATTGAATTAAAACATTTATTTTTATCGGATTAATATACTGTGAAGAGTTTATGTGTTTTTGAACTTTTAGTTATTTAAATTAGAGATGTTAAATGATTGTATTTATTGAAAGAAATGTAGAGGAAATTATGTTAATCATGTAAATTTATATTTTAAGATTATACATTGTTTTGTATATTTTGTTTAACAGGGAAAAAATAGAAAAATATCATACGGGTACGAGTATACCCAGCACCTGAACCCTGGAGGGTCGGGTCTAGTCCATAAATTGTATACCTGGAGGGTTTGGGTCTGGGTTCGGGTCCAAGTTTTATTAAAAGGATATGAGTCTGAGTTTGGAAATACCCAAAGTATCTGGACCCGTTTACATCCCTAGCGGTATCCTTTGGGGTAGCCAATTGCTGTAGGCCGGGTTGTCTAGGAGCCCAGAGATGCTGCCGGATAGTCACTGAAGGCTATGGGCTTCGGTTTTTGAGTAATGGTAAGTTTCATGTTGGGCAAGCTTACATGGAAGCTTGTGGGTTCCCCCCGCCAATGAGGCGGCAAACTGGATGCAGGTGTCGGGATTCAAGGGCCCCCAAAGGTATGGTGTTATGGGATGGCTTGTCAATCATGATCGACTAGCTACCAAGAGTCTTTTATTCAACAGGTATCGTAGTACTGATCCTTTTTGTCCATTGTGTGATACTATAGTAGAGACTTCTCTTCGTGCTCTTCAGAATTGTCCTTGGGCTCGGAAGATGTGATGTAAGTTGGTTCAATCTGATAGATGGAATGATGTTTTAGGCAGTTCTTCAATCCGTGCATAAGTTGATGATTGTTTATCACATGATTTTGGATACTTTGCATCTTATTTCTTGAGACCTCACTGGGATATGCTTTTTCGTATTGATTTCTTCGGGATTTGACCCAAGCGGAATGCACGAGTGTTTGAAAGAGGAGATGTGAACAGTAAACACGCGGGGCAGTGAATTGTGGCTCAAGCACGGGAATGGTGTTGGGTGCAGTCTTCTAGAGTTAGTTGCATTGGAGGATATATTTTGTTCTTGATATTGTGTAACTTTAGGTTGTAGCTGCTGTTCTGGCCTTTGCTTGCTCTTCTCTTTGTTTCTTCTTATTTTTTTGTCCCTCTAGTGTTGGGTTGCAGCTGTTGCTGCTGTAGTTTTCTGTTTCTCGGTAATAATAATACCTGGTTCCTTTGACAAAAAAAAAAAATAATAATAATAAATAAACATGTGATTTTTCACAAAATTTTCAAGTGTAAAATAGCCATTTCCTATTATATTTCTACTTTGATACTTTCCTTCAATAAATATCTATATTCTAAAACAAATTATTTTTCATCTCTTGTAAATTTTAATACCAAACAATATGAATGCCATTTGAATGTGTTCCACCACTAATCTCATTAGTTAGTAAGGTGAAATGATACTACACATGTTACAATATGATGATTATGAACTAACAAAAGTAATATACGGGTTAATTATAGAATAATATATAGGGTCAATTACATTTTTCTCCTAAGATTTGTTCAATTTATAATATTATTTTTATATTTAATATAAATTATAGATGCACCTTTATGATTTATATTTATTTATAACTAATTAAGTTCAGTAAAAAAATTAAAAAATAATGATTTTATAATAAAAATTTCAAAATTTTCATAAAATATTATTATGTGGGATTAAATTCTTATTTAATACTATTTATTAGGACAACAAATTATTCATTACGGAAATTAGATTCATAAAAAATATTTTAAGAACAATGTATGATAGTAATAAGAATTTTACACAAAAAATTATATTTTAGGAAGATTAAACTTCTTGCTACAAGATTATCATTTTCTGATAATATTTTGTACTGAAATTAGTAGTAGAGATTAATTAGTTAAGAATATATAAACCATAATAATATATACTTGTAATTATACAAAATAGAATGATAGAATTATACTAGTTTAGATAAACTTCAAGAAGAAAATATAATTAACCCTAATATATATAAGTAAAACAAAATATTTTAAAAAATCAAAAATGATAATTTTAGATTTTTTATTAGAAAGGAAAATGATTGGCTTTCTCTTAAATTTTGAAGAAATAATTAAATCATTAAGGGTCAGAAATATAAAGGTTTTAGACTTATATACAAGAATTAAAAACATTGAAAACAAGATAAGTTGTGAAATAAAATACCCTTTATATCCTTAATAAATAAAAAGAGAGATAAATAAAAAAAGTAGAATAAATAATAAAAATATGAATAAAAATAAAAAAAATATATTAATAAACATTTATTAAAAAATATAAAAATACATATATTCTTAATTATATTTAAATACCTTAACTCCTCTTTTTTTTTTTTTTTGGTACCAAGGAAGGATAATTCATACATAACTTTAGGGTGCATGAACTTAATAGCTACTCATCCTAAAGTGACCAAAACAAGGCTGAGTGAGTAGCTAAAGTGAGTTGGAAGTATCTCTTTTTCTCAAAAGAGTCAAAATTTTTAATTAAAAAGAGACCAAAAAGGCGGTTAGTGTGTATTTTTGTTGACATTAATTCGATATTAAATTTGTCAAATTGCAATTTATTTATGAATCATTTATGTTTAAGAACGTGGTTTGGTTGTCTCATCTGTCCATTTATCATTATAGGGAAACCTTTTTTTTTTTCTTTTTCTTTTTCTTTAAGAATTAAAAAAGGCTTCCCTATATTATTATAGGAAAGTCATTATTTTATTGTGCAAATTCTCAATATTTTATTGTTATTTTAATATCACATTTTTAGCTAGTTGAATTAAATATATATTTTCCTTGGATTTATTTTACAAGGTTTGAATGACTTTCCATGAAAGAGTACCATATATGAAGATTCTTATATATAGTGTAGTGAATCTTCAATACGTTGACCCTCGAGAGGCAAGCTCTAGAATTCTTCATCTCAAGTAATTTCCCGTAACTAATTTGTAAATAATATTTATTTCTTATAAGTTTTGAATAATTATTCATTTCTTGAATTACTTGTTTTGGATAGTGTAGAATTCAAGTTTTTTTAACATTATATTATAGTCATTAATCCAACACTAAATTACTTTACGTTTTAGATATTTAACTTTAAGTTATGAAGGGCGTGTTGAGTTTTGAAAATTTTAATTTGTAAGCAATATTTACACTTTATAATTCAAATGTTAAGTTTTGGACATGAGGGATATGTTCAATGTTGAAAATCTCACATGATTAGTTTTTTAATATTAAGAATCTTACATGACTGGTTTATGAGCAATATTTACTCTGTATAAGATTGAGATAATCTTTTTTATTTTGAGTTACCTTCTAGACTCAAATTCATTTTTAATATATATATATGTGTATGTCTGTGTAAAAAATAAAAAACATGAATAATAATGAGACGTGATAACCAAAAAAAATAGTGAGGAAAATTTTAGAGTTCAAAATGAAAAATACAAGTAATTAATTTCTGATAATTCAATATTCAAAAGTCATCGATTAATTTGGAAGAAATTGAAACGCACAAGGTTTCTAAACCGTCAGTCTACACTCCTCACTTGACATGCCATATGAAAAATCTTAGCGAGGGATCAAGCTGTCATACTACTAGTAATTAATTTAAAAACGTGACCAGGGTTACCAGGATGGTTATTTATTTATTGTTTGGTGAATAATAGTTAGTTATTGAGCTCTTTATTGAAGCCCAAATAAAAATAGTCCATTAGATAGATAGGTTCAATGAATGGGCCAATCCCAGCGAAAGCGATCCTTCAATGGGTCGGGTAAATAGTTTTAAACAATAATAATAATAAATCAATCACATGTCCTATGTTTCATAATGGACCAATTTGGAGTTTGTTGTAGGTCCATATTATGTTGCACTCCTCCTACATCTTTGGTTTATTTCTTTTTTCTTCTCCTCCAAACTAAATGACAAGTTTTTCTTGAAAGACATATTTGTCAGCGAGATAGTCTAATTTCTGTAATAAAAAAATCGATATGATAACCGATTTTAAGAAAAAATGTTTTTCTTTTATATGTTTGATATTTTGTGTTTTTTAGGAGTAGTTTTGTGTGATGGCTTTGGTTATGCTTTCGATGATATATACCTTTGATTGTGATGTGTTGATTTTCCTGTATTTTTCTTGTATTTTTGCTCTTTTGTGGCGATTCAATGTTGTGTTGGAGAACTGGTGGAGGTCTTGGCTCTAGTTTGGTGCTAGGTTACCGGTGCTCTCTTCAATAATACTCATGGATTAATAAATATAATTTGAAAATTTATATATATAATACGAAAAAAAAGTATTTTTTTGGGCAAAAATTTCCCTTTTTAATCCAATTCTCTTTAACTTAAAACTCAAATATTTCACATTCAACACAAATTTAAGATAGATATAGATAACTTTGAATATTTTTTAAAGAAAATATGAGGTAAAAAAACCCCAAAATATATTTTTTTCAACTTTGTTGAGTTTTTCCCACATGGGAGAAATTCTTCTGGGAAAAACTCCTTAGAGAATTTCGTCCATCTGGGAGAAACTCAACAAAGTTGAAAAAAATAATTTTTAGGGTTTTTTAACCTTAAAATCAATATTTTTTTTTTTGTAAAAAATATTCAAAATTATTTATATATATCTTGAATTTGTGTTGAACGTGAAATATTTGAGTTTTGAATTAGATAATTGGGTTAGAGAGAGAGGTTTTGGCGAAAATAAAAAATTCCCAAGTTATGCATGTTTATTGAGCCCTAAATTATGTTAGTAATCCTTTCATGATGCACGACTAGCTAGTGTGGGCTGAGAATGGCCTTTTTCATCAACACTGCTTTTTCATCAAGATGTTTGTTTCGGATGGATGTTGCATTGCGAAATTTAAGGCTGTCAAATCGACTCTTGATCACCGATGCTTTCCACTCGCATAGGAGTATTGGGTTGTGTATTTGTTATTGTCATAGTGTTTTCTCTTCGCTTGTTCTTTGGTGACCACGTGGTAATTGTTGGGTAATTTGAAATTAGCAATAAAGATTTATTAGTTAGAAATATATAAACGATAAAGATATATTTATAATTTATTTTTTAAAATATATAAATAATAAAGATATATTATAATTTATATATAAATAAAGGATGAAATTATAAAGTAGATATATTTTATGGTGAAAAAGGTGAATAAGCCTTTTTTTATCAGGAATACTTGATTTAATTAATTAAACCTTAATAAAAATTTTCTAAACTATAGATGGATAAAGACAATTTTAAATTAATCTATCCGGAGATGGCCTAATAATCTAATCCAAATCCCTAGTTTGATTTAATGAAGTGGAGAAGTGCTGACATTCAAGGCCCCCCCACCCAACGGTCATTTTTTTCAAACCCCTCAAAACCCCTCTCCCCATCTCTTCCACCATCGTCAAAATAGTCTCTCTATTGAATTTGAAGGCCTTTAGATGATGGTGACCATCTAAAAATCATCAGCCGCCACTTTTTGGAGTAAAAAAGCCATAAACTTTTCAATCGGAAGCTCATTATTTATGGGTTGCTTTCCAACCGCTTGCTTTCGGTGGCGCCCTTCTGATAATAGACGCAGAAAAATGAAAAAGCTTAATGAGAATTCTGAAGCTCTTGATGATCAGGTAATTTGAGCTCAATCCCCAGCTGGGATATTCATTCTTTAGCCTTTTCTGTTAGAATTGTTTAATCGAAAGTTATTTTGTACAGAAAATTGAGGAAGCCCAGATTGAAGATCCTCTGAAAATCAGTGCAGAGATCGAGTAAAGCTTCTTCTTGGTTTAAATGCTCTGTTTATTTTCTTGATATATGATGAAGTCTATTAATTACACAGTGACAATTCCTTGCTATCCAATGGTGTTTATTAATTACTCTTCAGTTTTAATTTTTCGGTCGCTTTATCGATGGTTTTAAAAGTTTCTTGCTAGTTGCCAATGTCTATTAATTACATTTCAGTTCCAGCTTTAATTTATCGGTCGCATGATGTCTATTAGTTACTCTTCAGTTCCAATTTTGTTGATCACTTTGAAATAGTTTCTTGCTGTTTGATGATGTTTATTAATTATTCAACTTTAATTTGTCGATGATAAAGCAGAGTTTAATAATTAAGAAAATAATTAGATTATTCTGATTAAATAAAAATAGATTTAATTACTCTTTAACAGTTATTGATACTTAAAATGAAAATTTGTCAGCATTTGCTTATTTCGAACAATAAATAAGGGTATAAGTGTTCTAAATAATAGTATCTTGATTTGTTGAAATGAAATATTTTGAAAAAAAAAAAAAGAACGTTTATGCCACAGATGAATTGAAATGAAGGGAGTAGCTAAATCCATCTGTGTTCTTATTTTCAGAGGCAAGAATGAAGAGGAATTGAACTGCAGTTCCAGAAAGAAAGTTACATTTGCATCTGATCTATTGGCTGAAGGTGAGGAAGAAACAGAGTCTGGAAAGAGGAGAAATGAGTTGTGGGCATTTCTTTGTTCAAATGATGAAGAGGAAGGAAAAAATCAGGCAGAAGTTCTTTCAGATGAGAAAACAAAAGGGGAAAAACAAGGCAATGACCATGAGGCAATTGACATTGTTTCTGATTCAAGTCAATCAAGTCTTTTCACATATCCTCCCAACAATAGATTCAAGAATTGTGATGATGAATGTGAAGATACAGCCATGAATCGAATCAATTTAGGCAATGAAATTGTAAGCAACTGCTTCTTCTATTTTAGTTTATCTGTCACTTGGACATACTTTTTCCGTTCTCAATAAAAACAGCCTAATCATATCCTTACTTCATGTGCAGTGTCTTAAGGCGACAGATGAATTAAGAGAGAGGGAGTACGAGGAAAAAGATGGGCAAGAAGAGACTTCTGAATCACTGTTTTCTTTATCAATAGACTCTAAGAAACAATCTTCTACTATTACTACCACACCTGAAATTGAGGACAAAGAAGTTAGCAGTCCATTCAAACCATGTGATAAAGCTGTGAAGAAGAAGAATCAAAATGCCAGAGATAGGACAGAACATGTTGATTCTGTCTTGAAACCCATTGAAAACCTTAATCAACGGAAAGCCGTAAGAACAAAGACAACATCATCATCATCATCATCATTCAAGAATCAAGAAAAGGAAAATGTTAACAATTCAGAGGAATTCTCAATAGGTTTTGTTGGAAAAGAAAATCTGAAAATGGAGATTGCAGTTGATACTAGTCTTTCAAGCTGGTTAAATGAATCTGAAAAGACTCCCATTAAAGAAAACAGTCCAAGTTCTGTTGGGAATTCATCTTCAAAGAGATTCTTAAATTCTTCTAGAAGCTTTGAAGATAGACCAATTTTAGGAGCATTAACACCAGATGAGCTCAAACAGGTATCAAGAACTTCATCATCTCCCAGACGATCTCCGAGTTTTAGCCCAGATGAGAAACCTATCATTGGCACTGTGGGAAGTTACTGGAGGCATACAGGGCAGGCTGTGGATGAATTTTCAGGCTCTTCTTATGGCCAAATATCGAATGAACCAATGTCAGGCCAATGCAGAAACGTATATTATCTGTAATCCAGTCCTAGTTTGTCACAATATTTACCAAAAGGGATCTTGAAAAGCTAATAACTTGGTGCTTATTTTGCAGGGAAGAATGAAAAGTCCATCTACTACTGTTCAAACCAGGTTAGAGAAAGCAATGGACAGTGTTCAAGTCTAGCAAATCAACAAGCTCATTATGAGTGTGTGAACTTTACACCAGGAGTGTTTCTTTTGAGCTTCCTCATGTAATGTAGAGTGACAAATAGCATCATTTCTTCATTATATATGTTTATTAATAAAGCATTAGATCATAATTGTCCATAGAGGCTGCTGTTACAGGCCATTCTTCTTTCGTACTAGGACAATAATGTACAATCACATTATTCAAATTGGTAAGACATGGCAAACGAGTTAATGGAACAAAAGAGACAAGGGAAATAAATCTCGAGCCAAGAAGACAGAACTGACAAAAATGCTTGCAAATGAGTTCCTAATTGCACAAAATTTTGCATTTCTTATCTGTATAGGGGAGGGCAGAAGCCCTTATTTGAAAAGAATAGCAAATGCTACAAATATACATCAGCTGTCTAAATCTAGAATAATGTAGCATCATCTAACAGCAAAAATCTAGAGCCACAAGAGGAACAATTTATAATAAAATGAAATTTGTTATTCAGGATTAATGAATGAAGGAGAACTTATCCTATTCGCTTGCATGACTAACATGTATAATTCTATTCCTTTGCTTCGAGTTCTTCCAATTGCAACTCTTGTTTCAAACAAATAGCCAAGGCAAACATGATCCTGGCATTTTACATGTCATGAAAAAGCCTTCTAATCTGCTCCACTGTAGCCGGCACCAATGTAACTGGGCAGCGCTTATACTGTATTCATGCGCAGCAGAAAATGCAGTTGTTAATGTGGAATAATATTCAACAGACCGATATTGCAACCTTATCGTCAACAGAAGTTAATGTATGGAGAAACACACCTGAGAGACGTATTTGAAGATGCAAGAATAGCAAAAGACAAACCCTGATACAGCTACTACAGCTGGATTTGCTCGCTTTTGTGAACACAAAGGACATAAAGTTTTGTCTGGTGATAACGGAATCCCCTCCTTTGCAACCTGCCGCAAATTATACATACATATCAAGTTTGCGAAATCCCAGCTTCTTTTACACTTTTTTCTCTTTCCCGTGAACTTATGAAGAAATTTCATATTATCGCTTCCTATGTGGCACATGCTTCCATAACAATGTAATTCTCTGATGCAAACATGGTTCAGGATGTTGTAGCATATACTAAAGTATAGCCTATAAACATTAAAAAGAAAACTAAACACACCTTTGGTGCTGGAGGAGGTGGTGGTGGGGGATACACGGTTGGAGCGGACATCCTCTCCTCAGCAGATTGGTACCACCATTCCATCATCTGATATCCGCATCAAATCACAAGTTATTTGACTATTTACATGTTGATCTAAGTAAAGTAAATTTCCTGTCCAAAACGATCTAATTTTTCTTTAATGTATAATTCATAGAAGTGGAACCACAAAATCAACAGGAAACTGTATTAGAACTTAAACAAACTTGATTCTTTGAAAAATGAAACCAAAGTTTCCTAGACGCACAGTGCAGGACTATTATGACAAAAGAACAAAGCGGAAAAGATGAGAGGAACAGGAAGAAACAGGATTACAAAATATTTGATGAAAGATGGATCACATCATAGGTGAAGCATACTCACTTTAAAGAAGAAAACCGCAGCAATTAAACCTGTTTGTGCATAATCAAGAACTACATATGTGCAGCTGAGAAGTGCACCTTGAACTGCCTGCAATATAACAATACAAATTATTCAAATAAGGAAATTCAGCATAATCCTTACAAAATGTTAAGTTTTCGAAAGATACTGCAACAAATAACCATTCAATCACCAAAAGTATCGAAGACATTAATACACCACCCAAAAAAAAAAAAAAAGAAAATCAAAGAAAGGGTCTAAATCATAATAAAATTAATCAAGAGGACATTTTCAAGATCTCTATCGTAAAAGGTGACTTGAAATGGACAGATGCATCTATCCTAGTAAACTTGCATGATCATGTTTTATCTACATATGGATTGAGACTACTCAAAACTACCAGAAATATAACTTAAAGAAACAATGAACAAGTAGAAATTACCTTCAGCCAAGGAGGGCCACGAAGTCTTTCACGTTCACGACTCCGAATTTTAGAAATTCTAGAAGATGTATCCATCTACCTTGACATCAAAACGCATGAATCATCAAAGAAGTGAGATGGTATAAATACAAATAATAAATAGTGGTATTAGGAAATAAGCAAAGATATGACAAATAACAACAGCTCAAAGCACATAAAGATTTAACATTTTATCAATCACTAAAGGAATAATAGATAGCCTATGTGGCCAAAACAAAAGAAATGAGAAGTGATCTTATAAAATTTAGGCAAGGTGCAGTTTTTGACAAAGTGCACAACTAGATAGCTTACCAATTCTTGTCCTGTAGCTCGACAAACATGAATTCCTAAAGCATGCAATCCCAAAGAGTAAAACCCTGTAGCATCTAGTAGATACAAAAGCTGATAAGCGAATGAGAATCCTGCACATTCACAAACAAGCCATATTAAAGGGGATCTGTATCTTGTAAATAGCTATAAATGTCGATGAAAGATAGCCCTACTAAGAAAATTTCCAAAGGGATATATGTAATCTTGCACCCTACTTCCCTTCCAGAAAAAGGTCATAATAATAGAAATGTATCCAACACTAGTTTTGCTACAAAATCAGTCCAGACAAAAGAATATAGAAGGAATCATTTTGATAGTACACGCAAAATCCCTTTCAGTTAGAAGAACAAGCACAAACCTTCATTTCCAGCATGGATCCATGGATAACAAGCAGCTATGATCTTCTTAATTCTATTTATTGCACGTCCTTGGACAGATCCTTGTTCATTAGTATCGCTTCTAGAATCAGAGGATTCACCACCACCGTCAAAGTCATCAAATCTTTCATCACTCTCACCCCATAAACTAGCTCGAAGAGTAGCTTCTCTTTCTTTATTATAAACAGACTGCAGTTTTGACTTAAAATAGGGCAATACAACCTACATAAATGCATCCGAAGTCAAATGTTGCACTAAGAACATTCTTGTAAAGGCAAAACAAGGGCAAAGAATGAACCTTTGAAGATAGAAAACAGCTTAAGAATGATAAGGAAAAATTAGCACAGAAATGCCCTCAACAAAACTGCATTGTATTCGAAAGAACACTCAGCAACAACATTTAACTACTCTATAATCCTTTTGCAAACGTTTTTTAAGGAATTCTAATCATAAAGAAAATGAAAATTTGCAAAATATTTACCATAAAAACCACTGACAGAACTTTCTGGCGCTTCTCCAATGAGCTATGGGCAATTGAATCAGCAGAATCCAAATGCTTATTATTAATCTCCTTTGTGCTAACTTTAATTTTAACCCCTCTTCTCCTCAACCCATATAAAGATTCAGCAAAAGAAGCATCGGTGGTACGCAAACTATGGGTTTCAAGAACAAGCATTAGTAAAGCAAAGAACTCATCTTCATAATCCAAAATCTTGTGGATAAAGGGTCTCCTCAAGGCTAAAACCTATTGCAAGAAAAACACCAAAATTTCAGCAGTCATGAAAAGCAAAAGGGATGAAAAATTAAACAAGAAATCCACAAAAATGTTGAAGGATCATCAGTTCAAGAAATTGATTACCCCAAGAGAATATGTGACTGCCGCTCGAAGACTGGAAGGGAGCTGTTGAGCTGCAGCCATCTCGAAGAAAGTGGGACGAGTCCCTTGTCCTCCTACCTGAAACAACATCTTTTTCCTTCTTTCTTGATTGATTTTCTTTCTACTTTCCGGTGGTTTTATGCTCTCTGCCAATTCTTGGTTGTCGGAATAGTGAATTCTGTGTAGATGGAATAATGAAGGTTCGGCCCGAGTCTTTTCATCCACTTCCACTCCCTTGACAATTTGCTCTTTTCAGTTACATTTATTTTGGGAGGAAATTACATTTTCTCATCTCACCTCTTTTTCTTTTTTTATTTTTTTAAAGGAACTCTCATTTCTTCTTTTTTTTTTCCTTTCGGTAAAAATTTTGTAGGAAAAATATTATCTTTAATCCTTAATAAATTTTTGATTTCTAACTCTGTTCTCTAAATAATTAACGATCTTTTTTTTTTATTTTCAATATATTTATGTTTTTTTTATCTTTTTTACTAAATCAAATAATTTTAAGTAAAGATTAATTTTTAAAATAAAAAATTAAGAGAATACAAAAAGAATTTCATACTTAAATTTTTTGTCGAATATGGACTTATTATTAAAATAATAAAAATTTAAAATTTTAAAATTATTTAAAGTAAATGAAATAGTGACAATTTAAATATATTATATAATATATAAAACTTCCTATAACTAATTCATGAATATATTTTTTATAAAACTTTTGTAACATACATATAACAATTTTAAAAAATGAATATTATTCATATACACAAACTAAAATTAAAAGTTTTTTTAGAAATAAAAATAATTCTCGTTCATACTGGTATAGCTTCTTCAATTTGTCTGACAACGATTTCATATGTAATTCTCTTGACTATTTAAGCAATATCTCATAATCTATTTTTATTTATTCTTCAAAAAAATAAATAAAAATAATTAAAAACTTAAAAGACTCTTTTAAAATAAATAAAATGATTAAATGACTGACTAAAAAAAAAAGTAACTGCACAAGCTTCTGAGTGGACCTTTGTCGAATTACTACTACTACTAAGAACGCATTAAGCTGCAGCATTTGGAAAGTCCATCGAAAAAACTTCCAGCTCAAAGACCCAAGTCAATGGGCTCAGTTAATTTTCAACCGTGACTCGTAATCCTTCTTGTCGGAGCAGTCGCCGGCGAGTCAATAGCCATGGCCAACACCGTCCGAATTGCAGCCGCACAGATGACCTCCGTCAATGACCTCGCCGCCAACTTCGCTACTTGCTCTCGCCTTGTCAAGGTATTTCTTCTCTACCTAGCTAAATTTGAGCTATTCAGAATACTATAATCTCCGAAATGGTGGATAATCGGAGGTTTTTGAAGTTTGATTTTTTTGGAACTATTTTTTTTTAAGCATGGGAGCAGTCGAATTCAAACCTGACATGAGTTCTAATGTGTTTGGAAAGCTTACTGGCTGTGTTAGATTCTCTTTAGCTCATCATGTTCGACGAATAGTGAAAAAACGCTAAGAACAGCGAGTGTCTAATTTTTTAATTACCAAGGATTTCTGCTGCAATGTTTTGAATATTATATATAATCTCTGAAATGGCGGATAATCGGAGGTTTTTGAAATTTGATTTTTCTGGAACTATTTTATTTCAACATGTGAGTTCTAACGTTTGGAAAGCTTACTAGTTGTGTTAGAGTCTCTTTAGCTCATCATTTTCGACAAATAGTCAAAACGCTAAGAACACTGCGTGCCGAATCTTTTTAATGGAAAGGATTTCTATTGAGAAAATGTAGAATCTTATCTGCTTAAACTACAATCATAAAGGCACAAAGATGCACAAGTTGTTATTGGTGTATTACTTCGTTTATCATTCTTTGAATATTGAATTCAAAGGGATTAGATAGGAAGAAAGCTGTGAGTGATAAAAATTAGGGATCAAAGTTATACTTTTTTTGCTATTGTAGACATTTCATTTCGCAAACTTATACTTTGAATATAATGTTCTTAAGGAGGCAGCTGCAGCTGGGGCAAAATTGATTTGTTTTCCTGAAAACTTTTCTTTTGTTGGTGATTTGTCTGGAGAGAGTTTAAAGGTTGCTGAACCATTAGATGGACCAATTATGAAGGGGTATTGTTCTCTTGCAAGGTAAGATCGCAGTAGCCTGGCTTCATTTTCTTGCCCTTACATTATGTATCCTGTATGCATCTTAGTATATAAACTGAGCATTCAAATGAAACGTAGAATTGTCCACTGCTTCCAAGCGGATGGTGTAGCATGTGGTTTCACTCAAATGCATCAATTTATTGCTTTTCTGTTATTCTTCTGACTGGACTCATTCTTCATTTGGTTATCTAACTTCTAATACTACAAACTTCTAGTGGATGAAAGAAATGATCAATGGCTACTCTTCATGCTATTTCTGGTTAAAGGGATTCAGGTATGTGGTTGTCACTTGGAGGATTTCAAGAAAAAGGGTCTGACGATGCACATCTTCGCAATGCTCATGTTTTAGTTGATGATGCTGGGAATATTAGAAGTGTATATCGGAAGATGCACCTGTAAGGCTTCTGACGTTGTTACTTCTGGGTGTTACCAGTTCACTGGCTTCATTAATAACGAAACATCCTCCTACGTGTATTTGATTTTACATCCTGTTGTTCAATAGTAATTTTGATGAAAAATTCAATCATAGGCATGGGTCAAGAGAAATATGGTGGTCCATTTATTTTTAAGGTCCAGTGAACTATTCCATGTTAAGTTATGAGATTTGGTATCTGATTATAGTTTCTTGACTCAAAGGTTTGACGTAGATGTTCCTGGAAGTGCAGTTTACAAAGAAAGCAGCTTCACGGAAGCAGGTACGTGTCTCTTCCTTTATTCGGATTAGGATCCTTCAAATAGAGTTCAGTGGTAGCTATAAAAGTTCTATTTTCGTTTTCTGTTTCCTCCCTGTGCATGCATGATGCATGTGAAAGCGATTATAGAATGTCATTGTTGCCTAAAAGTGTTCCCTTTTTTCTCCCCTACCAAGATGATGTCTAGATGATAACATGTGATAGTATATAAAGTCTCTGGAATAACAAAACAGTGCTTTTTCCGCGTCTGGTTTTGGTTTGAGTGGCAGTATATTTTAACCAACTACATTAGGTTTAATTGGTCTTTGAAGATTCACTTTCACTTCTGTTTAAGTGTTTGATAATCTCTTTGCTTAACAATTTAAACGGATTATATTTGTAGGAAACGAGATTGTTGCAGTTGATAGCCCCTTTGGACGTTTAGGTGTAACAGTTTGTTATGATTTGAGATTCCCTGAGCTTTATCAGCAGTTGAGGTTCCATCACAATGCACAGGTAGGTTTTCTTTTAAATTGTACATGTATATCTAGTAGAAGAGATATCTCTAGTGCCTGATATTTTGCTTTCTGTCTTGTTTGTAGGTGTTGCTGGTCCCTGCTGCTTTCACAAAGCCAACAGGTGAAGCGCACTGGGAAATTCTTTTACGGGCTCGTGCAATTGAAACTCAATGTTATGTATGATAGTTTTATAACCTTCATATTTCTTGTTAATTTCTCTGTTAAATAATTTTCTTAAGTCAAGTTTATAAAGTGCATTTGGGTTTGGTTGATTAAAATGAAGAGAACACTACCTCAAGCTCAATATCATTTGCAAATGAGATCATCTTTTCTGGAGAAACTATGAAAATGACTTGATGCCTTTCAAGTAACAATTTCTTGTAATTACTGAAAATGTCGTAAGATACCATGTCAAATCCGCCTTATTCTCATCATGGACCTTCAATATTATATTCCTTGCATAAGTTTTATTTTTGTACCCTTGATATTTTCACTTATTTTACCTGACATCCGTATATGAATTCTCAGTCCTACTTTGTTGTTTTTACTTGTATGTATTTTGCCAGGTCATTGCTGCTGCTCAAGCTGGAAAACATAACAGCAGGAGAGAAAGCTATGGTGAAACATTGATAATTGATCCCTGGGGATCCGTAGTCGGCCGATTACCAGGTCAGGACATTTACTGCTTCATTGATGGCCAGTTCCTGTTATGTAAAACACCTTAATGGACATGTCACAGAAGGCTACTTCATCCTTCTACATGCTTTCCCCTCTTTCCCACCCTTCATCTCATCTTGTAGGCTTTTCCTGCATCACCACCTTGAGTCCAAGTGTTACAGGACTACATGTTTCGAAGTTGGTTCCTGATGATTAAGATGCAATCCTTATTTGTGCAACAGCTATTTTCTTTTATTATTTGATGTTGCTGATGAATTCTCTCTTCAACTACATATTCATCCATATTTGACTAGCAAGTAAATAGGAAGCATCTGTTGATGACTAATTTACTGTTGCGATCCTACAGAGTGATAGAGAAAAAAATCAGATGCCATATCAGACAGATGCTATTCACTCGTTCCATTTTGACATGGAGCAAATTGAATCTAGTTCTCCTCATGTCTAGGAATTATTCTCTTGTTAAACTTCAACACCAAACAATGGGAACTCCACTTACCATTTTGTTCTTTTCCTTATACTTTGCTGTTTCAGATCGTCTGTCAACCGGTATTACTGTAGCAGATATTGATTTCTCAGCAATTGATGCAGTTAGGACTAAAATGCCAATATCCCAGGTAAGGAGAAATATCTGCTTATTACTGTTTGGAAATGTAGTCAATATTAGCATCATTACACTCCCAAAGACAAGGCAAATCGACCATATAGTTAATTTTCAAATATATACATTGCACCTTTGCATTTGCCATTTTTGAATAGCATGTAAAATATTCCCTTTCAGCATCGGAAGCGCATCGATTTCTGGAAATCCGCAACATGCCTATGAGTGAGAATATGCTGCTTTTGGCCAGACCTTTAACTGCAGTAGGTTTGGTTCTATTGCCTACATATCTATTCATTTACTCAAACAAAGTCTGAATGAATGTTTTATCTTTGATATGTTTCTTTATTGCAATAGAATAGGTAGTGTGAACAAAATAATTTGAGTTTGACTTAATGGTGAGAGTAAAAGCATTTATAGTTCAACTCTTTCTATTTCTAATTAAATGTTCACATTTCTCATGAAAAAAAATGTCTCAATTGAATTATTGTGTTTCTATATCAAGTATTTTTTTTTCTAATAACTTGTATAACTTTTTTTTTTTGTCTCGTGTTTATAGTGTATAAAAATTCTATTAAGAATCTGGCCTTTGTAGATTAGAAACTTTATAAGATATTCTAGAATAGTACACATGTTAAAGTTTTTGTATGCAAATATATATATCATGACTATGTCTCTTCACTATCTTCATGAAAAATATAACATTAACAATTTTGATTCTTAACACAATTTCAATATAATGCACACTGATTTGATTTTCTTACTCCATTTGTATCTTTTATAAAGAGTTTTTTTTTTGTTAGAAAGGCCTTTTATAAAGAGATTATCAAGTTTAATTAATTCATGAATGCTCTTTGTAGCAGCATATACACAAAATATAATTCTCATAAAAATGTTTGAAATTCAATAATTATTTCTTGAATTTTCTTTTCTTTTTTTTTTTTTTTTTTTTTTTTTTTTTATAAATTAAAGAAAATGTGAATAGCCATGCCATCTCCGGCTCCTATGGGTAAAATCATTGATGGTAAGGAATAAGTCCAAATCCGAAGTCCGCTTTTTTTTCCGTCTAAGACTCCTAGTCTTAGGGGCTGTTTGGCATTCGGCAATGCATGTGCTCATGAAGAAATATTAATAATGAGCCACATATAAATATATACAAATTTATATACACAAGACATCTCTAAAAGACACAAATTCTCTTGAAGCAACTCTAAAGATGGAAGTCCAACAAGTTCTTCATATGAAGGGAGGAGAAGGCAAAGAAAGCTATGCCCAAAATTCCTCACTTCAGGTCCTTTCTATCTCTTCTTGATTCGCCTCTCATTTTTTAGAGCATTCAGTATCTTCATAAATGGGTAAAATAAATTCGAATTAATCTCTTTTTCTTCTTTTTTGTCTTTTTTTAGAGAATACAATATCTTTATTAACCGATAAAACTAATTCAAATTCGATATAGCATTCAGTATCTTCATCAATTGGTAAAATTAATATGAATTCAATCTCGATCTCTCCATGTTTCATCTTTCTTGCTAAAGTTTCAATATCTTCGTTAACCAGTATAACTAATTCGAATTCAACAGAGCCTTCATTATCTTCATCAACAATGAAAACTAATATGAACTCTCTCTGTCTCTCTCTTTTAATTAACGACTAATTTGAATTCGATAAAACATTCATCATCTTCTCCAATTAATAAGACTAGTCAGAATTTAATCTTGCACTCTTTCTGTCTAATTTTTCTTATTTAAGACATTCAGCATTCTTACTAATTAGTAAAATTAATTCATACCCTAACAAGATCATAACGGTAGAGTCTAATTGTTTCTTATACTGATCTAATGTGTTTTTTCTTCCAGAGATTGGGGATATTAAAGGTGAAACCTATTCTTGAAAAAAGCATAGAAGAATTATGCAAATTGATGAATCCAAAGTGCATGTACATAGCAGATTTGGGATGTTCATCAGGACCAAACACATTTCAACAAGTGGAAGAGATCATAACTTGTGTGGATCAAATTTGTATCCAAAAGAATCATAGCCCTCCATCTTTTCAAGTTTTCTTGAATGATTTAGAAGGAAATGATTTTAACACTGTTTTTAAGTCATTGCCTGCCTTTTATAAAAAACTTGCAAATCTCAGAGACCAAAAAAATTCAGCTTCTTCTTCTTCTTCATGCTTCATTGCAGCCACACCTGGTTCTTTCTATAGCAGACTCTTCCCAAACAATTCCTTGCATTTTCTCAACTCTTCTTATAGTCTCCATTGGTTATCTCAGGTTCATCATCTTATCTTCTTCATTAACACTTTAATATCCATTTTACTTTTTTATGTATGACTGTCAATTGGTTCGAGTTAATCTAAAATCTAGTCCTGCTCGACCTGCTTTTTTATCTGAGTCTTGTTTAATTTTGGGCTAAACCAAGTTTGGACTTGTTTTTTAGATTCGAAAACAATTCAAGCCAAATTCGAGCTACGCCTATATAAGCCTAACTCAATAATAGATTATCGTTTTATTTTTATATTATATTATATTATATATTATGATTATTTATTATATTAAGAAATACTCTACTAAATAATTAAATTAGAACAAAAATTTGATTCTAAACAAAATTATCAACAAAGCTTTTTTTTAATATTTTGTAATAGATTTAAGTGTATTTAGATTGGATTTAAAAACTAAAATCCTTTTATTTTTTACTCTTGACTCTATCTCTTTTTTCACAAATAATCTACCATTTACACACTTAAATCCAAATGCACCCCTAAATATTAACATGCATATATACGAGAATAATTGTTTGAACATTAAATTTTATAAATGTACAATAAAATAAAATTTAAATAATAAAAAGTAACTTGAAATTAGGGTCCATTTGAATTTGAATTTAAACAAAAAATCTATTTACTTTTTTACACTTTTTATTTTGGACCCTATTTATTTTATTAAAAACAATTTACCTTTTACGCATCTCAAGTAAAAAATTTCTATTTTTTCATTTATATTTCTAATATAAAATTCTTTTCATGGTCTTTCAGCTAAATTTAAAAAGAGAAAAAAATCAACATTTTGAGTCGGTTCAAACTTAAATAGGCTAAGTTCAAACTTAATATTATAAGTCTAATCTTCCTAGACAAGAATCGAAACCTCTAACAGATATTTTGAACCGAACTTGAATCGACGAGTTCTAATATCTCTGTAAATAAATTATATTATAAAAGAAGATGTTACGATAATTTTTAACAAAATTATTTTATCTTAGGTTCCTTTGAACGAGGGAAAAATGAATATATCAATGGCAAGTGCTCCCGAAGTGCAAAAGGTATATTTAGACCAATTTGAGAAAGATTTTACGACATTTCTAAATCTACGCTCAGAAGAAATGGTGGCAGAAGGACATCTACTCTTAACCATGGTTGCCAAGGTTGATGAAGATGCAGATGATGGTTCTGATCCTAAACAAGTCATTGGAATGATACTCAATGATATGGCTAATGAGGTCAGAAATCGTTTTTCCTTTCTCTTAATAATAAAACAAAGTGTCACACGCACGTAAAAATAGTAATTCAATTGTAGGAATGTAAATGAGCCAAGTCGTTTATGAGCCGCTCACAAATTATTTGGTTAAAGTTCGATTTGAGTTCGCTGTTGATCGAATTTGAACCAACTAAGCAAACAAGGCGAGTTAGAGCCTCATTAATATCCAGCCAGAATATATAATATTTTTATTTTATTTTAAGTATTATGTATAATACCTCTTTAAAAAAATTGAATTTGAACTCGAACTCGAGTTCGAGCCAAAATTTTAAAACTCAATCGAACTCAAGTTGAGTAAAAAAGTGTCGAGTCAAACTTGAGCTCGTATGAGCTTGACTCTATTCGTTTACGTCATATTCAATAATAAGACATTTGATACTCGTTATCAGAATAGAGATTCTGGATTCGAAATACATTCTCTTCTTTTAAGGTATAAAACATCACATTACGGGTACAATCAAATTAAGCATAATTATAAATTTATGAATATAAAAAATAAATCTTTAGAAAAAAGAGAAAAATAATATTATGCATTATGCAACAGTTTCTAGGACTCTATTTCGGTGATTTCAACTCTACTCATTCAAGTAAGACAATTTAATGGAATTGAGAATGATATTTTTGTATCAAATCTGGATTTAAAAAACCGATTACTTATATTATATTCTTGAAATTTGCTAAATCACAATTTCATTGCTTTATTTTGTAAATATTCATAAAAAATAAATTCCTACTATTAGTTTTATTGAAAAATTATTAGAAAATAATAATTTTGTAGTAAAAGGTTTAAATCTTTTAAAATATCAATTTATATATCTAATTATTATTTACTACTATGTATTAACATCATAATATCCTTTTTAAAGTAATTTTTTTAAATGACTTTGTGGGACTAATTTCTACAATAAAACATATTATTATTTTAATGTATAGTATTAAACAATAAATAGACTCCCAATTTGATATTTCAAGAAAATTTTGAATTTTTTTGAAGAACCATTATTTTTTTAATAAATTCGTCTATTAGAATTATCAGTAAATAATTTATTCGAATATATAAACGATAATAATATATTCATAATATATAATAAAAAATGATATTTTAATTTAAATAGACCTAAAGATGAAAACATAATTAATTCAAAAAAAAATGAATCTCCTAATTTTTCTTTCTTGTATTGATCATTTTTGCAGGGACTGATTGAAGAATCAAAATTAGATGGATTCAACATTCCAATCTATAATCCTTCTGAAGAAGAAGTTAGGGGCATAATCAACAAGCAAGACTCATTCAAAATCCTTCATCTTCAAACATTTAAACTTAAATGGATTGATGTTTACAAAGGCAATAATAATAGCGATGAATCATCATCTTCTGCTATGGTGGAAATAGAAAACTGTGGTAAATTCGTGGCTAATTCAATTCGAGCAATTTTTGAAGATATTGTTGCAAGTCATTTTGGAAAATCCATTATGGATGAATTATTTCATAGGTATTCAATTAGGGCATCTGATTATGTTAACACTGGAAAAGATATGGTTAATAATGTTGTTATTTCCCTTGCTAAAAATTAAATAAAACTAAGCCATAGATGGATTTCATTGAAATATTGTTGTTTCAATCGTTTATAACTATTACTACTATTACTGTAACATTTCCTGTAACATTCTTTATTTAGTATAGATAAATCTTAATAAAAAATATATCATGAAAAGAAATATTATAAACGATCTCGGGTGAAATATTGAGGGGCTATTTTCAATTTCTACTTTTATGTTTAATTACAAATAATATTTTAAAAACTTAATATAGGCTTCTCTTTCATTATACTATCAATAAGAAAATGTAATACTTCCATGGAAGCTTTTTCCAAAAATAAGGTTTAAGCTTTTTGCTACTATGAAATGTAATAAGCAAATGGTTCTCTATAATATTTTTTTATTTGGTATAAGTAAATCGTAAAAAAAATGTATTATAAAAATAAAATGTCCCAAACAATTTCAGTGGAAATATTGAGGGGCTATTTTCAGTTTCTATTTTTATTTCAATTAAAAAAGATATTTTAAAGATTTGCTATCAATAAGAAAATGCATTACTTCTATGGTAACCTATTCAAAAACAGCTTTTTTGTTTGTTTGTTTTTCTTTTTTTACTATGAAATGTAATGGATTAGTTTTAAAAAATGTCCATGTTCTTCTAATCAATTATGAATTAAGTATCTAAACTTTTAATTTGACATTCAATAACCTAAATTAGTTCCATTAAAAAAATAACATATTGACAAATTTTAAAATTTGACAATCAAGTATATTAAAATTAGAGTTCAACTGTTTTTTTCCCATATAGAACCTTAATCATTTGAATATTTAATTGTCATAATTAAAAGTTAAAACGCTCAATTGACAATTACTAGAAGTACAAAGGTATATTTGGAATTAATTCTAAGGAATTTAGAAAGATAAATAACATAGTAGAAAATATCTTTCACATTTTTTATTTTTTTTTCCAATCTAGGGCCTTTTTTTTTTGGCTATTTATACCATTCAACTTTTTCGAAGGCATTATTAAGCCAAAAAAAAAAAAAAAAACAAAAAAATCGAATGGCAAAAAATACAAAATGTTGAAGTTTAGGTGTCTTTATGCAGAAATTATCATATAAGTACTCATAATTTGGTCATGAAAGTGTAAGATCTACATAATACTATGTTATAGAATGATAAGTGAAATGTGAGGAAAAATTATACACGTATAAGATGTATGTTTTAAAGAATGTGGGATTATTGATTAGTAAATAAAGAAAATGTCTATTCAATCTTTAATGAACAAGCCATATGTAATTCACATACTTATAATAATCTCTATCTAAAACATCGGAAACCAACATGTTTTGCCATTTTTTACCATTCACAAAAAGTTGAATGACATTTTTAACCATTCAAAAAAAATTTAGTGACATAATTAATAACAAAACACGAATGAATCCTAAATTTGCAAACTGTAAAAAAGTTTAAAAGACATTTTTTTTTTTTGGCTCTATTCTCATTTAAAGATAACTATTTTGCTCCTATGGAATGTAATAAACAATCTAGAGCTGAGGTCCTTGGTTCTGTTCTCTATTGCTTATACTGTTTTTAAGCAATAAAAAATAAGTGTTTATAAAAAAGTTGTTTTAAATAAATTAATATAGCAATTTTATTTTGAACAATATCAATAAGTAGAAGCTGTTTTAAAAAGCATCCTCACTAAAAGACTGCTGATTTTAAACCATTAGTAAGTTAAAATAAGTAAAAAGCATCCTCAACTTTAGTTTAAAATAAGTTAAAAACTGTTAATTTTAAACCATTAATAACTAAAAGATTGTTTAACCATCTTAACATCTTTGACAATCAATTGTTTAAGCAATAAGTTTATGATTGATTTGAAAATTTTTTCAAGGGTCTGTATAGTAATCTTCTCTTTTGCTATGATATTTTTTCTCAAGAACAATTAAAAAAAGTTACTCCCTTCGTTTTTTTACTTGTCAGATTGTGAAAATTTTCATGTTTTTTTTACTTGTCAAATTGTGTTTTTAAATCAATATTTAATGAATTTTTTCCTATTATACCCTCTCATTAATAACAAATTCTAACTTATTTTTATTCTTTCAACATAGTTAGTAGAAAAATTATCAAAGAGAGATAAATGTTTGAAAGGTATTTAAGTCTATATAAGAAAATATATATAGAATTCTGTATTTTCTTAAACAGTGTAATTTTCAAAATGTAACAAGTAAAAAAAAAAAAAAAAACCAAATATAAACCTTTAATAAGCTAATGAAAAGTTGAGTGATTGAAATAACCAAATAGAAACCGTTCATAAGCTAATAGTTCTAAAACAATTACTTCACAAAAACATACTAATATTAATAAAGAAAAAAATTGATATGTATCCAATTCATTCATGTCATCACTTTCGTTGAAATAACCTACACTTTCGTGAAACCCTAGTTTTTAGCTAATCCAGTGAATGAGGAGGAAGACAAATCCAATAGGCGAATTTGGTTTCCTCTTCATCCTACGCGAGAGGAGAACTTTCCCTATCTGCTTCTGAATTCTCATGAAAAAGGCGAGTGAGAGGCGATGGCCGTGACGGAGGAAATTCAGGTCACCGATGATTGAGCGCCACTCCTTCTAAACGAATATGAATCGAACCAAACTCTTGGTCGGAACCCTAGCTTGCCCCTCAATTATCAATTCTTTTTGTGGCCATCTGCCATGGCCATCTCCCTCATCCTCATCAACATTTCCTTCATTTTTCGCCACCTTTGTCTCCTCATTGTCGTCGTTTGCCCTAAAATTTCCTTCTTCTTTATTGCTAACCATGGATGTTGTTGCTGCTATCGGCTTCGAATCAAATTGAGGCTTTCAACAAACCGATCTTCTGTGTTGAATCAGAATCATAAACTATAGTTCATTGAGAAAAGTTCTTTAGATGTTTTGAACTTGTAAAAAATTGCTTTAGATGTTTTGTATTCCAGAATAATAAACTAAGTAAATGTTATATTAGCTAATTGGGGTTTGGTTTTATGTGGGATAAAGAAATTGTCCAATGAATTCGAGACACCTGGGGTTTGGTCAATAGTCTTGTATTTGTGCCAATTTCATGCACCAACTCCATGAATGATTAGGCTTTTTTTTAAACCAAAAATAGCCGTCATTTTTTTTTAAAATTTTTTAATTTTGTTAATTATTAATATTATTTATATTGTTAAAATAATTTATTTATATTATTTTTTATTCATATTTCGACGCGTAATTTATTATACTTATATCATTTGTTAGGATACCTTAAGTTATATTACAAATTCCCCCAATAATAGCATAAGAAAAAGGAAAAGAAGGCCGATAAAGGCAACTCGAGAATCTATAAGGATAACTCGAAAATTTTCAAAAAATTCATTTTCCTTTCTCTCACTTTCTCTCTCTACATACTTTCTCTCTAACATCTCTAAAAAAACTCCCAGCTTTGAACATTACGAAACGAAATTAGAAGATAATATGCATCCTTTTGAAGAATCTTTGCAAGAAAATATTGGTTTTGAGGTAAGAAATCGATTTTTTTTTTTTTGTGTTTTTTGTTTTTTTAGGATTTTCTTTTTGTAATATTAACTTTTCATTATACATTAATAGGGTGATGAAGATCCAAATACCTTTGAAGAATTTATAGATCCGGAAGAATATATCGATCTTAGACATTTATTTACAACGGACCGAATATTTAGTTCCAAAGATGAGTTGGTAGAGTGGGCAAAACGGATTGCAATAGATGCGAAGACAAATTTAATCATAACTCGGTATCAGAGAGTCAGAACATTTGACAGTCGACCGTATGTCACGTTGGCTTGCTAATGCGGAGGTTCAGTAAGAAAATATAAAAAACCAATAGTCGACGATGAGAAAAAAGAAATATCGAAAAAGAAAAAGTGGACCGTATGGGACAAAAAAATGTGATTGTCCATTTAAGCTAAAGGGAGAGCAAATGGCAGCAAGTGAAAATTAGCAATTGTTCGTATGCAACAGGAGGCACAACCATAAAATAGGTGTTTACAGTCACGGTCATGATCAGTCTGCAAGACTTACGGAAGAGCAGTTGCAACAGACCAAGCAATTCAGGAAGACTCATATTCCACCGCTCAATATATTACGATTTTTCCGAGAACAAGACATTGGTTGTGCAGTTAGGTAAGTTATAAGGGAATTATTAGATTATTTTTAATACTTTATTTAAATATTTTAGAGTTGTTTTTATTCGATTAATTAAATATAAAATTTTGATGTATGTAGTTCCCAGAAAATTTACAATGTTGTTGCCAAGATTAAGAGGGACCGGATACAGGGAAGAAATACGGTAGAGGAAGTTCTCCGCTTAAGTGCGGAAAGGGGCTACACCATCTTCTATAGAAATGGTGAGGACAACAACGTACTCAGTGATATTGTCGTTGCACACCCGACATCGATTGCAATGATTAGAACGTGGTCATATGTGCTGATAATGGATACGACGTACAAAACGAACAAGTAAGTACTATAGTGGATTAATTGTATTATTAGATATCTTTATTAATTTATTCGCACAAACATTTAATTTTTTTTAGTAAATAGTTAATAATATTTTTAAGTCCGTGAAAAATGATTAGTGAATGTTAATAACTAAATTTATCGCTTATATTTTAAGGTACAACATGCCACTATTAGAATGTGTAGGGATGACTCCAACAGGCAAGAACTTCACAGTGGCAACAGCTTTTATGTGCAACGAACAGGCAACGACATACAGATGGGTTCTTTAACAAATCAAGCACTTATATTTTACATATGCTATGTCGAATGGTCAGGGTTCGACTATCAATGAAGGAGAGCCTATAGTTGTTCTTACCGATAAGGAAAGTGGACTAATGCTGGTGATCGATGATATGTTTAGCAATTCTTATCATATGTAATGTAGAAGACACATCGATCAGAATGTGTTGGCAAAGTTGACTGAGATGGTGAAAGATGAAGAGGTGGCTCAACGGTTCGTGAATGGCTCTTGGAGGAAATTAATTAATGAACTTGATGAGGTGGAATATCAAAGAAAGTTGGAAGTGTTAAAGACTAGGTGGCGAACCAGGCCCGACTTTCTACATTACCTGTTCAGCACATGGTTGAATCCATCTGCACATAAATTTTACAGGGTTTGGACCTCTCAAGTGTTGCATTTTGGGGTGGAGACAACGAACCGTGCTGAGAGTGAACATTCAGTGTTGAAGCTGTAGCTATCAACGTGTCACAGTAATTTGGACACCGTATTTTTTAATATCGACTCTCTCATCCAAGCTCAAGTCGTAGAAATTAAATATTCTTTGGAAATTTCAAGACTTAAAGAGAAATATGGCACCAAGAGTAATCCCATCATGAAGAATTTATGTAATAAAATTAGTCATTTGGGATTGAAGAAAATAATTGATGAGTTAAATAAGGCACGTCAAATGGTAGAAGAACCGGGCAGTAATTGTCTGCATTATTTAAGGAAGTCGCACGGTCTACCTTGTGCATGTGAACTTATTAATCGGTGCGACATTTAATGCCAATCCAAAAGGAAGATGTTGTCATCTTTTGGAGAAAACTATAAATTTGGTTATGATATTCCTGAAGAACACCATAGAGATATGGAATCAGAAATGCATGACCTCACTTTATTGTTACAGGAAATTAGTACTGGTCCAAATGTCTGGGAAGTTAGGCGACTCATCAAAGGTGTTATACATCCGGTGTTGCCTGATGATCCTTGTCAGCCGTTGTCAACCCCCCAGAGACCGCAGTCACGAAGGGACAACGGAAGACGAATTCCACCAAAAGGGATAAGTCTCACTAGGAATACGTCTCCATCGCCCATAGGAAGATAGGAAAGTCCAGCGGTTCAGGTTCTGGGTCTTGTAACGGTTCAGGTTCCGGGTCTAATCCTAGCCCTCGTAGAAGAGGTAGACCGCCTCATGGCAGTAGGAGTAGAGGCAGAGGACGTAGCAGTGGTAGGTCGAGTTTATCAACCGTTGTAAGTCCCGATTCACCGCCAGTGCCATTTCCTTTCAAAAATGCATTTCCCGGGTTTACATATTAATTTAAACAAAACTGGAAGAACGTTGTTGGAGATGGTAATTGTGGTTTTAGGGTTGTATCAAATTTCTTGTTCGGAGACGAAAATCATTGGGTTGAAATTCGTAGAAGAATGAGCTATGATTTACGGCACCGTATGCACGTATATGAGCAATTGTTCGGCTCAATTGAACGTGTGACAGAGTTGATCATGCAGACAAATTGGGAAGAGGGTTCGGCGCCACGGGAGTATTGGATGAATACACCTAATCACCTTTATGTCATTGCTAACTCATTCAATCTATGCGTTGTATTTCTTGCACGGTCACAGTCAACCACTGTCTTGCCTCTTGTTTCTAATATGGATGGGCCTTCAGGAATGATATTCATCGGACTCATAGAGGAATTGCAGCATTTTATACAGGTATTTATTATTGATAACTTTTTATTATTATTATTATTAATATTAATTGAATTATTACAGACTGATATTTTATTAAGTGTATGTGTTAATATTTTTTTTTTCCAGTTACAGTTGGTAGATGGATGCCCTTTGCCCTAATTACATGTGCAATGGGAATATCATCGAGATATGCGAGTTGGTGGATGGGCAGCCCCATATCGCAATCGGATGGCAGATTGAGTTACGAGATATAGTGAAATGTATCCGCCACAGAGACATTTTATGTAATAATGTTGCAATTTATAATTTATAATGTAGTTTATTTTTTAAAAGTGTTAATAATATTTCGTTAATTTGTTGTTCGGAATTTTTTTTATTTACACCTTTCATGTAATTATATTAATATGTAATAATAAACCAGTCCATGCACGCATCAGAGAATAAATATAATGAATATGACAAAAACTCAGTAATACACAACCAACAGAAATTAAGAAAAAAAACAACATAATAAATAAGTATCCGAATACATAAAGATTTACTAAAGAGCTTTGTAATGAACCCTTAGTAAATCTCGAACCCTGCGTTGAAACTCATCATCTGCAATATCATGTCTGTGACACTCACGTGCAATCATATCTAAGAGTGCCTGTGGTGGCATGGCAGGAGCCACCGGGACATTATAGCCACTGGGAATATTCCCGGGATTCTGAATACTCGGGTGAGTGCGGGAGAGGTATCAGTCCAAATAATCATCGGTACATGAACTCGCTGGAATGGCTGGGACACTAGTCCATGTCTCTGTCAGTAAGTACGAAGGTACCTCGAGCCATAGTGCCTCCACGAAAGTGTTCCTCAAGACATACATCCTGTTGTTCGGCAGTCGGCGTGCCTCCCGAGGCTGGATGTGGTGGGCGGGAATACACTGTCTAAAATCGAAGTGCCTCAGAACCTGGTCAGGCATGTACGGCTCCACGCAGTCAAAATATGCAATGAAGCCGTGCCATGTTGAAACCCAACAATCACGAACATCCTGAGTCCTGTACAGCATCCACCGAACCTCATCAGCTGTCATCATATCCAGCCTCAAACTGAATATCTAGCAGTTTACTATCACTCTTATAACCGATCGTCGGAAACATCTGCATGTAGGGCTTGCATCCTTCGGGAGAATGTCTAAACGGGGGAGCGAACATGGGAAATACAAATATATCCACGCTTAAAATATAAAACATAAATTCAATAAAAATATAAAAAAGAAATATAAATGAAATATTAAATAAATAAACCCTAAACCGTTTAAATATAAAAAATGACATAATTAACGTTAATTTTAAAACACATACCTCCAATAGTGACCAGCAACTTGCAAGCTCCTTCGCATCAGCCCTGAAAGCCTGACCTATATTCCGGTATAGAAATGCAAGACAGGCAGCACCCCATCCCCTCCCTAAAAACCCTATCACCCTCAGAAACCCTATCTGCAGGCTCAGATACATAAGGATTAGAAGATGAAACACCATACTCAGCATGAGAATACTCGTGTGTGTGCAAGAAGAATCCTGACGGGCGGCTCCAAGCATCTGATAAAAAAACTCAACCCCTATCTACCTCGACTGAGACCCGTCGTACAATATAGGCTCCTGGATGGCAGATCTATACGGTATGCGAGGTCGCACAACGGTAAGAGCTTGTAAGTATGGATCATATACTGTGTCTGTGGTGTGAAGGTGGATATGCAGATCCATATGGTTCATAGGCCACAGGTGTGTGTGACAGATGGGGATGAAGGGGAGGTCACTCCTAAGCTCCTGAAATCTGGAACTGGCGAGATCTAAAAGGTACAGCAGGTGGTTGGGTAGAAGACCCGGCTTCACCTGTACCATGATGGAAACCAGGTGCAAGAGGGGTAGGAGTAACAGGGATATCAGAAGTACTATGTCGTCCTCTCACACCTCTAGACGAAGCAGTCGCAGGACGCCCCTCAACTTGACCTGTCCTGTCCGTGACAGGACCAAGATTAGCATCTCCTCTACGGCCGCTAGGTCGAACCATCTATTAGTTATTCAAACTCGTTAATACTTGTTTATCATATATTTCAATATTTACTTTATCGATTATTATTTCATCTTAAGAATAACAATGATTTCAAATTAAAATACGAATAGTTTAGCAATTACATTACACATTTTCTTATTAAACACATAATCATAAGCATACAATTTTAAGCTAGTTACATTACTCTAAGTGGACAGAATTAAATAACATTATCATAAATATTTATTATTACTTTATTGTTCACTTTATCGATTCTTATTTTATCTTAAGAATTATTGGTATCTATTATTTCACGGGCTACTATTTCTTTCGTTCAATTATTATTCATCACTAATATTCTTCTTTAGTAATAGTTATTAATTTATAAATTATACAATCTTAGAATTTTATCCTAAAACTAAGGCCAAGAATAAAGGTTAGGAGCCCCTTTTGCTTCTGCAAAGCTTGCAGCTACTGTAGCTACTGCAGCTAAGGAAGCTACTGGAGCTCCTAGGAAAGAAAGAAGAATACGTAGAAATACGGAGAATCAGCTTCCGAGAATGTAGATTCCACAGGATGGAATCCTAGTGTAGGAAGCCCTTTATTCATTCCTCACTGCCCCCACACGTATTCCCAAAAAGAAGTAGCGTGGGGGTACATGAGAGAATACCCTTCTTGGGCGAAACGCAGCGAAGCGGGGGTGGAGCTGAATGATTTCAAATTAAAATACAAATAGTTTATCAATTACATTACACATTTTCTTATTAAACACATAATCATAAGCAAATAATTTTAAGCTAGTTACATTACTCTAAGTGGACAAAATTAAATAACATTATTAGAGATATTTAATATTACTTTATTGTTCACTTTATCGATTTTTATCCTATTTCATTTCCGTTATTTTTTTCATTTCATAATGTTCACAAATCCATGGTCATATTAACAATTAAAAATTATCACATAAAATATGTCAAACAACTAGTCACACACATTCTATATGTACAAAATTAATTAAATAATCAAATATACTATGAACAAAAAATTAAAACATTTAAATATTAAAAAAAAATTTAAAAAAAATAAAAAGGCACTTCGCACGTTGCCGGCGAAAGTGCCAGAGACCTTTCGTCCACCGCCGGCGAAGAACTCCGGCACTTTCACCGGTAACGGACAAAAATGTTTTAAAAAATTAAAAAAAAATTGCACTTTCGCACGTCGCCGGCGAAAGTGCCGGAGTACTTCCAGTCACCGGCGTCGAAAAACTTCGGCATTTTCGCTGGTAATGGGTGAAAGTGCACATTTTCGACCAGATTTTTTTTCAAAAAAATTTGATTTTTTACTTTTTCAACAAATATTTCAACGATCTAAAACAGTAACATTGTAAATAAAAGAGAATAGATTAAAAAACTAACATTTTTTTTCAATTTGGACGGTCGGATCTTCCAATATCTGATATTGAAGTTTGTAGTCCTAGAGAGTGTTTAGGTGAAGAGAGATAAAGTGTTTAGGTGAAAATGAATTTTTTGAAAATTTTCGAGTTATCCTTATAGATTCTCGAGTTGTCTTTATCGGCCCCGAAAGAAAAAGGCATTCTGTTTTGCCTTGATGGAGTAAATGCGAGGTAATCTATTATTCTACTCTATTTTTATAGACCCTCCTAGCATATGACAATAGATGGAGTCAAATTGAGAATTCACTCTGAATGGATCGATTGAGATTTGGTTTGATCTTAATTTGATAAAGAATATTAGTGGGAGCAGTATAATTAAGTATATTTTCTTTCGTTGCAAGAATAAAATTCTTTGTATCTTCACTTGTTCTACTTCCTCCCATTTTCATTCACAATTTCAAGGTTGTTAAACTAATTAGCATTTTTTTTTTTTTAAAGATGGCTTAAACCTTTTAAAAGGATGATTGTTAAACTATATCAATTGCATTATTTTTTAAAGGTTTAATTTGTTTGATTTTGTATTATATATCACTATTTTAAGATATGTTGAATAAGCTTATTAAAAAATTATACTAAATTCTTTACTAATTTGAACGGATTAAGAATGAGGTTAAATTTTATCCCACATGTAAAGATAGATCAAAAATGAAAAATAATTTGGATGAGTAAAGTCGAAAATAAGAATAACTTTCATCTCTACTTCTATTGTCATCCCTAATATTACCTCAAAGAGTAGGGGTCATTTTTTTGTCTGAATATAAACTGAAAATGCAAAAAAAGCATGAATTTTTCAATATTATGTTGCTGAATCTATAATTGTGTTTTAAATCTAAATGAATCTTAACAAAATATCATAAATAACACTCAAATTTTATTTAAGACTCTAAACTATAAAAAAAAAATAATTAAAGACTTTTTTAACAAATAAAATTTTGTTAGGAATTAAATGTGATAATTACCCTTAAAACACAAAAATTGAAAAAAAGAAAATTTGGGGATTTCTTTTTAGAAAAAGGGGAAAATCAAGTCTCTATCTCCCAAATTCTCATTATCTCTTTTCCCTTATTCTCTGAAATCCCAATATTTCTTTTCTCTCTCCTCACACTTGATCTCCTTACTCTATAGCAGAACAGAAAAGTCTTCAACACTGTTGAATCTTTCACTCTCTCTTTCTGCTCATACCAAAGAATTAAGACGAGTTTCAACTTCAAGAGAGGGGTTTCTTAATTATGATTTTGGAATTTGAGGCAGAGGAAGTCATTTGGCAGTGACAGATGAGGTTAGTATTTAATCTCTCTCTTCTTGTGGTTATTTATTTTGGATCTTGAAGATTTGGTTAATCTTTTAAATGCAATTAGTGAAGGGTTTGCCATCTTCTCTACAATTCTGGGTTTGAAAAGTTGTGGGGCTGTGGTAGATTTTTTTATTTTATTTTTATTCTAGTACTAGTATTAAAAAGTGGGAGATAAACAACCCAGATTAGCTTTTATTGATTTGATGGCTTCAATAATGTGTGATCTTAAATAGCTATTTGAGTTTGAGCTTAAATATCACATCTTTTTTTTTAATACATATAAACAACACATAATAATAATAATAATACTTGATTCAGAAGGAGAACAAGAGTTGAGAGTGGTATTAGTTCAGATGGCTTCTGAAATTGGGATTTCTGTTGCTGCAAAAGTTGCTGAATATTTAGTTGCTCCGATTGGCCGCCCGTTTGGTTATCTGTTTTTGTTTAACAGCAACTTGAAGAATCTCCAGGAACAAATTGCACAACTGGAATATATGAGAGTTGTGGTGCAACGACAAGTTGATGCTGCCAAAAGAAATGTTGAAGTTATACGACCTTCTGTTGAGGCATGGCTGGCTGAGGTGGACAAAACTAAGTCAGACTCAGAGGAAATTTTTGAGCAAGTGCGTAAGATTGGAACAAGCTGCTTCAGAGCTTGGTGTCTGCATGCAAGATCTCGCCATTCCCTAAGCAGGAGAGCTAAAATGTTGGGTGAAGTAGCATTAGATATTCAAGGCAGAGGTAAGTTCGATCGAGTGGCAGATCCTATACCAATTACTTGTTTACCCACAATCTCATCTGGAGACTTTAAGACCTTTGAGTCTAGGAACTTGGTCATAAAAGAAATCATGGTAGCCCTACAGGATGATGAGATCTCCATGATTGGAATATGCGGCATGGGTGGTACTGGTAAGACTATGCTGGTGAAAGAAGTTTCCCAAAAAGCAAAGGATGAGCATATGTTTGACGAGGTAGCCTTGGCTGTAGTGTCTCAAAATCTAAATGTTCGAGAGATTCAAGATCAACTTGCAGATAGACTTGGTCTGAGTTTTCCGGAGGAGACTATTTCTGTGAGAGCACAGAGACTCCATGCGAGACTAATAATGAACAACAACAAAAAGATTCTTGTTATATTGGATGATGTTTGGAGAGATATAGATTTAAGAGAAATTGGAATTCCTGTTGGAGGTAATAGAAACGGCTGCAAAATTGTATTCACTTCACGTATTCAGCTTGAGTTTGATATCAGGGGAACTCAAAGAAACTTCCCTATTGATGTCTTGTCTGAAGAAGAAGCTTGGGATTTTTTCAAAGAAATTGTTGGAAATTCTGTGGACAATCCCGATCTGCAGGTGGTAGCAAGAAAGGTAGCGGAGGAATGTGGACGCTTACCTCTTGCAATCAGAACTCTTGGCTGTGCTCTAAGAAATAAAAGGGTGCATGATTGGGAAGATGCCTTTACCCAACTCCAGGGACATATAGTCACAAATATTTCAGGAATGCATACAAAGGTATACTCAAGCATAAGGTTAAGTTACAGTTATTTGGAAAGTAAGCAAGCCAAGTCATTGCTAATACTCTGTTCCTTATTTCCAGAAGATTATGATATCCCTATCGAAATTTTGGTTAGATATGGAAAGGGATTGTGCTTGTTCAGTGATATTGATTCATTGCTAGAGACAAGAAACCGAGTACATTCTTTAATTGGTGAACTCAGAAGTTGTTCCCTTTTGTTAGCTGGGAATAAGGAGGGATCTGTGAAAATGCATGATGTTGTGAGGGATGTTGTGATTTCAATTGCTTCCTTTGGTGACCATAGATTAAAGCAGCTGCAATTTGTCAATGAGGGTAAATCCGGCACCGCCATATCCTTGAACATTAATGAATTTGACAAACTTCCTGCTGATTTGTATTCCCCCCCAAATCTTCAGCTTTTCCAACTGAAAAGAATATTTCGTTTTGCAGTAGACATACCAGACAACTTTTTCGAAGGAATGAAAGAACTCAGAGTTATTGATCTGACAGGTTTATCACTTAATCTTCTTCTACCATCATCATTCTGTTTCCTATCAAGTCTTTGCACATTGTGCTTGGATTACTGCACTTTGCAAACCGATTTAAGTATAATTGGAAGCCTCAAGCAATTAGAAGTTCTTAGCTTTTTCTGTTCTCAACTTGAAGAGCTTCCTGGTGAAGTAAGAGAACTAAGAAAGCTCAAGTTGTTAGATCTTAGGTGCCGCAAAGGTCCTAGAACAATTCCGTCTGGTGTCTTTTCAGAATTGATTAATCTTGAAGAACTCTACATTGGTAAATTCAGGGATTGGGAAGAAGCAGGGTATCCTGGGAATGCAAGAATCAGAGAGCTAAATTCACTGTCTTCCCTTAAAGTTTTGCAAATGCGTCCGTCAAGTTGTGATGTCATCTCAGAGTTAACACAGTTTCCCTTTGAGAAGCTCATCAAGTTCAGTATTTCTGAATCTTATGGATTTTCTGAATCTTATGATTTTGACAACAGTTTAATCCTCCTCAAAGAAGGAACAAGATCATCTGATATGAATGTGCTGCGAAAAACTAAGATCATTAGTTTACTAAAGAGAGCAGTCTTTGTGGAATTAGAATGTGAGGGATGGATTAGAAATCCTCTCTGTGAATTATGTCAAGAGAATACTCTTCTGAACATGAGGGAATTGAGACTTCACAATTACTCAGAGGATTGTCTTATAAACTTGAGTAACGAGAATGATTATGGGAATGCAAATGCCTCATCAAGTTCCACGGTGAAAAGTTGTTCGTGGAGGGGTCCTATTCTTCAACCTTCGTGGCTTCAAAATCTTAATGTTCTTCGACTGTACAGGTGTAACTCTGTCAAAGTTGTCTTCCCACATTGTGTAGTTGTGTGCATGGCACAACTCCGAAAACTAATCATATGGTATTCCGAGAAAATGGAGCACATTGTGGGAAATGAAGAAGAGCACAATGATGATGATAACAGAGTTGAATTTCCAAAACTTGAATCTTTGATATTAAGTGGGATGCCTGTATTTAGGAGCTTCTACTCTGCATTTGATCCTGAGGACACAGCAAGGAATACTCTGTTCAATCACCAAGTAAGTCATATTTGTACTTGTCTTTTCATAGCTCAAAGCAGTAGAGTAGAGGGCATTAATATTATTTTCTCCAATGTCGTATAAATTAACTTCATAGTTATACAAGTTTTTTTTGGAAGGGATAATTATACACGAGAAATCACAATGGAAAACACACGAGAAATCAAGAACTCTGCAAGAAACTAATTCATTCTTTCAATAATTCATTAAAATCCCTCTAAAATCATTCTTAATCTTCTTTCTAGAACAAAGCAAAGGAGTTTATCCCTTTTTCAATTTCAAACATATTTTTGTCGAAACAAGATTTGGGATTTAGATTTAAGATAAATGGGGTAGGATATTTTTATCCTTCTGTCTGACTCTATTTACTTTATGTAAGTTTAAAATTATTATTTTCTTTAAGACATTAAAATGACGATATTGTATTATACTCGGACTAAATAACTCTTTTAATTAAATCATTTTATGTAATTTCAGCAAAAAAAATATATCATTATATGTAGTTAAAAAAAGTGTAAATTAAAGATGAAGATAAAGGTAGTGATTAATAATTTAATGTCTTATTTAAATTTTGAAAAAAAGTTTGTGTGAGAAAGCCAAAATTCTCAAGTTGGATAATTTAGCCCCATGTTTATCATAAAGTTTCCTACTTTTACAATGCGAATTTCTTGTGAAGATTTCTTTTTAAACATGCCAATGTAATGTTTTTGTCAGGTAATCTTTCCTTGCTTAGAGAAGGTGGACATCTTCCATATGAAGAACTTGACCCAAGTTGTAGATGGACAGATGCTTTCTTGTTCTTTGTGCAAGGTAAGAGAAATGTGGGTGTCTCAATGTGAAAACTTGTTGGTAGTTTCTGCATCTGATATGGGTATCCTCAAGACACTCTATGTTAAACATTGCGAATCACTTGAAGCAGTATTTAGTTTTGAAGGAAATCAAGCAACACTTGGCCAGCTGAACTACTTGACCCTCCAGAATCTCCCGAAGTTGGTGGAAATATGGAGGATTCCTCCTCTGGGAAATGGAACCTGTCAAAACCTGAGGTCCCTGAGTGTCGAGAACTGTGAAAACTTGAGATTCTTGCTACCTTTACATGTGGCTAAAATGCTAGTGAAAATACAATACATATCAATAAAACAATGTGAAACAATGGAAGGAGTCATTGAAACAGATAGGGAAGAGGTTGATGATGATAATGCAGAGCCTGCCCTATTCCCTGATTTAGAAACTCTTGATCTTGAAGGTTTACCGATGCTTGAGATGTTTTGTTCTGGACCCTACATATCCAAATGGCCAGCCTTGAGAACACTTGGGATTGTTGATTGTCCCAAGCTGAAGAAATTTTATGGAAAGAAGAGAAAGATATCAGATGCCAAATCCATTGGGACATTAGAAACAAGCAATTTGAATAGCTATGCAGCATCCTTCTTTCATCAAAAGGTATGCAGGATACCTTTATGAGATTCCTCATGCTATTTTCAACTGCATTTATTGAAGTAAAATTGGGATATTATGATAGGATGGGCACATGGACACAGGACCTGAATGATACAATTAGATCCAAATATAGAAGGTAAGTGTTGGAAGATTTGTTTTCGTGTAAATCAAACAATAGTGACATTTGTTTAAATAATGCTTATTTCTTGCAATGATTTATTGAAGGGAAACTGCTGGTGAAGAATGAGGCTGAATCCTCAACAACTCTTTGTTGAAGATGTTGAATTTGAGGAGGCAGAGAGGCAGGCAGGAGAGATGAATGAATGAGTCCAACAGGGTGGGTTGCCTTGTCTTTCTTTTTTGATGATACATTTTTCTGATGGAATTGCCCCAGAGAGAAACATGATTTTCATTCTGTGCATTTTGATGAAATGTTGACGCCAAGGGTATATAAGTCATTTCGCAGCAAGACCACACCATTGTCTGACCTTTCTAAACATCATTAGCGGGATTTAAAACATCATTCTAAACAGAAGTTGTGTGACCTTTCTAAGAGGAGTGAGCTAAAACCATAACCATATTTTATATATATATATATATATATAAAAAGAAATAATATGCTTGTTCTTGGTAACAAAAGTAAAGCAACCAAATTATCAACAGTAATTCTCAAGGGAAAAAAATGTATAATCAAAGAATAAAAGGGAAGAAATCCTCACCCAAAAAAAAAAGTATTATCAGCACTTCTTCTAATCTATAAACAGACTTGTAAAGACAACAAGCCATCCATCCATCAAATTCAATATTATTATTTCACTAGAAAATGATCAATAGAATCTGGACTTGCAAGAAGATCAAAGGGTTTATTACCAAGAGCATCTTTCAAGATAGTGATTTGACCTTCTTTTAAAAGTGTATCTTCATCAAGTGCTTCTATCTTCTTCTTCAATGTATTGAGTTCACAGTTCAACAGCATGTTCTTCTCACCATATTGTTTCACTTCATCCCACATCTTATCTCTTTCTTCAAAAACTTTTGGTAGTATGCCCTTAACAATACTTAGTTCCCTTGTGCAATCTTGTAGTTCGTTCTTGATTTGATTCACATTCTCGTCTTTCTTGATCATCTAGTACAAAGGAGATGGGAAATAGGAGAATGTTATTAACATAGTTTTAAAGGTTTTAGAGAAAATGAAAGAAAATACCCTTGAACTATTTACGTTTAGCCAAAACCTTAGAAAAGGCATAGTTTACCCTTGAACTATTTACAAAGTGTCATTCATGCCCTTCACCGAGTAATTCACATTCGGTGCATATCATATTATCATATTGTTGAGGGGCAAAACTATACGTTTACTTCTTTCTCGAGCATGTACACATGCCAATTACCAGCCAAATTAACTACACACACAAGGCATAAATGGTACCCCATAAATAGTTTAGGGGTAAAAAATGTGTTTGAAAAAAGATTTAGAGCATTGACTGGCTAAATTGCAAATAGTTCGAGGGAATCTGTGACTAAAGCAACTGAGTGAGTAAACTAAATATAAAAGCACAGTAGAAACTTATGCATTAGATGGATTGATTCAAATCAATACATATATATATATATATATTCATTTGTATGCATCATTCTTGTTTTCACATGTTTAGGTCTACAAAACATTATTTTAATTTAATTCATCCTTATAATAATATTTATTAGTTCAATGATTGTTCCTTCTTCTTCTTCTTCTTCTCCATAATAGCCCAATTCTTTTGACTGAAAAATTAGCAAATTTGATCCAGATTTTGCTTATCCCAAAGATTTTAATAGGATTCGTCCAGTTTTTTTGGAGGGGTTATATTGATTGATGTTTACTTCCTCATGGAATCATATTTGGAGTAAAAGCATTTGAATGAATGACGATATTCAATTGCTTTGTAAGCCCAGCTGAATACAGTTTAATTTTTGTTCCTATTAGAAGAAGAAGAAGAAGAAGAAGAAGAAGAAGAAGAAGAAGGAGGGCTTTCAAGATTTAAAACGGGTTAGATGAATTTCTTTTCTTTAGGGCAATCTTGATTTCTGTTTATTTGAGTTGCTTAATATCTGGGTTTTTTCGGAGAATATTTGTGGGTTTTGGGTTCTTTATTGAATTGCTTTTGTTGGTTTGGCTAAAGTTACTCTGGCCTTATGTTTTTGGTGTACTGTATTTTGTAAAAGGGGTTGTATTTGGACTTGTATTTACTGCAAAAATATGTGTGCCCTTTTGATCAAAATGATGAGATGGAATTGATGATTATGGTCTGCTGGCCTTTTCTGCTTTTGCCGTTGATCTTTTGACAAATATGCTTATTTTTTTCTTTTTGGGCATGACGAGTCTTGGAAGCTAATTGAGCTTTGTTGTTGAGAAGGTCCCTTTAATTATTTCTGTTTTGCTGTATTAGAAGCAATTTTGTACAAGAATTTTTTCATGTTTTAATTTTTGGTCCATCTGTCTATTCGCTTGTAATGGGATTTAAATTCTAGCCCTTGGTAGTCTTTATCATTCTCCTTGTGTTTTATCTCCTCAGTTTGATTCTTTATTAATTGAACATTATATGTTTAACATTGGATTCTCTTCTAATGTTTACCTTTATCTTCTGTTATCTTTTCTATCCATGTTTTGGTACAGAACTAAGAGAGTTCCTTAGCTAAATTATTCAGCGTCTTTTTGCCACGTTTTTTTTAAAATGGATATGAGACATTCCTTTCTTGAAAAGTGGGAATCTCAGAAATGCAGTGGTGTGTTGCTGGAGTATGTGTAAGCTGCTTGTGATCTATGCATTTGGAACTCTATATGAAGTTTTTCACTTTGAGAATTGTTCTTATCATACCGTGAAGTACCGTTACTTTTGTTAATATCATATTTTGATGTCAAATGTGAATCTGCAAGTCAAAAGGAACATTTCTTGAGTTTACATTCATAAGCTAAACAGATTCGTTAAATTAGATTCTTCGATTTCATGACATTCTATACGTTCTCTGTAGATTATATTGAATCTAACAATGCAGACTCTTCTTCTTCTGCAGTGTCTGATTTGAAGCTACTTTTGTTTGAAGCATCAGAAGAATGTAAAAAATGATGGAAGACAAGCAAAAGACACCAAGTGTTATTGATGGGTCTTGATGAGCTGCCTCCTCACTCAGCAGCCTCTTCACAGAAACCATAAGGTGATTTCAGATGACTACCTTGGCAAAACTGCTGCTACTGGAAAAGAGATCATCCAGAGATGGCCTCTTATCTAAGACATCACCTGAAAAGCAGGACCTATGTGTGTCATATATATATATATATATATACAGTGTATCCATGGCCTTTATTATTCCTCCAGAAACATTAATAAGAATAAATAAAAAAAGAAGACACCTTGCAAGCAACTCAAAGAAAAGTTGTACTGTGAACTCACTCTCAAATTCAATCCAGGCAGTTTGATGCTTGCATTCTAAAAGTTGCTGCATCCACATGCATTCTGAACAAAAAACCCCAATTGAACAAAAAACAAAATTAGAACCAAAATAACATTCTTCTTTATTTCTTTTATGAATCAGAGTATAGAATGCAATGTATTATTTGTCAATCATCATAGAAATTCTTGGGTTCTTAATTCTCCAATAAATTTAAGACAAAAACATTCGATTATGACTCCTAATTCCAATCATTTGATTAACTACTTCAGAAGTAGCCGTATGCACCAATCGAAAATAAACAAAACATGCAGTCCATACAAGGTTTGGACACTCAAAAACTAAAGAAATCAAATTAAGTCGCAATTAAGAACAAATAGGGATGAAAGTTTACACAGATGAGACTTCAACAGGAGCAGCAATGGAGGATTCTGGGTATTTCTCTCTCTTCAAGGATCCCCCAACAATAACATCAGAATCAGGAATCCATTTCTCATCAAACTTAATCACTGCCACCTTTCCCTCTTGGGGTTCACTTCCTAAAACCTAAGCCCAAAACAACAAAGCAAATTCAAAAATTTTAAATTATCTCACAATCTCAGAGAAGAAATTCAAGATAATATACGCCTTAAACTTTATTTGGAGAAAATAAAAAGCTGCTAATCCTTCCAAAATGGCATACCACTTTGTTTTTTAGACATAATAACTTATAATATCTTATTTTACTCCTCAAATTATCACACGTGAATAGCTCATCTAATTTTTTTTACATGTGTTAATTATTTAATGATAAAAAAAATCTATTGAATTGATATAAAATTATTTATAAAGCATGACGATAGAAAATAAATTTTAAAAATCATATCATATAAATGTGTAACATTTAGAAACTAAAACATGGCGAGTCAATCACATCCTAACTCTCAAATAACTAATTACAAAAAAAAAATAGTCATTTTTTTAAAAAAAAAATTGTAAATATAATCTTCAAATTAATTTACTTGTTTTTTTAAGTAAAAATGGGACTCAATTCTTTATTAGTATAGTACACAATAGAATAAATAAATAACTTTACAATATAATTGACTTATTTACTCTTTACAAAAAATTTCTGATAATTCTAAATCAAAAAAGTACCACAGGTACAGCTTGCGGTGTCCCCAACTCTAATAATTTTATTTTTCTTTACAATAACAATTATATTTAATTTATTTATTCAAATGTAACAAATCCTGTTTTGTCCTCTCTCCTGGTAACTTTTTAAATGAAGGAGTAGTAGGTTTATGTCATTTGTCATGATACCATAAGTTAGTATTTTAAATTCCCTCAATAATGACTTTAAAAAAAAAAAAAAAAAACACTGGGTTTGTCATCTATTCTGCAATTATGGTTTGAAAACTTGTGGTAAATATTTTATTAAAAAGTGGGGGCGACCAGTCAGTGCATTCATCCAAAAAGCTGCCTAAACAAAACAACCCACCCAGATTAACTTTTATTCAGTTCATGCCTTCAATATTCTTAAAACAACAAAATTTGAAAACAAAATGGGGAAAAGTCTTCAACACTCTGTTGAATCTTCCACTCTCTCTTTCTGCTCATACCGAAGAATTCAGACGACTTTCAACTTCAAGAGAGGGGTTTCTTAATTCTTGACGCAGAGTAAGGCATTTGGTAGTGAGTGACAGAGGAGGTTAGTATTTTGTATTTTCTCTCTTCTTGTTGTGGTTATTTATTTTGGATCTTGAAGATTTTGTTAATTGTTTAAATGCAACGAATGAAGGGATTTTATTAGTTTGGCTATTTGAGTTTGAGCTTAAATATCACATCTTTTTTTTATACATATAAAGAACACATAATAATAATAATACTTGATTCTGAAGGAGAACAAGAGTTGAGACTGGTATTAGTTCAGATGGCTGCTGAAATTGCCATTTCTGCTGCTACAAAAGTTGCTGAATATTTAGTTGTTTCGGTTGGCCGCCAGTTTGGTTATCTGTTTTCGTTTAACAACAACTTGGAGAATCTCCAGCAACAAATTGCACAACTGGAAGATATGAGAGTTGAAGTTATACGACAAGTTGATGCTGCCAAAAGAAATGTTGAACTTATACGACCTTCTGTTGAGGCATGGCTGACCGAGATGGACAAAATTAAGTCAGACTCAGATGAAATTTTTGAGCAAGTGCGTAAGATTGGAACAAGCTGCTTCAGAGTTTGGTGTCTGCATACAAGATCTCGCTATTCCTTAAGCAGGAGAGCTAAAAAGTTGGGTGAAGTAGCATTAGATCTTCAAGGCAGAGGTAAGTTCGATCGAGTGGCAGATCCTATACCAATTACTTGTTTACCCACAATCTCATCTGGAGACTTTAAGAACTTTGAGTCCAGGAACTTGGTCATAAAAGAAATCATGGAAGCCCTACAGGATGATGAGATCCGCATGATTGGAATATGCGGCATGGGTGGTACTGGTAAGACTATGCTGGTGAATGAAGTTTCCCAAAAAGCAAAGGATGAGCATGTGTTTGACGAGGTAGCCTTAGCTGTGGTGTCTCAAGATCCAAATGTTCGGGAGATTCAACGTCAACTTGCAGATAGACTTGGTCTGAGTTTTCCGGAGGAGACTATTTCTGTGAGAGCAGAGAGACTCCATGCGAGACTAATGATGAACAACAGCAAAAAGATTCTCGTTATATTGGATGACGTTTGGAGAGATATAGATTTAAGAGAAATTGGAATTCCTGTTGGAGGTGATAGAAATGGCTGCAAAATTTTATTCACTTCACGTATTCAGCTTGAGTTTGATATAAGGGGAACTCAAAGAAACTTCCCTGTTGATGTCTTGTCTGAAGAAGAAGCTTGGCATTTTTTCAAAGAAATTGTTGGAATTTCTGTAGACAATCCCGATCTGCAGGTGGTAGCAAGAAAGGTAGCAGAGGAATGTGGACGCTTACCTCTTGCAATAAAAACTCTTGGCCATGCTCTAAGAAATAAAAGGATGCATGATTGGGAAGATGCCCTTACCCAACTCCAGGGACATATAGTCACAAATATTTCAGGAATGCATACAAAGGTATACTCAAGCATAAGGTTAAGTTACAGTTATTTGGAAAGTAAGCAAGCAAGGTCATTGCTAATGCTCTGTTCCTTATTTCCAGAAGACTATGATATCCCCATCGAAATTTTGGTTAGATATGGAAAGGGATTGTGCTTGTTCAGTGATATTGATTCATTGCTAGAGACAAGAAACCGAGTACATTCTTTAATTGATGAACTCAGAAGTTGTTCCCTTTTGTTAGCTGGGAATAAGGAGGGATCTGTGAAAATGCATGATGTTGTGAGGGATGTTGTGATTTCAATTGCTTCCTTTGGTGACCATAGATTAAAGCAGCTGCAATTTGTCAATGAGGATAAATCCGGCACCGCCATATCCTTGAACAATCATGAATTTGACAAACTTCCTGCTGATTTGTATTTCCCCCAAAATCTTCAGCTTTTCCAACTGAAAAGAATATTTGGTTTTGCAGTAGACATACCAGACAACTTTTTCGAAGGAATGAAAGAACTCAGAGTTATTCATCTGACAGATTTATCACTTAGACTTCTTCTACCATCATCACTCTGTTTCCTATCAAGTCTTTGCACTTTGTGCTTGGAGTACTGCACTTTGCGAACCAATTTAAGTATAATTGGAAGCCGCAAGCAATTAGAAGTTCTTAGCTTTTTCCATTCTGACCTTGATGAGCTTCCTGTTGAAATAAGGGAACTAAGAAAGCTCAAGTTGTTAGATCTTAGGTGCTCGGATGGTCCTAGAATAATTCCATCCAGTGTCTTTTCAGAATTGACTAATCTTGAAGAACTCTACATTGGTATATTCAAGGATTGGGAAGAAGCAGGATATCCTGGGAATGCAAGAATCAGAGAGCTAAATTCACTGTATTCCCTTAAAATTTTGCAAATGCGTACGTCATGCTGTGTTGTCATCTCAGAGTTAACAGAGTTTCCCTTTGAGAAACTCGTCAAGTTCGATATTTCTGTAGGTTCTATCACTTCTCCACTTTCTTTATCTTATGATTTTGACAACAGTTTGAAATTTGTCAAAGGAAGACGATCATCTGATATGAATATGCTGAGAAAAACTAAGATCATTAGTTTACTAAAGAGAGCAGTCTCTCTTGACTTAGAATGTGAGGGATGGATTAGAAATCCTATCTGTGAATTATGTCAAGAGAATACTCTTCTGAACATGAGAGAATTGAGACTTTACAGTTACTCAGAGGATTGTCTTATAAACTTGAGTAATGAGAATGCCTCATCAAGTTCCTCTGTGAAAAGTTGTTTGTGGAGGGGTCCTATTCTTCAACCTTCGTGGCTTCAAAATCTTAATGTTCTTGAATTGTACAGGTGTAACTCTCTCAAAGTTGTCTTCCCACGTTCTATAGTTGTGTGCATGGCACAACTCCGAAAACTAATCGTAAAGAAATGCTCGAAAATGGAGCACATTGTGGGAAATGAAGAAGAGCACAATGATGATGATGATAACATAGTTCAATTTCCAAAACTTGAATATTTGGAATTAGAGGGAATGCGTGCATTTAGGAGCTTCAACTCTGCTAGGAATACTCTGTTCAATCACCAAGTAAGTCATATCTGTACTTGTCTCTTCATAGCTCAAAGCAGTAAAGTAGAGGGCATTAATATTATTTTCTCCAATGCCGTATAAATTAACTTCATAGTTATACAAGTTGTTTTTTGGATGGGTTAATTATACAAGTTTATAAAAAAAAAAAAAATCATCTATATGTTAAAATGACTTATAAATAATTATTTTGAATTTATTATTTTTCTTTGTAACTATCTAGGAACTCCCAAATAAATTATTTTATTGAGTAGAAAGTACCAGTAATTTTTTACCTCAAACAAAAAATTCATAAGTTTGGAATCCCGAACTATACAAACGTGTAATTATATCCACCCTTCTGTTAATTTTTTTTTTGACCCTTATGTTAATTTTAAGTTTTAATATTTAACTGGATTCTTTCATGGGCATTTTTCACCTAACAAAACATTCGGGCACTGTGATTGAATTGTTAAAGGTGTAGCTACGTGGTTTGCTTTAAAGAATCGGCACGAGACGGAGTCCCATGAAGGGCATTCCCAAACCACTCGAAATTGATGGGCTAACGAAATGGTGGTTTTGGTTTGTGGGAATCCAACATTTCTTGCCTCAACAATGAAAAACACGAGAAATCTAAGAACACTGAAAGAACCTAGTTCATTCTTGCAATAATTCAGTAAAATACCTCTAAAATTATGCTTAATCTTCTTTCTAGAACATATTTTTCAAATATATGTTCGGGATTTGGGATTTAGATTTAGGATGAAATGCGGTAGGATATGGTACACTAATTTCTAACGGATCCCATTGACCTCTTTCAACTGTAATTTTCATAACATTTTTCATCAATGGCATGTATGTGAAACTTGAACCCCATTCAAAATGAAATCATAAAGGCCAAAATAAAGAAGGAAAAAAAAAAAAAAAAGACAAACCAAAAGTAACCAAGTTTGCAGCCTTGGAACTAAACTTTCTTTTGCTCCATCTCAAAAATAACATTGGCAGAGGTTGTTATCGTTTTATGTAGTTTAAAAAAAGTTTAAATTAAAGATGAAGATAAAGGTAGAGATTAATAATTTAATATCTTATTTAAATTTTGAAAAAAAAGTTGCGTGAGAAAGCCAAAATTGTCAAGTTGGATAATTTAACCCCATGTTTATCATAAAGTTTCCTATTTTTACAATGCGATTTTCTTCTGAAACTTTATTTTTAATTTAATGTTTTTTGTCAGGTAATCTTTCCTTGCTTAGAGGCTGTGTACGTCTTCCATATGAAGAAGTTGACCCAAGTAGTAGATGGACAAATGCTTTCTTGTTCTTTGTGCAAGGTAATAGAAATGCGGGTGTCTCATTGTGAAAATTTGTTGGTAGTTGCTGCATCTGATATGGGTAGCCTCGAGTTACTCAATGTTAAAGACTGCGAATCACTTGAAGCAGTATTTAGTTTTGAAGGAAATCAAGCAACACTTGGCCAGCTGGAGTCCTTGTCCCTCGAGAATCTCCCCAAGTTGGTGGAAATATGGAAGATTCCTCCCCCAGGAAATGGAACCTTTCAGAACCTGAGATCCCTATTTGTCTGGAACTGTAAAAACTTGAGATTCTTGCTACCTTTTCATGTGGCTAAAATGCTTGTGAAAATAAAAGTAATAACAGTAAGACAATGTGAAACAATGGAAGGAGTCATTGGAAAAACAGAAGAGGTTGAGGATGATGCAGAACTTGCCCTATTCCCTGATTTAGGAAGTCTTTATCTTAGAGATTCACCTATGCTTGAGATGTTTTTTTCTGGATCCTACATATCCAAATGGCCTGCCTTGATAACTCTGGAGATTTTTGGTTGTCCCAAGCTGAAGATATTTTATGAAAGGAAGAGAAAGATATCAGATGCTAAATCCATTGAAACATTAGAAACAAGCAATTTGAAGAGCCATGCAGAATCCTTCTTTCATCAAAAGGTACCTATGCAGGATACCTTTATGAGATTCCGCGTGCTATTTTCAACTGCATTAATTCCTGTAATACAATTATTTTTTACATTCTGCAATATCTTCAGGTCAAATTCCCTAGCTTGAAGGAATTACTTATCTCCGGAAAGGAGGTAGAAATGCTACGTGATGGCTTTCTTGTTTTAAGAAACCTGACTAGACTCAACATCCTCAACTGTGACAATGTGAGATATTTACTCTCACCTTCCATGGCTAGAGAGCTTTCGTCAATCCAAGAACTGTGGATTGAGAACTGCAAGGAGATTGAAGAGATTGTTGTGCGAGATGTAGAAGATGAAGAAAAAATTGACAAACTTGTTCTCCCTCAGTTGGAGAAACTAATACTTACGAAACTAGAAAACCTCAAGTGGTTCTTCCATGGAGATCTTGACTTCCCCTCTTTGGTAAATTTTGAGTTGGATGAATGCCCTAGAATTGAGGTTCTATGTTGTGGAACATTGTGCACACCCCAGATTGTTGAAGACCTCAATGATATAATTAGATTTGAATATAGAAGGTAAGTGTTGGAAGATTTGTTTTCCTGCAAATCAAACAATAGTTAGGTTTCATTTTTACTATTAGTCATTTAAATAATGTTTATTTCTTGCAATGATTTATTGAAGGGAAACTGCTGGTGAAGAATGGCTGAATCCTCAACAACACTTTGTTGAAGATGTTGAATTTGAGCAGGCAGGAGAGATGAATGAATGAGTCCTGTTGTTAACAGGGTGGATTGCCTTGTCTTTCTACTTTGATGATACTTCTGATGGAAGTGCCCCAGACAGACATCATCTCACCCTTTAGCTCGAATTGATTGATAAAAATTTCCTTTTTTTTTTTTTTAAGGTCTATTTTGCATGTTGGCTTTCTTCTTTGTTTCTATGGGCGTGGACTTGTGATTATAAGAGTTTTGATTTTGAAATTTATGTTACATTTTTTAGAAGTTAAACTGTTTACAAGAAGAAGTCTGTAAAATACATTACATTATGTTCAACCATTTCTTGACCCTGATTTGAAAGTAAGAATTTTTTAGGGTTCTCTTCTTATAATTTGTTATGTGTTATTGTTAGGACTTAAGTTCTCTAATGTGTTTCACTGTTCTAAGATTTTTGATCTCTATGGATGGGTGTTTATGATAAATCAATTTGAGCATTTGGAGTGGATTTTTGTTTATATACTAGGATAGTATCTGAATCAAAATCATAAATTATAGTTCATTGAGAAGAGTTCTTTAGATATTTTGAACTTGTTGTGGTTAGAAATTGCTTTAGATGTTTTGTATTCCAGAATAATAAACTAAGCAAATGTTATATTAGCTAATTGAGGTCTAAATTGTCCAGGTGATGTTATGTCCCAACTTTTATATACAGATTTTGTAGAGAAAATTTTAATACGAAATCCAAATCATTGGACATATGTATAATCTCTTTCTCAACGATAAAATCCTGCCATTTCTGTTCTTTTTTTTTCTTTGGGATAATTTGAAAAAGAGAATTGAAGAGATGTACCCTAAATACAATATACCAAAATATCAATTCACGGATCAAGGTTGTTAGATGGCCAGTTTTATGAGGTTCTTCATGAAGATCTTGCCCGTCTAAAGGGATTTGACTGAATCATTGTTTTCCTCATTTGAGAGAGAGAGAGAGAGAGAGATAGAGAGAGAGAGGATGATGTACTGAATTTTAGGGGAAAAAAATAAGTCCACGTAACTTTTTTGTAAATTTAGAATACAAATTGCTAAAAAATTATGGTCTATTTTCTACTAATTTGAATATGTCAAGGATGAGGTTAGATTCTATAATGAAAATTAATTTGGATGAGTTAAATCGAAAATAAGAATAACTTTATCTTTACTCCCCCATTGTCATTCCTAATATTACTTGAAAGAGCGTTGAATCGATAACTGTATTTTAAATCTAAATGAATCTTAACAAAAATATTATAAATATAACACTCAAATTTTTTTAGACTTTGAACTATAAAAATATAATTAAAAACCTTTTTTAACAAATAAAATTTTGTTAGGAACTACATATGATAATTACCTTTAAAACAACAAAAGCTGAAAAATTTTGGGGATTTCTTTAAAAAAAAAAAGGGGAAAATCAACTGTCTCTCTATCTCCCAAATTCTGATTATCTCTTTTCCCTTATTCTCTGAAATCCCATTATTTATTTTCTCTCTCCTCAAACTTGATCTCCTTACTCTATAGCAGATCAGAAAAGTCTTCAGCACTGTTGAATCTTTCACTCTCTCTTTCTGCTCATACCAAAGAATTAAGACGAGTTTCAACTTCAAGAGAGGGGTTTCTTAATTCTGATTTTCGAATTTGACGCAGAGGAAGGCATTTGGCAGTGAGTGACAGAGGAGGTTAGTATTTTGTATTTTCTCTCTTCTTGTTTGTGGTTATTTATTTTGGATCTTGAAGATTTAGTTAATTGTTGTCATCTTCTCTGCAATTCTGGGTTTGATAAGTCTGCAACCCAGATTAGCTTTTATTGATTTGATGGCTTCAATATGTGTGATCTTAAGTAGCTATTTGAGTTTGAGCTTGATTATCACATCTTTTTTTTTATACATATAAAGAACACATAATGATAATAATAATAACAACAATAATAATAATATTACTTGATTCAGAAGGAGAACAAGAGTTCAGATGGGTGCTGACATTGAGATTTCTGTTGCTGCAAAAGTTGCTGAATATTTAGTTGCTCCAATTGGCCGCCAGTTTAAACATGCGAATGTAATGTTTTTCTCAGGTAATCTTTCCTTGCTTTGAGAAAGTGGAGGTCTTTCATATGAAGAAGTTGAGCCAAATAGTAGATGGACAAATGCTTTCTTGTTCTTTGCGCAAGGTAAGACAAATGTGGGTGTCTCATTGTGAAAACTGGTCGGTAGTTGCTGCATCTGATATGGATAGCCTCCAGAGACTCGAGGTTTATGATTGCGAATCACTTGAAGCAGTATTTAGTTTTGAAGGAAATCAAGCAACACTTGTCCAGCTGAACTACTTGTACAATGGAAGGAGTCATTGGAAAAACAGGTAGGGAAGAGGTTGATGATGATGATGATGCAGAACTTTCCCTATTCCCTGATTTAAAAAGTCTTTATCTTAGAGATTTACCTATGCTTGAGATGTTTTCTTCTGGATCCTTGAGAACATTGGATATAGCTGGTTGTCCCAAATGGAAGATATTCCATAAAGCACCCATATCAGATGCCAAATCCATCGAAATAAGCAATTTTAAAACCTCTGAAGGTTCCTTCTTTCATCAAAAGGTAAAAAAGCCAAGTAAAATTTTACTAGCTCAGCTCAGAATCAGCTAAAGATATGATGCTCAGTTTGTCTTCTCCTAAACAGGACACCCTTTTGAGATTCCTCATGCTATTATATCTACTGCATTAATTCCTCTAATAGGCTAATTAACTTTTGCAATATTTACAGGTCAAAGTCCCTAGCTTGAAGGAATTACATATCTCCGAAAAGGAGGTAGAAATGCTACGTGATGGCATTCTTGTTTTAAGAAACCTGACTAAACTCAGCAACTTTGACAATGTGAGATATTTATTCTCACGCAAGTTGATTGAAGAGATTGTTGTGCGAGATGTGGAAGATGATGAAAAGGTGGACAAACTTGTTCTCCCTCAGTTGGAGACACTAATAGTTAGGAAACTAGAAAACCTCAAATGGTTCTTCCATGAAGATCTTGACTTCCCGTCTTTGGTAAATTTTGAGTTCGATGAATGCCCTAGAATGGAGGTTCTATGTTGTGGACTTGTTCTCAAGGGAAAAAAATGTAACTTGTTCTCAAGGGAAAACCAAATTATCATAAGATATCTGTCACTTGTTCTCAAGGGAAAAAAAATGTATAATCAAAGAATAAAAGGGAAGAAATCCTCACCAAAAAAAAAAAAAAAAGTATTAACAGCAGTTTTCTAATCTATAAACAGACTTGTAAAGACAACAAGCCATCCATCCATCCATCCATCAAATCCAGTATTAATATTTCACTAGAAAATGATCAAGAGAATCTGGACTTGCAAGAAGATCAAAGATCAAAGGGTTTATTACCAAGTGCATCTTTCAATATATTGATTTGACCTTTTTTTGAAAAAATCTTCATCAAGTGCTTCTATCTTCTTCTTCAATGTATTCAGTTCACAGTTCAACAGCATGTTCTTCTCACTATATTGTTTCACTTCATCCCACATCATATCTCTTCTTCTGAAACTTTTGGTAGTATGCCCTTAACAATACTTAGTTCCCTTGTGCAATCTTGTAGTTCGTTCTTGATTTGATTCACATTCTCGTCTTTCTTGATCATCTAGTACAAAGGACAGCAGAAATAGGAGAATGTTATTAACATAGTTTTAAAGGTTTTAAAGAAAAATAACCGAAAATATCTTTGAACAGTTTAGGTGTAGTCAAAACCTTAGAAAATGTATAGTTTACCCTTGAACTATTTACAAAGTATCATTTATGCCCTTTATCGAGTAATTCATATTCGGTGCATATCATATTGTCGAGGGGCAAAACTATACGTTTACTTCTTTCTCGAGCATGTACACATGCCAATTACCGGTCAAAATGACTGAATTTGTGACTAAGCGAGTAAACTAAATATAAAAGGACAGTATAAACTTATGCATTAGATGGATTGATTCATGTTAAATCCAAAAAACCACCATATAACTGACTTGTTTATAAGAAAATAAGAAAATTCTAATCAAAAGAATATCAAGAAAAAAGAATCTCAGAACAATCTCCACAATAAACATAGTTGATATATAGAATCCAAGAAAAGCTCACTAATCAAAACATCAGAATAATTGCGGTAATGTCCCCTCCCCCCCTCCCTCCCCTAACCCAGAACACATTTGAAAACCCAAAAAGAAGCAATCAGTATGTAGACCAATCAAGAAAAGGACACAAATTTCTTGCATTGTCAAGGCAATATTATTAAGTATTGTTATCTAGAATTAAAATAGGATTATTCTTGTAAAATCCTCAATAATATATAATTATGATCTTATCTTTCCTAGTTGTTATTAGTTTAGTTTTCTAGTCATAATATATTTAGGATTTGTCACTTTAACAAGTATAAATTGTAAACTATTTTACGTTAATGAAACAAAAAATAATTGAATGTTTTCCCACTAAAAACTTTTATGATATCAGAACCTTTGTCTAAATTCTCATAATGAATAACAACAGAGAATTGATAACAACATGGTAGAAGAAAGCCACGTTCGTGGAATGAAGAAAGATGCTTACTTTGTAGCATCCTCAGACGGTCCCTGGCTGATCATCACGACGGTCCAATTGAAAGAAAACGACAAAGACAATAATTACGTCGAGTGGACAAAAGCTATGCGTTTAGCCTTACGTGCAAAGAAAAAATTGGGATTCATTGACGGAACCATTCCCATACCGGAAAGCAACCCTGACAAAGAAGAAGAATTGTGGAAATTAACATCCTGGTAAATTCATGGATCTTCAATACTATAGAGCCTCCACTTATATCTTCCATAAATTACTCTGAGAGAGCTGATGAAGTATGGTCAGATTTCCAAGAAAGATTTTTAGTTGGAAATGGACCGTGAAAATATGAATTAAAATCGACTTTAGCAAACTGTAAACAAGAAGGAGATTCAAAAAACACGTATAATTCACGCTTGAAGAAATTATGGGATGAATTAGAAAATTATACTCAACTTCCATCTTCCAACGACACACAATTATTGGCAGTAACCATAAATGAACGGGAGGAAGAAAAAGCGTTTCAATTTTTAATGGGATTGAAGCTGTCAGATCTCATTTGATTCAACAAGAGCCAATGCCGAAATTAAAGCAATTCTTGCTCAAATATATAAGGAAGAACAACATCGGAGTCTAGCACGGATGACGGAGCACGACGGCGACGGTGCCGCCTTTGCTGTCGCCGGAACCTGCCAGCCGCCGTCAACTTTCAACCAATTTTGCAGCCACTGTAATAGAAGCAGCCATGACATCTCAGGCTGTTTTCAGCTCATAGGGTACCAGGATTGGTGGCCAAGGAGTACCGTTTCCGGCACAAGCAGTCGCACCACGAATAACGGCAGCCACGGAGCGCAGCTTGGTCGCTGCAGCAAAGGAGTCCAAAACATGGGAGGAAGCGGCGGCAGGTTGCATGCTCGGTCTTCCTCTCGTCAGACAGACGCTAGGAACGTGCCAGGAGGAAGAAGGACCGATGCCTGGTCCAACACAATAGTTGTCCAGCGAGGAAGGATGACGGAGAGCTCCAGCATCGGCGGCTTCATTGGAGAAGACAATGGGAATGGGCCGTTCAGCGGGCCATACAGCAGCAATGGGCCAAGCGGGTCAAATAATGGGAATAACGGGCCAAATAATTGTAGCTTCCCAATGGTCAAAGCTGTTGACTGTCATAAATGATTCAAATCATTCAAACACCACTCAATCCGAAAAATTATCTGGTATGGCAAAATTTATGGATTTTGGATGTTCTCACCATATGACTGGTAGGAAAGTTTTTTTGAAAATTTTGAATAATGTTTATCCATATATTATTGGATTACCCAATGGTGCTAAGGTAATTGCTCAACAAGAGGGAACGGTCTTCCTAAGTCCTAAACTAAAACTTCACAAAGTGTTCATAATTTCTGAGCTTAAATGCAACTTAATCTCTTTGTCTCAATTAGCACAAGATTCCAAGTGTTTGATCACTCTTTCTAACGACTTTTGTGTTATAGAGAATCATATCTCGATGAGGCCGATTGGAGTGAGTGAGCAGAGGAATGAGATTTTCTTTTACAAGCCTATAGAATTGACAGCATTGTACACCTTCTCTAGCACAGTTCTTGATTCCAGCACATTATGGCATATACGATTGGGACACCCTTCGAATTTTTTGGTAAATAATTTTTTGGAAATTTCTAAGAATTCTAGAACTGGAACAACTCCTTATAACATTTGTTTGCAAGCTAAACAGACTCGTGATTGTTTTCCTCTAAGTAGCAATAAAGCTCTAGAGTTTTTGATTTAATTCATTGTGATCTGTGGGAGCCATACAAGACTGTCTCAACTATAGGTGCATCATATTTTCTTACTATACTAGATGACTATTCTAGGGTTATTTGGATATATTTAATTTCTGAGAAAAGCGAAGTTGCATCCACCCTACAAGATTACTTTTCCATGATCAAAACGCAATTTCACAAAACTATCAAGATCGTACGAAGTGACAATGACACAGAGTTTACATGTCTAAAGTCGTATTTTTCAACCCATGGCATAATACATCAAACCACTATTGTTGGCACCCCACAATAGAATGGTAGAGTTGAACGCAAGCATCGACATATTTTAAATGTAGTCCAGACTTTGCGTTTTCAAGCTAATTTACCTATAAAATTTTGGGGAGAGAATGTATTTTGATAGTTGTATATCTTATAAATCGCATACCCTCTTTATTACCACACGGGAAAACACCTTATGAGTTGCTTTATGACAGAAAACCCTCTTATTTCACATTAAAAGCTTTAGGTGTTTAGCTTATGTATATGATCATGATTTCCCTAGAGATAAATTCCGAGCCTGAAGCAGAATGTGTGTTTTCCTTGGATATCCCCTCAACAAGAAAGATTGGCAATTTTATGACTTGAAAAGGGAAAAATTCATTGTATCTAGAGATGTAATTTTTTATGAAACCAAGTTTCCCTACAAAGACTCGGAAACCCAACAATGTACTCTAGATTTTGCAAGGTCTTACAATTTTGGAGAACCAATTTTGGGCTTACAAGAAAGGGGGAGTGATTTTCTTCATGAAGATGACACACAAATTCAAACCTCTGCTCAGCCCAAAATAAATAGCCTTCAACCCTCTGCTCAGCCCAGACTGAATAGCCCAGCAAGAAGCAGCCCAACAAGTAAGCGGGAGAAGGCTGTGACCAAGCTCCAACCCAACCCATCTGGTCCAGAGTTTCGTGCAGCCCAACATCTTCCACGGCCCAGCATGCACAGCCTAGCCGTGTCCAACGCGTACAGTCCAGCCACGTCCAGTGCAGCCCAGGACGCCCAGCCTAGCGTCTTCCTCTCCTACCCAGCCCAGCACGCACAGCCCAGCTGCCTCCTTTCCTGTTGACATCACTGGCCAACACCTTGCGCAGCCCAACCTCGTGCCTGCTCCAGTTGATAGTGTGGCCCAGCTTTCTCACATCGGCCCAACACCTGTCCTATCCTGTCCAGTCCGTACCAAAGCCTGTTGTAGACCATTCCAATCCTGCATGCTTCATGGACCAACAAATTTCCACTGCAACCCATCCAGTGGATTCCGATCTAACAATCTTAATTCCAGCTGCTCCTTCTTCTCCAAACCAGTCCACAGATATACTTGGTACAATGAAAAGTACTCGCATTAAAAAGGTTCCTACTCGACTCAGAGATTTTGACTGCAACGCTATTTAGAAGTCTTCTGTATCACATTCATCTTTTGCTTCCTCACCCTTTTCGGACCTCTCAAGTACGTCCCTTTATCCTATAACACATTTTGTGAACTAGGAAAATTTTTTCCCTCCCACAGACATTTTTTGGCATCCGTGGCCACAAAGTCCGAACCTACCACTTTTCTGAGGCAGTTTCTCATCCTCAATGACGCTGCTATGCGCCAAGAAATCGATGCACTAGAAAAGAATGACACGTGGTCCTTAACATCCTTGCCTCCAGGTAAACGCGCACTTGGGAGTAAATGGGTCTTTCGCATTAAGTATAAAGCAGATGGCACTATCGAGCGATATAAGGCCCGCTTGCTGATTTTGGAAAATACACAAACGGCAGGTATTGATTTCAGAGACACTTTTGCCCCAGTTGCTAAAATGGTTACAGTCCGCACCTTACTTTTCGTTGCTACCGCTAGAAATTGGCATGTTCATCAAATGGATGTCCATAATGCATTTCTTCATGGAGATTTACAGAAAGTAGTCTGTATATGCCCCCACCTAGTTTTCGTCCCTCTTCTTGCGGACAGGTTTGTTTTTTGAAGAAATCTTTGTACGGCCTTCGCCAAGCCCCTCAGTATTGGTTTTCCAAGCTTACTGCGGCTCTTCGTAAGTGTGGCTTTTCTCAGTCTTACGCAGATTATTCTCTCTTCACCTACTCTCAGAAAAATATTTTTTTTGTGTTCTCATATATGTGGATGATTTATTACTTACTGGCAATTCTCTACCCACTCTAAATCAATTTAAGGCCTCCTTGAATAAGTGCTTTTATATGAAGGACTTGGGTCCTTTAAAATATTTTTTGAGTATTGAAATTGCAAGAAATCCTTCAGGTTTATTTTTATGCCAACGAAAATACACTTTGGATATTCTTTCTGAGACTAGTTTGTTGGGAGCCAAACTGGCTTCAACTCCTATCGAACCGAATCATCAATTGGCCAAAGCTTCTGGGCCTTATTTTGATACACTAGAACGCTACTGCAGACTCATCGGCAAGCTGATTTATCTCACACTTACTCGCCCGAAGCTCGCCTACGCAGTCCATACGCTCGCTTAATTTATGCATGCTCCGCGCCGTGCTCATTGAAATGCGGCTATCCGAGTTGTTCGATATCTCAAAGGCAGTCCCAGTCGTGGCAACTTTCTTCAATCTAAATCTCTACTTTTATTGACTGCATATTGTGATTCTGATTGGGCTACTTTCCCATTACTCGGTGATCTCTTACCGGATACTTTATTTCCCTCGGTGGTTCTCCTATTTCTTGGAAAACAAAGAAACAACATACCATTTTTCTCTCCTCTGCCGAAGGCGAATATCGCTCCATGGCAATGACTTTATGTGAGTCAAAGTGGTTATCTGGCCTCTTTTGTGATCTTCATGTGCTTATCACTCGCCTAATTCCATTACATTGTGTCAATCAAGCTGCCCTTCACATCGCAGAAAATCCTGTTTTCCATGAACTTACTAAGCATATCGAAATTGATTGTCATTTTGTTTGTGACGTTTTTCAAGATGGCATTATGAAAAACCTTAGGGGGGGGGGGGGGGGGTGAATAAGATTTTTGGCTAATTATCGAAAATCCTTTGTTAATTAAAAGGTAAACCTCCAATTTTGTTTGAAAGAGAATTCTAAAACTCTTTTAATAAAATTCCAAACCAAACAAAATTTTGTGGTTGAGACAAGTAAGTAAGCTTAAAAAAGAACACAAGGAGTTATAGTGGTTCACTCCCTCAAGGAGTTACATCCACTACCTTGAGTCAACACCCAAGGATTTTTCAAATTCACTATAAACACAAAGTTACACCAACTACAAATATGAGGATCACCCTACAAGGGTTTTGCACATAACCTCAATTCACAACACAATGTAAATCAAAGGATTACCCAAGGGGTTTTTCAACACAAACCTTTGATATCAATAAAAGAGAAAGATAGGTTTAAGAACAATATTACCAGTTTTGAGCTTGAGAAATAATAGGTACAACTCAATGAAATGTTCTACAAGCTCCTCCTTTCTTCTTCTTTGATGATGATCAATTATGAAGCTCAAGAAGATTTTTGTTTGGGATTGAAAGTGTTTGCAATAAATGTGCTTTTGAAGCTCTTTAAAGTTTTAAATGTTCTCAATGAATATTTCACCAAACTTGTTTCATTTATGGCTGATCAAAAGTCTATATATACTGTCTTAAAAAAAAGTGACTGTTGCACACTGTGTAACGGTAATAATTTTTTACAGTAAATGTGAAAATCGGACGACCGGTTCCTGAAATCGGACGATCGGTTCTTTAAACAGAAAGTTTCGGACTTGTCCAGCTAGAAAACGGACTGCCGATTTTTTAAGTGTAGAAGAAAATCGGACGACCGGTTCTTGAACAGAAAGATTCGGACTTGTCCATCTAAAAAACGGACTGCCGATTTTTTTTATTTAAAAAAAAATCGGACGACCGGTTCTAAAACCGGAAGACCGAATTTTTGTTTCTTCAGCCATGTTTCTTTTTAAGACAAAAGCTTTCTTCATTGTTTCTAGAACATGTATTCTTGACAATCATTTTAAAGAGAAGAAAAACAGTCCAAAAGCATCACAACTTCAGTCAAGAATACTTAGATTTTAATAAAAGTTTATATTTGAGAAAATCGTAAAAGGAGCTTCATATATGATCAATAATCAAAGAGTAAGACTAGGGAGTTTTACAAGGGAGTACCTAATTCCACTCTAACATAGACAATGTCTTCAATGTCTCCAATAATTCGATCTTGGAATGGCTTGGTCTCTTCTTCTCCATTTTGCCCTCATCAACAAGATCTTTTGCTTTTATAGAGTGTAGACTTTGAGACTTCACAGGTGCTTCTTTTGTTCTATGAAAGGTTAGCTAAAATACTCACACAAGCATATGTTAATCATAATCAAAATCATAAGTATTAATGCCCTTAGGGCTAACAATCTCTTCCTTTTTTATTATGACAAACACATATGCAAGAAGAACAAAAGAGCAAGAGTAAAGTATGGTGATGCTTCAAAAGATCAATAGTACGAGCAAAGCACAACAATCACCATAAAAGAGAGATAACTCCCCCTAAACACATGCTTTATGTCAAATATGGCTAAAGAATATTACAAAATCAAACTAAGCAAAAAAAAAAGCCCATAGCATCATAACATCTCAAGGCATAAGCTGCAACATATAATATCAAGCACCATAATATCGACATATTATCAAGATTTCTCCCCCTTACATCTTGCACTATTTTCTCCCCCTTTTGTCATAAATCAAAAATTTTAGGAGAGAAGTTTCAAGGGATCATAGAAGAGGTAGCAATAGGACTTTCAACATTAAATTATCATCATGAAGTCCATAACAAGAGAGGCCAATCAACAAAGAAAATGAGCAACAAAAGGATCACTTAGCATAACAAAAGCAAATTAAGATTAGAAATTAGCAAGTTAAAAACCATATCATTAAGAGAATGAAAACAGGAGTTTGAAAGGAGTTATAGACAAAACAAGGGAAAAAGAGAATGTTTTATAAAGGAAATCTCAATCATCTCTATCTCCTCCTCCTTGCTCGAGTCTCTTAACCCGTTCTTGTGTGTCGGTCATTTTTTGATCCAATGTATCAAGCCTTTCTTGAATGTTGGAGACTTTCCCATCCAAAACCTCAAAGCGACCGTCGAATGCATCAAACCGAGTGTTCATTGACGTTTGTAGAGAGGCTATCATATCCATTAGATGACTCATGCTCACCGAAGATGAGCCTTCCTCTGTTCTTTCTTGTCGCTTCTTTTGCCTTGTTTCTCTTCTTTGGATTTCAACCTCCGTTTCTTCATCACTGTCCTCTTCTTCCATATCCATATCCTCTTCATCTTCATCATCATCTTCCTCAACATTGTCATCATCACCTTGTCCACCTGGGATGAATGTCCCATCTTCATCTTTTTCAAACCCCATTCTTTTGAAGGTTTGTTGAGTGTAGATCTTGCCATGCCCAATGTGATCACCAATGCCAACCAAATTGATCACAAAGTGTTGGAGGATTTTTGTGATAAAGCAACCATACGGCAAGCATTTCGTTGAGGAAGATTGTGTAGCTAGCATATGTTCTATAGCCATATAACCAAAATTCATTCTCCTATGTTCATGCAAGGCTAGCATCACAAATGCGTGCATGTTGGTGATAGATGATTTATGCCCAACATTTGGAATAATGATGTTAGAGATCATGTGATGGAGCACTCTCCCATAAGCATCAAGTTTGTTAACATTCCTATCATCATGTCTTTTTAAAACCTCTCCCCTAGTGAAAATTTCCGCAAACCGTTTTTCACTGTATAAATTAGGATCAAAGCATTTTTTGTTCTTGGTGTAAAATCTTATACCATCTTGAGGAGTATCCAAAATTTCATTTAACAGTCTATCATCAAATGCAATATCCCTTCCCCCAATTCTAGTCACAATCCATTGGTGTGGGACATTATCCACTCTTTCAATTCTTCCCTTGTGGAGATTTGCATAAAACTCATATATCATGTCCACATAATAGAGTTCATTAACAATTAGCAGAGGTATCCAACCGATTATTTCAAAAAGATGAGGGATAGCCTCCATACCTTGCATATCATGTAAGTCCACCCGATGACCCGGAGCAATTTTCCGTCGATTTCTAGTCCATTTTTCAAAACTGGCAGCCTCCCTTACTGAAATAAACCTCTCTGAAACCCTAGCTGCAGAAGCCCCAGTTCCATAAGGTACTCTCTTTCCCTTTCCTTTCCCTCTACTAGTGCCTCATTCTTCAGGATTTTGCCCTTTACCGACTTGAGCATTCTTTGTTTTAACCATTTTGGAGAAATTCTTGAGGAGGGTTTTAGAGGAGATGAAGAGTTTGAGATTGGTAGATTGTAGCAACAGAGAGAAAAATAGCTTCTTTGCTGTGTTGGGAGATGAATTTGAAGAAAAAAAAGAAGAAAGTTGAAAATCGGAACAAGAAATCGGATAGGTCTTGTGAGGAGGGTGTTTTCGGTCGAGAGAGTGAGAGAGAGTTGAGAGAAAAGTGTGAAGTGTTTGAGAAAACTCTGATTTTTAAAGCACAGACCCGACCCCGTTTTTTGAACTCGGTCGACCGTTTTTAAAACTCCGTCGTCCGGTATTCTGGTGATTTGAAGAACTCGGACGTCCAAGTTTTTGAGCAGGCATCCGGTTTTATCGTCCGAATACCTCTGGAATTTTTGAAGGGAAAAGTCTGGGTCCGGTTTTAAAACCGGACGTCCTATTTGTAAAAAAGGCGTCCGAATTTTTGAAAAATGAAGCAAGACAGAATTAAAGAAAAGACAAATAATACAAGCAACACACATTACTCATTAAATTTCCCGATACCAAGTAATTTTCTTAAATAGCAAAAGCGATCTTCCGAAAAAGGTTTTGTAAAAATATCGGCAATTTGATCTTCTGTGCAAATATATTCTAAGGATACATCACCTTTAGCAACATGATCTCTAATAAAGTGATGTTTGATTTCAATATGTTTTGTTTTTGAATGTTGCACAGGGTTTATGGAAATGTTTATGGCACTAGTGTTATCACACATAATAGGTATGCACTTAAAAGAAACACCAAAATCAATTAATGTATGTTTCATCCAAAGTACCTGAGCACAGCAACAACCGGCTGCGATGTATTCTGCTTCGGCGGTTGATAGGGACACGCACGATTGTTTCTTGTTGTACGAAGATACTAAGCATCCTCCCAAGAATAGGCAATTTCCACTTGTACTGTTCCTTTCTACCTTACATCCGGCATAGTCCGCATCGGTGTAGGCAATAAGATCAAAACAAGATTGTTTAGAGTACCACAAGCCATAATCATATGATGAAATTAAGTATCTCAAAATACGTTTACAGCTATTAAATGAGATTCCTTGGGGCAAGCTTGGAATCTAGCACACAAACATACGGCAAACATGATATCCGGCCTACTAGCCGTTAAATAAAGTAAACTACCAAGCATACCTCTATATGTCTTTTATCAACAGTTTTACCTTTTTCATCTTTGTCAAGCTTCAATGATGAGCTCATAGGAGTGCCAATACCTTTTGCATTGCTCATCCCAAATCTTTTGAGAAGTTCTTTGGTGTACTTCTCTTGATTGATGAAGATTCCTTCTTTCGTTTGCTTGATTTGTAGGCCGAGAAAGTACGTCAATTCTCCCATCATGCTCATTTCAAATTCTTTTTGCATAAGTGAGGCAAATTCTTCACATAAAGAGACATTAGTAGCACAAAAAATGATGTCATCAACATATATTTGGACAAGAAGAAGATCATTGTTACAAGAGGTTTTTGTAAAAAGAGTAGTGTCCACTACACCCCTTGAAAAGTTATTTGAAAGAAGAAAACCACTTAACTTTTCATACCAAGCCCTTGGAGCTTGTTTTAAACCATAGAGTGCTTTTGAGAGTTTGTAAACATAATTTGGAAATTTTTCATGTACAAAACCGGGAAGTTGTTCAACATAAACTTCCTCCTCAATATCACCATTTAGGAAAGCACTTTTAACATCCATTTGAAAAAGTTTGAATCCTTTAAAACAAGCAAATGCTAAAAGCATCCTAATAGATTCAAGTCTAGCAATCAGAGCAAAGGTTTCATCAAAATCTATGCCCTCTTCTTGATTGAATCCTTGGGCAACAAGTCTAGCTTTGTTTCTAATGACTTCTCCGGATTCATTTAGTTTATTTCGAAAAACCCATTTTGTGCCAATAGTGGGGTGATTACGTGGTCTAGGGACTAAAGTCCAAACTTTGTTTCTTTCAAATTGATTTAACTCCTCTTGCATTGCAATAATCCAAAACTCATCGCATAAAGCATCATCAATAAACTTAGGTTCAATTTGTGATAATAGGGCAAAGTTATCAATAAAATACCTTCTTGTTCTTACCCCTTGAGATACATCACCAATAATTTCATCTTTGGAGTGTCCCTTTGGATATATCACATCTTGAGGAAGACTTTGAGTTTCTTGATCGTTTCCTTGTTTTTCTTCAAACTCTTCTTCCTCCATAGCATGCTCTTCCATTGCTTGAGTGTACAATGGTTGGTTACTAAGAGCGTTGCCAATGTCATCATCATCAACTTTCTTGTCAAAAATGTTAGTTTCATCAAAATTAACATGAATGGACTCTTCAACACACAAGGTTCTTTTGTTGAAAATTCTAAAAGCCTTTTTGTTTGAAGAATAACCAAGAAAAATTCCCTCATCGGATTTTCGATCAAACTTCCCAAGATTGTCCTTGGTGTTTAAAATAAAGCATTTGCATCCAAAAACTTTAAAATAACCAATTGAGGGGGTTTTATTAAAAATGAGTTCAAAGGGAGTTTTCTTTAAAGAGGGTCTCAAGATAACACGATTCATAATGTAGCAAGCGGTGTTAACGGCCTCGGCCCAAAAGTATTTAGGAAGGGAGTTTTTCACAAAGCATTGATCTTGCCATTTCTTGTAAAGTGCGATTTTTTTCTCCACAACACCATTTTGTTGTGGGATTTTAGCGACCGAAAAATTGTGTTATGCCAAAATCATCACAAAGTTTAGTAAAATCTTGATTGTTAAATTCTCTCCCATTATCACTTCTCATAGAGATCAATTTACAATCAATGGAGGTTTGGACCTTTTTGAAAAGTTTAACAAACTCATGAAAAGCTTCATCTTTTTTACTTAAAAACAAAGTCCAAGTAAATCTAGAGAAATCATCCACAATAACAAAAGCATACCTCTTACCACCGAGACTAGTCGTCCTCACTGGTCCAAATAAGTCCATGTGAACAAGTTCCAAAGGTTTTGAAGTTGAAATCATGTTCTTTGATTTAAAAGATGTCTTAATTTGTTTTCCAAATTGGCAAGCATCACAAAGTTTAGTTTTCTCAAAGTGAAATTTAGGTAGGCCTCTAACAAGTTCTTTTGAAGATAGTTGGTTTAATAAATCCATACTAACGTGACCAAGTCTTCTATGCCACAAAAATGCATCATCATCATGAACCGAGAGACACTTCAAGTTTTGAGAAAGAAAATCTTCAAGATGAAAGACATAGACGTTTCCAACTCTTTTAGCAACAAAAATAGTTTTGTTTTCATGCTTATCAATGATAGAGGAAGAATCACTTTCAAAAACAACCTTTTTTCCACTATCACATAATTGACTAATACTAAGCAAATTGAATTTTAAACCATCAATTAGAAGAACATCTTTAATGAGAGAGGAAGAATTGTTGCCAATATTGCCTATACCCATGATTTTTCCTTTGTTCTTATCTCCAAAAGTGACAAATCCACTTTCGGTTTTTTTTTTAGATTGCTCATAAGTGATGAGTCCCCGGTCATGTGCCTTGAACATCCGCTATCCAAGTACCACTTAGATGACCTTGATTTGTGTTCCTACAAAAGAAGAAGTAGAAATGATTTTTGGTACCCACATCTTTTTGGGTCCATGGATGTTAGTTTGATTTTCTTTAACCTTCCAAATGATTTTCACTCCTCTTTCAATCTTTTTCTTTATAAAACACTTTGTGGCTTTATGACCACTCTTTTTACAATAGGTGCAACAAAGATGTGAGTGAGATGATGAAGCCTTTACAAACAGTGTTTGTTTTGAGAGAATATTGGAATGAGTATATCCAATACCATTTTTATCAAAAGGTGATCTTTGAGAGCCAAGAAGTTTTTCAAAGTTTTCTTTTCCTTTTGTGAATTTTTCAACACATAGAGTGAGATCACTCACCTTTTTCTTTAAGACATCATAATCAATCAAACATTTTTCAAGAAAGGAAATCTTTTCATCAAGGTTGTTGTTTTCTAAAACAAGTTTTTGAAAGTCATCATTTGAGCACTCTTTTTCTTTCTTCAAAACTTCCAAGGATTCAAGATGGCTTTATTTTCACAAATGAGTCTTGAATTTTCATCTAACAAAGTTTGAGTTTTGCTTTTTAAATCTTTGTTTCGTTTAGTAACTTTTTTGCATTCATCATACATTTCAGTAAGCATTATGCTAGGATCAACATCACAATCATCATTAAGGATACTAGAAGAGTTAGAAAGTGAAGATTGTACCTCATTTTCTAGTGCCATGAAGCATATGTTGGTCTTTTCTTCTTCTTCATTTTCACTTGAGTCTTGATCCCAAGTTCCTATTAGTCCTTTGCCTTTCTTCTTCTTCTTTAATGCCTCAAGCTTGGCTTCTAAAGCTCCCTTTTCCTTTTCAAGGGCCTTGGGACAATCGGCTACAAGATGATCGGTGCTATTGCATTCAAAACACCTAGCTTTGAAGAGTGATGAGCTTTGTCCTCCTTTCTTGAGTGGAGGTTTCTTCCCTCTATTGTTGAAACCTTTCTTGTAGAATCTTTTAAATTTTCTCATTATCAATGCCATTTCCTCATCATCATCAACCTCATCTTCATTGTTTGATGAGTATGTTTGATCATCTTCATTTGCCTTGAGTGCAATGCCTTTTCTTCCTTTTTCTTCATTTTTCATTTCATTCAATCTTTTTATTTTCATTTCATAGGTGAGTAGTGATCCTATGAGTTCTTCAATAGGAAGTAGTCTCAAATCCTTTGATTCCTCAATAGCTAGTGTTTTTGGTTGCTAAGCTTTTGGAAGTGCATCAAGAATTTTTCTATTAGCTTCTCCTCTTGAGTACACTTTCCCATATGCCTTTAGGCCGTTTGTGATGTTGGTGAACCTTGTGAGCATGTCACTAATGCTCTCATTTTGTTTCATCATGAATAGCTCATAGTCTCTCACCAACATAGCTAACTTTGACTCCTTTACTTGATTTGTCCCTTCGTGAGTTACTTCAAGTAACTTCCATATTTCATGAGCCGAATCACATCCGCTCACTCTATTATATTCGCTTGCATCCTAGGCACAACTAAGAATATTCATAGCTTGAAAGTTTAGAGTCATCTTCCTTGAGTCGAACTCATCAAATTCTTCAACCTTCTTGGCTACTCCATTAATTTTGGGAATGTAAGGACCTTTCTCTACAATGCTCCACAAGTCAAAGTTAATAGAACAAATATATATTTTAATTCGAGATTTCAAAAAAGTATAGTTTGTTCCATTAAAAAGAGGAAGTCTATTTGTAGAAGAGCCTTCTACATATGGTAAACTAGAATTATTAGCCATAGTAAAGTAAAGATCTTTTGCTTCAAGGGTGTTAGTCCTTTTTAAAAAGCCCTGCTCTGATACTAATTGAAAAACCCTAGAGGGGGGTGAATAAGGTTTTGGCTAATTATCGAAAATTCTTTGTTAATTAAAAGGTAAACCTCCAATTTTGTTTGAAAGAGAATTCTAAAACTCTTTTAATAAAATTCCAAACCAAACAAAATTTTGTGGTTGAGACAAGTAAGTAAGCTTAAAGAAGAACACAAGGAGTTATAGTGGTTCACTCCCTCAAGGAGTTACATCCACTACCTTGAGTCAACACCCAAGGATTTTTCAAATCCACTATAAACACAAAGTTACACCAACTACAAATATGAGGATCACCCTACAAGGGTTTTGCACATAACTTCAATTCACAACATAATGTAAATTAAAGGATTACCCAAGGGGTTTTTCAACACAAACCTTTGATATCAATAAAAGAGAAAGATAGGTTTAAGAACAATGTTACCACTTTTGAGCTTGAGAAATAATAGGTACAACTCAATGAAATGTTCTACAAGCTCCTCCTTTCTTCTTCTTTGATGATGATCAATTATGAAGCTCAAGAAGATTTTTGTTTGGGATTGAAAGTGTTTGTAATAAATGTGCTTTTGAAGCTCTTTAAAGTTTTAAATGTTCTCAATGAATATCTCACCAAACTTGTTTCATTTATGGCTGATCAAAAGTCTATATATACTGTCTTAAAAAAAAAGTGACCGTTGCACACTGTGTAACGGTAATAATTTTTTACAGTAAATGTGGAAATCGGACGATCGGTTCTTTAAACAGAAAGTTTCGGACTTGTCCAGCTAGAAAATGGACTGCCGATTTTTTAAGTGTAGAAGAAAATCGGACGACCGGTTCTTGAACAGAAAGATTCGGACTTGTCCATCTAAAACACGGACTGCCGATTTTTTTGATTTAAAAAAAAAATCGGACGACCGGTTCTAAAACCGAAAGACCAAATTTTTGTTTCTTCAGCCATGTTTCTTTTTAAGACAAAAGCTTTCTTCATTGTTTCCAAAACATGTATTCTTGACAATCATTTTAAAGAGAAGAAAAACCTTCCAAAAGCATCACAACTTCAGTCAAGAATACTTAGATTTTAACAAAAGTTTATATTTGAGAAAATCGTAAAAGGAGCTTCATATATGATCAATAATCAAAGAGTAAGACTATGGAGTTTTACAAGGGAGTACCTAATTCTACTCTAACATAGACAATGCCTTCAATGTCTCCAATGATTCGATCTTGGAATGGCTTGGTCTCTTCTTCTCCATTTTGCCCTCATCAACAAGATCTTTTGCTTTTAGAGAGTGTAGACTTTGAGACTTCACAGGTGCTTCTTTTGTTCTATGAAAGGTTAGCTAAAATACTCACACAAGCATATGTTAATCATAATCAAAATCATAAGTATTAATGCCCTTAGGGCTAACACATTATTATTCCTATTTACCTTCGCAGTGAATTTTAGCCAGTCGATATTTTCACCAAAGCTCTTCATCCTACTCAATTTCATATTTAGCTTCCAAGTTGGGCATCCCTGATCCTCGTGCTCCAACTTGAGGGGGAGTATTAAGAATTGTTATCTAGAATTAAAATAGGATTATTCTTGTAAAATCCTAAACAATATATAATTATAATTCTATCTTTCCTAGTTATTAGTTTAGTTTCCTAGTCATAATATATTTCGAATTTGTCACTTTGAGAAGTATAAACTGTAAACTATTTTACATTAATGAAACAGAAAATAACTGAATGTTTTCCCACTAAAAACTTTCAAGAATGATTAGATTGTACAAATTACCTGAAGTTCGAGGTCTTTCATCTTGTGCGTTAGACACGAAATGGTGTTAGAAGCACTTTGCACTTCTGATTTGAGAATATCATTTCCTCTAATAGTAGCTGCCAGTTCAGCTTGAAGTTATTCAAGATCCAGCTCTTTGGAATAAAGTTTCTCTTTTAGCAAAGATGCCAATAAAGTCTCTACTCTAAGCTCTGATTGCAACTTATCCTATAATAATAGGTGGAGTATCATCAGAAAGAGTATTAATGAAGTATATAGCATTTGAAATCTTACATTGAAAGATATACTGGAGCAAATACCTCTGATTTCAGACCCCTTGGTTTCCAAGGTTCAACTGGACATTGAGAATCCATGATGCCTGAGTGAGACTTTTCATGCAACACAGTAGGAAAGGTATAGTTTACCTTTAAACTATTTACAAAGTGTCATTCATACCTTTGACCGAATAATTCACATTCGGTGTATATCATATTATTAAGGGGCAAAACTATACGTTTACTTCTTTCTCGTGCATGTAACATGCCAATTACCAACCAAAATGACTGAATTTCATAGGTCAAGGCATAGGCGTTACCCCATAAATAGTTTAGGGGTAAAAAAATTGTATTTGAAAAAGATTTAGAGCATTGTTGAGTGAGTAAAGCAACTGAGTGAGTAAACTAAATATAAATAGTTTAGGGTTAATTCCATTTTAGTACCCTTTTGTTGGGTCATTTGACAATTTAGTATTACTTTATTTGTTGATTGACATTATTTATATTTTGGTCAGTGGCAAAATTAAAATTAAAAAAATATTGGTCTGGCGTCAGGACTATGCGCCAATGTTCTCTTCTCTACACCAACTCCTGGTGCCAATAGTCTTGTATTTGTGCCAATTTCATGTACCAACTCCATGAATGATTAGCTTTTTTTTAAAACCAAGAATAGCCGTCATTTTGTTTGGGTTTTTTTTTTTAAATTTTTGTTAATTATTGATATTATTTATATTGTTAAATTAATTTATGTATATTATTTTTTATTTATATTTCAACACGTAATTTGTTATACCCATATGTTTATATTATTTGTTAGGATACCCTTAAGTTGTATTCCAAATTCCCTCAATAATGGCATAAGAAAAAGGAAAGAAGGCATTCTTTTTGCCTTGATGGAGTAAATATGAGGTCATCTACTATTCCACTATATTTTTATAGACTCTCCTCGTAGATGACAATAGATAGAGTCAAATTGAGAACCCATTGAGAGTTTATCTATTGAGATTTGGTTGATTTTAATTTGATCAAGAATATTTGTAGGAACAAGTATAATTAAGTATGTTTTCGTTCGTTGCAAAAATAAAATTCTTTGTATCTTCACTTGTTCTATTTCCTCTCATTTTTATTTTGAAGGTTGTTAAAACTTTTTTAAAGAATGATTGTCAAACTATATCAATTGCATTATTTTTTAAAGGTTTAATTTTTTTTATTTTCTATTATATATTACTATTTTAAGATATGTTTAATAAGCTTATTGAAAAATTTATACTTGGTTACTACTAATTTGAACATATCAAGAATGAGATTAGATTTTATCCCACATACGAAGATAGATAAAAAATGAAGATTAATTTGGATGAACTAAGTCAAAAATAAGAATAACTTTCATTTCTATTTCCATTTTCATCCCTAATTATTATTAAATATTTTAACATATGTTTAACATTTGCTATATTTTCTCTCTTGGTGTCCTTGTTCTTTTTTTTTTAAATTTTTCTCCAAACTCACTTTTACTATCTCTTTCCCCAAAAAAAAAAGAAAAAAAACTCTCCTCTCTTTTTCTTCTTTTTTCTATTCTCTTTTGTATAACCTGAAATGAGATCCTTATATTAAATGATCAAAATATATTTTACCATCAAATTAGGAGGTTACTATAAGCGAAAATAATATGTTATTTGCACTTATAATATTAAATGGGTCATTGACCAGAAACTTACCATTTTACTTGTGCTATTTAAATCTATTTGTTATATATATAAGACCAGTGCATTTTTTCCAAAAAGGCGTCTAAAAAACCCTTGAAGGACATTGTCTGATCAAAAGCTTTTATTGATTAGATGGCTTCAATATTGTCTGATCAAAAGCTATTTAAGTTCCAGCTTACATATCATGAAGGACAGCATTGCTTTTATTGAAGGAAGTTGCAGACATTGCCTTTATGAAGGAAGATGGAGATTTTAGTTCATAAAATATTTAATTTTAATTATATAATTTTTTATTATATTACTTTGTAAAGTGTCAGATTAAATAATAATTAAATTAATTATAAATTCGATTATTTATTTTCTCTCTCCTCACGCTTGATCTCGTTTCTCAAAGGCAGGCCAGACAAAACAATTGCAAGCAAAATTCTAAAACCAAAAAAAAAAAAAAAAAAAAACACCACGGAACCAGAAAAGTCTTCAACACTCTGCTGAATCTTCCACTCTCTCTTTCTGCTCATACCAAAGAATTCAGACGAGTTTCAACTTCAAGAGAGAGGTTTCTTATTGCTGATTTTGGAATTTGACGCAGAGGAAGGCATTTGGCATTGACAGAGGAGGTTAGTATTTATTTTCTCTCTTCTTGTGGTTATTTATTTGGGATCTTGAAGATTTAGTTCATTTTTAAAATGCAGTTAATTGTTGTCATTTTTCTGCAATTCTGGGTTTGAAAAGTTGTGGTAGATATTTTATTTTATTTTTATTCTAGTACTAGTATTAAAAAGTGGGGGCGACCAGTGCATTAATCCAAAAAGGCAGCTAAACAACCCATATTCGCTTTGATTGATTTGATGGCTTCAATAATTTGTGATCTTAAATAGGTAAATATTTGAGTTTGAGCTTAAATATCACATCTTTTTTTTTAATACGTATAAAGAACACATAATAATAATACTTGATTCACAAGGAGAACGAAAGTTGAGAGTGGTATTAGTTCAGATGGCTGCTGAAATTGGGATTTCTGTTGCTGCAAAAGTTGCTGAATATTTAGTTGCTCCGATTGGCCGCCAGTTTGGTTATCTGTTTTTCTTTAACAACAACTTGGAGAATCTCCATGAACAAATTGCACAATTGGAAGATATGAGAGTTGTGGTGCAACGACAAGTTGATGCTGCCAAAAGAAATGTTGAAGTTATACGACCTGCTGTTGAGGCATGGTTGACTGAGGTAGACAAAACTAAGTCAGACTCAGATGAAATTTTTGAGCAAGTGCGTAAGATTGGAACAAGCTGCTTCAGAGTTTGGTGTCTGCATACAAGATCTCGCTATTCCTTAAGCAGGAGAGCTAAAAAGTTGGGTGAAGTAGCATTAGATCTTCAAGGCAGAGGTAAGTTCGACCAAGTGGCAGATCCTATACCAATTACTTGTTTACCCACAATCTCATCTGGACACTTTAAGAACTTTGAGTCCAGGAACTTGGTCATAAAAGAAATCATGGAAGCCCTACAGGATGATGAGATCCGCATGATTGGAATATGCGGCATGGGTGGTACTGGTAAGACCATGCTGGTGAATGAAGTTTCCCAAAAAGCAAAGGATGAGCATATGTTTGACGAGGTAGCCTTAGCTTTGGTGTCTCAAGATCCAAATGTTCCGGAGATTCAACGTCAACTTGCAGATGAGCTTGATATGAAGCTTCAGGAGGAGACTATTTCTGTGAGGGCAAAAAAACTCCATGCGAGACTAATGATGAACGACAGCAAGAAGATTCTAGTTATATTGGATGATGTTTGGAATGCAATTGAATTAGGAGAAATTGGAATTCCTGTTGGAGGTGACAGAAACGGATGCAAAGTTTTATTCACTTCACGTATTCATCTTTTGTTTCATATAAGGGAAACTCAAAGAAAAAACATCACCGTTGGTTTATTGTCTGAAGAAGAAGCTTGGGACTTTTTCAAAGAAATTGTTGGAAATTCTGTGGAAAATCATGATCTGCAGGTGGTAGCAAGAAAGGTAGCAGAGGAATGTGGACGCTTACCTCTTGCAATCAAAACTCTTGGCCATGCTCTAAGAAATAAAAGGATGCATGTTTGGAAAGATGCCCTAACCCAACTCCAGGGACATACGGTCACAAATATTCCAGGAATGCATACAAAGGTATACTCAAGCATAAAGTTAAGTTACAGTTATTTGGAAAGTAAGCAAGCAAGGTCATTGTTAATTCTCTGTTCCTTATTTCCAGAAGATTATGATATCCCCATCGAAATTTTGGTTAGATATGGAAAGGGATTGTGCTTGTTCAATGACATTGATTCGTTGCTAGAGACAAGAAACCGAGTACATTCTTTAATTGATGAACTCAGAAGTTGTTCCCTTTTGTTAGCTGGGAATATGGAGTGATCTGTGAAAATGCATGATGGTGTGAGGGATGTTGTGATTTCAATTGCTTCCTTTGGTGACCATAGATTAAAGCAGCTGCAATTTGTCAATGAGGATAAATCCGGCACTGCCATCTCCTTGAACTTCAATGAATTTGACAAACTTCCTGCTGATTTGAATTCCCCCAAAAATCTTCAGCTTTTCCAACTGCCAAGAATATCTCGTTTTTCAGAAGACACATTAAACATGCGAGACAACTTTTTTGAAGGAATGAAAGAACTCAGAGTTATTCATATGACAGCTTTATCACTTAATCTTCTACCATCATCACTCTGTTTCCTATCAAGTCTTTGCATTTTGTGCTTGGATGGCTGCTCTTTGGGAACCGATTTAAGTATAATTGGAAGCCTCAAGCAATTAGAAGTTCTTAGCTTTTTCCATTCTGACCTTGATGAGCTTCCTGGTGAAATAAGAGAACTAAGAAAGCTCAAGTTGTTAGATCTTAGGTGCTATTTTAGTCCTAGAACAATTCCGTCCGGTGTCTTTTCAGAATTGACTAATCCTGAAGAACTCTACATTGGTGCATTCAGTGATTGGGAAGAAGCAGGGTATCCTGGGAATGCAAGAATCAGAGAGTTAAATTCACTGTATTCCCTTAAAATTTTGCAAATGTGTGCGTCAAGCTGTGATGTCATCTGTGAATTAACAGAGTTTCCCTTTGAGAAGCTCATCAAGTTTGATATTCTGTAGGTTCTGAATTTTCTAACTCTTATGATTTTGACAACAGTTTGAAATTATTCAATTGCTCAGGATCTAATATGAATATGCTCGGAAAAACTAAGATGATTAGTTTACTAAAGAGAGCAGTCTGTGTGGAATTAGAATGTGAGGGATGAATAAGAAATCCTCTCTATGAATTATGTCAAGGGAATACTCTGAACATGAGGGAATTGAGACTTCACAATTACTTAGAGGATTGTCTTATAAACTTGAGTAATGAGAATGGTTATGGGAATGTGAATGCCTCATCAAGTTCCTCTGTGAAAAGTTGTTTGTGGAGGGGTCCTATTCAACCTATGGGGCTTCAAAATCTTAATGTTCTTGAATTGCGGGGGTGTAACTCTGTCAAAGTTGTCTTCCCACATTGTGTAGTTGTGTGGATGGCACAACTCCGAAAACTAATAGTAAAGGAATGCTGGAAAATGGAGCACATTGTGGGAAATGAAGAAGAGCACAATGATGATGATGATAATAGAGTTGAATTTCCAAAACTTGAATCTTTGCTATTAAGCGGAATGCGTGCATTTAGGAGCTTCTACTTTGCATTTGATACTGAGGACACAGCAAGGAATACTCTGTTGAATCACCAAGTAAGTCATATTTGTACTTGGCATTAATATTATTTTGCCCAATGTCGTATAAATTAACTTCATTGTTATACAATTTTTTTTTTGGAACTTGAACCAAATAATTTAATGTGTTATTTAAATTTTGAAAAAAAAGTTGTGTGAGAAAGCCAAAATTGTCAAGTTGGATAATTTAACCCCATGTTTATCATAAAGTTTCCTACTTTTACAATGCGAATTTCTTGTGAAGGTTTATTTTTAAACATGCAAATGTAATGTTCTTGTCAGGTAATCTTTCCTTGCTTAGAGAAAGTGGAGATCTACCGTATGAAGAAGTTGAGCCAAGTAGTAGATGGACAAATGCTTTCTTGTTCTTTGTGCAAGGTAAGAGAAATGTTGGTGTATGATTGTGAAAACTTGTCGGTAGTTGCTGCATCTGATATGGGTAGCCTCCAGAGACTCGAGGTTTCTGATTGCGAATCACTTGAAGCAGTGTTTAGTTTTGAAGGAAATCAAGCAACACTTGGCCAGCTGAACTACTTGTACCTCCAGAATCTACCGAAGTTGGTGGAAATATGGAGGATTCCTTCTCCAGGAAATGGAACCTTTCAGAACCTCAGGTACCTGATTGTCGGGGAGTGTAAAAACTTGAGACTCTGGCTGCCTTTTCATGTGGCTAAAATGCTTGTGAAAATTCAAGAAATACTTATAGCACAATGTGAAACAATGGAAGGAGTCATTGAAACAGATAGGGAAAATGATGCAGAGCTTGCCGTATTCCCTGATTTAGAAAGGATTCAACTTGAAGATTTACCTATGCTTGAGATGTTTTCTTCTGGATCCTTGAGAAGATTGGACATAGCTGGTTGTCCCAAATGGAAGATATTTCATAAAGCACCCATATCAGATTCCAAATCCATCAAAACAAGCAATTTGAAGACCTCTGAAGGTTCCTTCTTTCATCAAAAGGTAAAAAAGCCAAGAAAATTTTACCAGCTCAGCTCCGAATCAGCTAGATATATGATGCTCAATTGTTCTTCTCCTAAACAGGACACCCTTTTGAGATTCCTCATGCTATTATCAACTGCATTAATTCCTCTAATACACTAATTAACCTTGTGCAATATCTTCAGGTCAAATTCCCAAGCTTGGAGATATTATATATCTCCGAAAAGGTAGAACTGCTACCTGATGGCATTCTTGTTTTAAGAAACCTGACTAAACTCAACATCTGCAACTGTGACAATGTGAGATATTTACTCTCACCTTCCATAGCTAGAGAGCTTTCGTCAATCCAAGAACTGTGGATTGAGAAGTGCAAGCTGATTGAAGAGATTGTTGTGCGAGATGTAGAAGATGATGAAAAAGTGGACAAACTTGTTCTCCCTCAGTTGAAGAAACTAATACTTATGAAACTAGAAAACTTCAAGTGGCTCTTCCATGGAGATCTTGACTTCCCGTCTTTTGTATTCTTTGAGTTCGATGAATGCCCCAAAATGGAGGTTCTATGTTGTGGAACATTGTGCACTACCAAGCCTATTGAAGTAAAATTGAGATATCCTGAGATAATCTGGACACAGGACCTGAATGATACAATTAGATCCAAATATACAAGGTAAGTGTTGGAATTTGTTTTCCTGTAAATCAAATAGTAGTAACATTTCATTTTTCATATTAATCGTTTAAATAATGTTTATTTCTTTCAATAATTTATTGAAGGGAAAGTGCTGTGAAGAATGAGGCTGAATCATCAACAACTGTTGTTGAAGATGTTGAATTTGAGGAGGCAGAGAGGCAGGCAGGAGAGATGAATGAATGAGTCCAGTTAATAGGGTGGGTTGCCTTGTCTTTCTACTTTGATGATACATTTTTTCTGATGGAAGTGCCCAAGAGAGAGAGAGAGAGAGAGAGAGAGAGAGAGACATGAGTTTTCATTCTGTGGTATGAAATGTTGTTGACGCCAAGGGTATATAAGTCATTTCGCAGCAAGACCACACCATTGTCTGACCTTTCTAAACATCATTGTAAACAGAAGTCGATTAAGTAGAGTATGAATTAGAGTTGGTTTAAGTAGGCTCTTTATTCACATAATCTTTTCATCTCCTCTATGCTTATTATATCTGTTTACTTATAAATTCTAGAGCTTCTTCTAAACCACTCTATATACTAAGATAGTATGCTTAGATTTATATAAATTGTGATATAGGATCAATATTGGATATCATTAGGATTAATAAATACACATTTACTTTTAATTTCTTATTTGTTTTGTATCCTGTATTTTCTTTCAGAAATATTTAATTTTTACGAAATTTAATTATCAAAAAAATTTATTTTTGATGTGATTAATACAAGCCACAAGGGAAGTAATGTGGCTTCATAAAGTCCTTTCAAAAGAAAAAAAAAACTCATTCTGAATGAAATGTTAATTTTGATCTTCAATATATTTATCTTATTCAGATTTAGTCCTTAATCAAAATGTTTATCTTTTTTGGTCTTCAACTAATTTAAGAGTAACATTTTTTGTTCTTTTAGATAATTTCTAGCCATTTTCACAGGTGATCAATTTCTCTCCTATTATTATATTAAGATAAGTAAAAATAAAAATTCACACCACTCAAATTTTTTTAAATTGAGTTGTGTAAATTTTCATTTTTACTCTTACTTATTTTAATATAATCGGAGAGAAATTGTTGACCACCAAACAAAATTACCAAAATTCATCCAAAATGATAAAAAAAATTACCTGTAAATTAGTTGATGATAACAAAAAGAAAAAAATACTTATTAAGGTCCAAATCTGAATAAGGTTAATATGTTAGTGGGATTAAAAACATCATTCTAAACAGAAGCTGGCTGACCTTTCTAAGAGGAGTGAGATAAAACTATGACAATATATATGGACATGCTTGTTCTTGGGTAACAAAAGTAAACCAACCAAATTATCAACTGTAATTGATGGCCACCCCATCGAAGATATCTGTAACTTGTTCTCAAGGGAAAAATAATGTATAATCAAAGAATAAAATGGAAGAAATCCTCACCAAAAAAAAAAAAAGTATTAACAGCAGTTTTTCTAATCTATAAACAGACTTGTAAAGACAACAAGCCATCTCCATCCATCAAATCCAATATTATTATTTCACTAGAAAATGATCAACAGAATCTGGACTTGCAAGAAGATCAAAGGGTTTATTACCAATAGCATCTTTCAATATAGTGATTTGACCTTCTTTTAAAAGTATATCTTCATCAAGTGCTTCTATCTTCTTCTTCAATGTATTCAGTTCACAGTTCAACAGCATGTTCTTCTCACTATATTGTTTCACTTCATCCCACATCATATCTCTTTCTTCAGAAACTTTTGGTAGTATGCCCTTAACAATAGTTAGTTCCCTTGTGCAATCTTGTAGTTCGTTCTTGATTTGATTCACATTCTCATCTTTCTTGATCATCTAGTACAAAGGAGAAGGGAAATAGGAGAACGCTATTAACATAGTTTTAAAGGTTTTAGAGAAAATGACCGAAAATACCCTTGAACTGTTTACGTTTAGCCAAAACCTTAGAAAATGCATAATTTACCCTGAACTATTCACAAAGTGTCATTCATGCCCTTCACCGAGTAAGTCACATTCGGTGCATATCATATTATCATATTGTTGAGGGGCAAAACTCTACGTTTACTTCTTTCTCGAGCATGCACACATTTTGCCAATTACCCAGCCAAAATGATTGAATTTCATAAATTTCAAGGCATAGATGGTACTCCATAAATAGTTTAGGGGTAAAATGTATTTGAAAAAAGATTTAGAGCATTGACTGGCTAAATGCAAATAGTTCGAGGGAATCTGTGACTAAAACAACTGAGTGAGTAAACTAAATATAAAAGCACTGTAGAAACTTATGCATTAGATGGTTCATGTTAAATCCAAAAACCCACCATATAACTAACTTGTTTATAGCAAATAAGTAAATTCTGACCAAAAGAATATCAAGAAGAAAGAATCTTGGAACAATCACCACAATAAACATAGTTGATGCATAGAATCCAAGAAAAGCTCATTAATCAAAACAGCCAGAATAATCGCGGTAACGCACCCCCCTACCCCAGAACACATTTGAAAACCCAAAAAGAAGCAATCAGTATGTAGACCAATCAACAAAAGAACACAAATTTCTTGCATTGTCAATGCAGAAGAATGATTAGATTGTACAAACTACCTGAAGTTCGAGGTCTTTCATCTTGTGCGTTAAACATGAAATGGTGTCAGAAGCATTTTGCACTTCTGATTTGAGAATATCATTTCCTCTAATAGCAGCTGCCAGTTCAGCTCGAAGTTGCTCAAGATCCAGCTCTTTGGAATAAAGTTTCTCCTTTAGCAAAGATGTCAATAAAGTCTCCGCTGTAAGCTCTGATTGCAAAGTATCCTATAATAATAGGTGGAGTATTCATCAAAAGAGTATTTATGAAGTATATAGCATTTGAAATCTTACATTGAAAGATATACTGAAGCAAATACCTCTGATTTCAGACCCCTTGGTTTGCAAGGTTCAACTGGACACTGAGAATCCATGATGCCTGAGTGAGACTTTTCGTGCAACACAGTAGACACTACTGACAAACTCTTTGTTAAGTTCTCCATTCCTCGGTTGAAACCTTGGAGCTTCACTTCACATTCCACAATAAATTGGCTGGTTAAACCCTTCACTCCGGCTCCTAAAACAGCCTTTGCATTGTGGCTGGCATTTGTTTTAATGTAGTCCAGTAACTTGCCACAAAGCTGAGCACTTTCTGAGAGGAAAGAAAGTCCTTGGTTCTGCAAGCAGCACATACGATTCCACAACTCCTGATCTAGTTTGAATGTTGAAAATCCTCCCTCTTTTCCAGTGTCTTTGAGACGATGTAAGAGGTTTATATTTTCATGTCGCAGAGAGTCAACTTCGAGCCTATAAGAGTCCAGCTCCTTCCTCAATGAATGTTCCAGCCCAGTGAGACGTAGTTGTTCTATTCGCAACTTCCCTAACTGGCTATTCGAGTTCTCCATAGAAGAGTTTTTCTGAATTTCCTCACAAAGTCCACGCAACCCCTCAATTGTTTTCTCCTGCTCGCTACAAGTCCGCTGTAATCTGGTAACCGATCTGTGCAAGTCCTTGCACTCTTTCACCTTGTCCTCATAATTTCTTCTCATGCATTCTCTGTCTTCCTCTGAGGCTCTATACTTCTCTGCAAGCTCAGATAAATTTTGCTGCAGGTTTTTATTTTCTTCCCTAACTTCTTCCATTCTTTTAGTCATGCCCTCAAGTTGTTTCTCTGAATGTGCGGCCCTGCTTTTAATATCTGCTTCTGTTTCCCCAAGAGTAAAGACTTCCCTCTGCAGGAAGACATTCTGCTCTGCTAGTTCCCGCACCCTCTCACGAAGCCTATGTTCTTCAGCCTGGTATTTCTCAAGTTTAAGAGACCACTCACCTGATCTTCGGTCCAATTCCTTTTCCATTGCAGACTGCAGCTCATTCTTTTCCTTTGCCAGTCTTTGAGTTCTAGAATCTAGTTCTGCCTTAGCTACTTTGAGTTCTTCCCTCAATGAAGCTCTATCAGCAATCCAATCCTTCAGGATGGATGAAACCTCATAAGCAATATCTACCCTCTCCTCGTTCAAGCCTCTAACTGTCTGCATCAGTGCTGGCAGACTTACCCCAGTCTCCCGAAGAAAATTTTCTTGTTCATCTGAGAAAAGCAGGGCCCGCCTCTCCGCTTCCTTAAACTTTTCAAATAACTCCAAGTCCATACCCCCTTCATGCTGAGTATTATTGTCCATGAATGTGGAACCATTGGACACATAACAGCTGCTTCCTGGAAATTCTGACGTTTGTTCGAAATGATATCTACCAGAAGCTCCGTCAAGTTCATCAAGTGCACAATTATTTACAGGAATTCCATCAGAACTTCCACTGGAACTACTACTTAAGGTTCTACTGTAAATATCTTCAACTGTAATTGGAATATCAGGGTCTAACTCTCTTGAACTTTTCTTGGCCAAAACCCTTGTCTGAGAGAGTCTCTCAATCACATGTTTAGCAAGTTTTCTAGGGGATTCATTCCCAAAACCATTCTCCACCCAATCTCTAGATGAAAAATGAAGCTGCTTGCCATTAGTTTCCCTAAATGACTGAGACTTTGGTTTCTGCTTCCTACCATTGGTTGGAGAAGCAGGATGGCTATACTGAAACACTGGAGGCGGCTTTCTGATGCCATTCCCATTATCATTCTGACTTCTCGCAGAAAATTTACTCTTTTGTGGACTCTTCTCCTGTTGCTCACCATCTATATAGCGGTCCAGAACTCCATTTGAAACATTGCTGGAGCAGAAAGAAGAGCACTCTGATGAATCATACTGTAAACCAGAAGAAGGGACAGCCAGCTTCTCAACTTTCCGTGCAGCTTCAAATGGAGCTGGTTCAAAGGATTTCAGCCGATTTTGCCTCTCAGGAGTAAGAGTTCGAGTCCTGGCATTAAGTCCAGCAAAATTTAGGATTTGCATAAAGGGTAGGTATTAAGATAAACATAAGTGACAAAAATATGACAAATTAAGTGCCTACCTAGATGAATGACGGCCCAATTGCCTGAAAGAACCATTACTAGTACTACATGGAGAACCACTTTGATCAATCATGTTCCTTCGACCAATTCCACCATCAAAGATGGCTGCAGAAGAGGATGAAAGACTCCTTCTAAGAGATGGAGTATTATCAGTAACTCGTTTCTTGATTCTTGATTTGTCATTGCTTTCAGAAGGCTTCTCCCAATAGATTTGCTTGTCACTTGATGGCGGCGAAACCTGATTGTTTCCACTATTGGATGAAGATGATCTAAAAAAGAAAAACTTCTTCATCTCTCTATGTGCCTTTAAGTCCTATACTCTATTTCCAATATCTGTCATGGAAAGTTCCTCAAGTTCTGCAGGGGGAAAAAGAAAATGAGAATGAAAGTTCAAGAAAAATATAAAAGAGCCATAAACAATTCTGAAAATGAAAACAAAATGATTCAAGTTGGCATTTCATATTCTCATTGTATCAAAAGTAAAGTGTACTAAAGATCTAAACAAGTCAGATGAAATTGTCAGATTCATTTCAATAACCTTTTTGCTGACAATGCATGAAAGAATCAATCAATGTGTTTTCTGACTCATAATTAGAAAAGCATTAGTGTCAGAAGCTCTGATTACCACAAACACAACCTTCCATTAAAAGACCACACTACCCTCATATTCCTTTCCTTGCTCAAAAACCTAAACACTTTACAGTCTTTTTAGTCCACTTAAACATGAAAGTTCTCATCAACAAAGAAACCCAAAAAAGATTGAAGGCCCTTAATTGAAGAAATAAAATCAAGAACAAAATTACAGTTAGAATAAAGATGAAACTGACAATTAAGTCAGATGGGAAAACCCACCTCAGATTTCAAACAAGTAATTGAAAAACAAAAATCAGCAACTAAATAAACTCTCAAGAAGTTCAAAAAATGAAAATCTACAATTCAATCTTGCTAGTAGTGATTCCAATAGATGAAAGAAGAAGAGGGAAAATTTTGAAAAACTGAAGAATTGCAACAGCTTCAAGCAATAAAAATGAAGCATATCTCTATACCTTCAAGCAATGTAAGTGACCGTTAGAGAGACCAATTATAAAACTCCAAAAGAAGAAAACCCAGAACAGAACAGTCAGCCAAGAACGCCACAAAGATTCAAAATTCACAAAAATGCATCAGTTGCCACTTAAAATCTTCTTCTTTAAAAAAATAAAAACAAAATAAAATCATGACAAAATCAAAAATCCCAAGTGAGTAATTACCAAAACTAATCCAATCACTTCAAAATTCAAACAAGAAAAAAAAAACCCTCCAACTAAATTATCCCAGATACTTCGGCGAAACTCCAGGAGGTAAACTAAACGCTCCATCAAATCAAAACCCAAAAAAATTATTAAAAATTAAGAACCCAATAAATTGACAAATGAATACAAATTAGGGGAAAAAACAAAAGAGAAAGAGAGAATTTTACATAAGAATGAGTTGCCGGCTGAACCAAAAGAAACCCTTCGGCAAGAATTTTTTTCGAAGTTCTGGATTTAATTCAGAAACTGAAGCAAATCAATCATGAAAGGGGGCAGACAAAGAGAAAAGCCAATACGTTTCTTTTTTGATGTTGTTCTTGAATGGGTGCCACTATACAGAGAGTAGTAGTATAAACGGGGAGTCTATGGGAGAATTAAGGGAAATGTGAAGGGTAGTTTCGTCTAGATGAAAGTATTTAAAAGTTTTGATGCCGCGCTGGTGGGGGCGGAGCCGGAGGAAGAGGAGCGTTTACTTTCTGATCAAGTGGGGCAGGATAGTAATTAAAGATTTAGCTCAAATAATCCCCTAAATTATTTTCTTTTTCTTTTAATGGTTTGTCGAACGACCACATAATAAGAGGATGTGATAAATAAAAAAATTGAAAAGCATAAGTAAAAATATAGGAAAGAGATGTTTTATCAATATTAACTTATGTTATAAGGACACAGTTAAACAAAAAACTAATATACATGATTGGGGTTTATTGAGAATTACTTAATATACAAATTTTTAGGTTCAACAAATTATATTAAATTTTTAGATTTTATAAGATTTAATTATTATATATGTAATATATTTTATTTATATATAGTATATTATATATATTAATGTGTGTCCACACGTCAAACACTCTTTCTTGTTTTATCTTTGTTTAGCATATAAGTTGAATTTAAGAATGGTAGCATGAAAGGTTTTAGGTGGAAATACTTTATCAATAAATATTTTTTTTCAAAATAAATCAGTGATAAATATTATAAACATTATTTGAAAAATATTTGTAGTAAAAAGTTAAAATGAATAAATTGAGGAAATGTATTGCAATAAATTGGTTTAAGAATTATTGGGCCTGAATAGAAATTCTGTTTTTACCTTATTGAAAATCACAATGTTGGGCTTTGGCTGTCAAATCCGGCTTTCTAGAAAATATCGAACTAATTTTAATTTTGTCCTCTTGACCTTCTGTTTTACTCTTGAGAATTTTAGTGCCATGAATTATTGGGCTTGCCTTCAATTCACTTCGAATGATTTGGTCAAAAAAAATTCACTTCGAATAATTATTGGTGCTATATGTTTTCCATCCATTTCATATTAATCGTTCTTTGAATATACTTTTTTTTTTTTAATTTTAAAATATTTATATAAATAGTACAATATAATAGATGTTTAAAAATAATTCAAATAAATTTATATCTTTTGGAAAGAATAATTTAATATATTTAATTTTAAATTAGAACAATCTAATTTTTGTTTTAATACTTATGTCATATTTTAGCGCGACAGAGACCTGATTATGAATTAAAGTTATATTGTGAGAAATGTTTTTAAAGAAAAACGAGATCAATGTCTATCTTTATAAGAAGGTGGTCTAGTCTATTTCCTAGTTGACTGATATGTGATAAAAAAAATTAAACTAAATAAAAAAAGCAAAACAACAATTGAATCTCTAACGTTTTGATTTTTAGCTTGTTGATCACACTAACATCCAGAATAATGTTTTCAGTCACATAGATCTTGCTACATTTGAATCTTCCATGAATGCCAAGAGTTCCCATAAATATAAGTTAAGTTTTTACCTAAATTAAATTTAATATTTATAAAACTAAACTTGCTCTTTAGCTAGAGATTTCGGGTTCAGATCCTGATTTCCCAAAATATCTCGTGCAGAGGAAAGAATCTAATTTTATAAAAAAGGGGCATATCTTTTTTTTTTTATAATAGTAAAAGGAGGTAACATATAATTTTCATATACATTAATACGATTAAAATATAAATTTCAAAAGATTATAATATTCATTAGAATTTTAAATCTATATTAATATGTGTCTTAAATATATATTATTAAAGAAAACCATTAGGGGAAAAAAACAGGGCAAAATAGGCTTGTTGTTCATCTTTTATGACACATAATGATGATTTGGCATCACTAATTAACACTAATTTCACGAGTTCAACCCCCCTTTCTTATCTCATCACCGGCATTGGCCTTTTTGTTTCCCAGCGTGGAGCCTTATGCTATCATGATTCCTCTCTCATTTAACAAAACAAACTCAAACCAATTCTCTAATAACCAAATGCTCAAAACTATATTCTAATAAAATTATAAGTGTGGGATTTGATGGATAGAAATTTGATTTTTGATATTTTTTATACTGAGTTTTAAAAAAATATAATTGTTTGTGAGGAGAAATATGAGTTTTAAAACTCAAATTTGATAATTGAAACTCTATTCAAGAACATCCTAAGATATTTCAATGAGATAGTTGCAATATTTGATAAATTAATTAAAAGTCTGGAATTTGAATGAAAATTAATATAAAAATGATATGATTTAAAAATATTTTACAAATGAAAAATTGTTATGTGAGTAATTTTATCAAAATAACTTATTAAATACTAATTTAATTTGATTTACAAAATACATACTAGAAGTAGGAATATACAAAATACATGTTGACGAGGTGTAACTCCTAATCAAAAAATTACTTACTTACCTATTTAAATATTTTTACTGCCAGTGGATTTGTGTTCTGTTCGCATTCTTCTGATGTTTTTCACAGAATTCGCCTTTTCAGTTTGGTTCATCTGCTGCATCATCACCAGTCTCTATTTAGTTCTTCAGCACCACCTACTAAAATGCTGGGCTCAGGTGCAAGTTTTAGTCTTAGCTCTTCAACTTTGTCTGCAGAAACCAAGTCAGTTGATCCCGGCAGTGGTCCATCTTCTGGCATTTTCTGTTTTGGTGGAGGTGCATCAGCAGCCTCATCAGGAGCCAGTTCATTTAGCCTAAGCAGCTAAATACATTCGTTTTTGGGGTGAGTTCTTCAGCAACCTCTTTATCCACCAGTTCCAGTTGGTTCAAGCAGCACGATTAGCTCCAGTGCTTCTGGTACTGATTCTGGAGTTTTTGGCGCCAGCGGTTTGTCTTCCCCGGCTGTAACAAATACAGCTAGCTCTTCTGGTACTACTGTTCCATTTTGTTCTGGTTGGCAAATTGCAAAATCTTCTCCCTTCGGTGCCTCTTCTAGTTCTTCTCCTTCACTTGTTTCTCTTTCGGAGGAGCATGGTCCTTCCGCTAATACAGCGCCAGTGGTCTTTGGTTCATCCACTGCTGCATCATCTGGTCCTGTTATATTGTAATGTATTATGTGTTAGAAGAGGATCTTGAAATCTCAGGTCATAAAATTATGCCCATTGGCTTGATATATTTGTACTATTTGTAACATAAAAAGGAAAATGAGTATATGAATGTGTTCTGGAAGGGCTTATGTAACTTTGATTTTCTTTGCTTCTTGTTTCCTCCCTTTTATCATTTCATAATCTTTCCTTTTCTTACTCTTCAAATCTTGATTGCTAGTTTCATTTTCCAGAATGCTCTATCTTATGTTTTTTTGTGCAAAATCCATGTTATTTCAACCTGATTTCAGGGGCAAAAGAATCTGGATTTGCTCATTTTTACCTCGTCTTCATGCAGGTTCCATTTTGAATATCTTTTGAAAGATGACATTTTTATTTGAGGCTTGATCACTCTTTTCCGGCCATCTTAAGATCCAATAACATTTTCCCTACTGATTCATTTTATGTATCTGTAAAGCAGTTTTCCTTGTCTTTTGCAGATTCTGCTTTAGGTGAGGGAGAAACGCTGATCAAGAAGGGGGATTTGGTACACAAGAACCACGAGAAGAGCAAATGAGGTTTGCTCTTTGCTTTACTGCACTTTAACTTGAAACCATTTTGGAGGTAAGTAATCAAGTCTATTTCCCTCTAGACACCATAAACTACAACTGATGATCATCACTTTATTTGACACCACTTCAAAACTTTTCTCTTTGTTTTTTGTATAAAAGTGAAAGCAATTACATTTTATCCTGTAATGGGCATTTGGTATATAATTTATACAGACAGGATTCTCTAATATTTACATTATTCTCTTCTTGTTTTCTTGAATGATGCTAATGTTTGGTCCTGATTTTGTAGCGTATTCATCTGGAAATTATCTATTGGTATTGCTTTATTTGATCTGGCAAATTTTCTGGTTCTATAGCCTCATTCGCATGTGAAACTTTTGGCAGGATAACAAGTTTGTCTATTAGTTTGGTAATTTTTGACAATGCTGCTTCTATAGGAGTTCTTCAAGTTCATCTTTCTTGGTACGGATAAACTTTCCATTGCAATCTTCGTTTCTTGGTTCTTCTTTATTTTTCCCAGCTCTAGTTCGAAATCTCGTGGAACTTCTTTTCCTTTTTGCTTGGATATCTCATACATAACTTGCTAGCATATTGACATCACCAGATTTTCATTTGCCATCCATCTTAAAATCAATCTCCTATTAGTTTGCTTAGTTCTCTGGTTTCGAGAAGATGGTACATTGATATAGTAAACGATACCATCGTGGGCTTCATTACTTGATATGATAGTTTTCTTATTATTAGTCTCACTTGGCTTTTGCCCCAAGATTGCTTTGCGGGTTGGCTTTTGCCGTGGCAGTTTAGGTGAACGTCTTGATCGGGAAGTGGCTATAGGTAGTCATGAGTAGAGATGGGTAGAGGGATTTCTCTTTCTTTAACACTTTCCTTTTCTGCTGTTCTGTTACTGCAGTTTTTTTTTTTTCTCAACTTTCTGAATATTTGTATTCTAAAATTGCATTAGAATTCCTGTGTTTGCATTTTAGATTGAATGTAGGTTTTATTCATGTTTTTTACAGAGACATGATCAAGTCTTTCAAGATTCTTCAACAGGCTATTGAAGAAGTCAAATGATAAAGTTTGTCTGAGATCTTTTGGAGAAGATGTGGCACCGGCCCTCTTTTGTAGGGATGGCAAAAGCAGTATTCTTTTTTTTTTTTTTAATTCCTAATGGTAACTAATGGTAACCGTATGATGATTATTAAGATCAATTATGTGACGCTAGAATTTAGTATTTAATAAGGTTGACAGATATCGAAATCGACAGATTTTGATGAAAGAATTTTATTATTAGAAAAAAATTAATATCGATACAAAATATTGTATTTTATTATTTTTATATTCTAATCAATTTTTATTTTTAATATGTTTTAGAACTTATGAAATTTCATTTGAATTTTTTTTTTTTTTTTCATAGTCATTTGTATACTCTCATTTAGTGGCGGAACTACACAAGGGCTTGGAGGGGCTGGAGCCTCTCTAACGATACCGCTACCACCTATTAATTTTTCCTTTTATGAGTTTGAGCGCCCTGCAAAGTTGCCGTCGTTCTCCAACTTGACTGATAATTTCCCTCTTCTTTCTCCTAAATTGCAGGTGTATTTGAATACCATTTCAATTCACAATAAGTTTATTTTTTTTTTTTCAACTCAAACTCCAATCCAAATACAAACAAAAGTTCTACAATCCAATCCAAATGGTTCAAACAAAAATTGCAGAATTTGTTGCTGCTAAGCTCTCCATCTCCAGAAACAAATTCTGGAATATTTTTTTTTACGGAAGTAGAAGCACTGGCACGGTAAAGGAGTTTTCTTCTCAAAACCTTATCTTTTTTCTTCTCATTGGCAGCAGAAGTTTTGGCTTCAGATTCGATCTCTTTATCTATCAGTATTGGTGCCAATAGACGAGTTTTGTCACATTAATCTACTATTTTTACTTATCATATTGTGAAAATAATACAATATTTAATGAATTTTTTTCCAATTATCTCCTATTAAAAACAAATTTCAACATCTTTTATCTTCTAAATCATAAATAATAATGAGAAGAGATAATAATTTGAAGGGTATTTTAGTTTTTAAAAAAATCTAAAATTTTGCATTTCTTAATGTTCGAGATGTGACAACTAATAAAAAATGAAAGAAGTAGTAATCGTTTTCCATTAAACTAGTCCACATTGGGGAGTCTCACTTGACTTGAGAGTAGGTTGAAAAAACTATTTCACTTATTCAACTCAACTAGTATTCTATTAAACAAAATATTGGGGTTTAATTGAATACTTTAAATATTCTTGAGGTTTATGGAAAAAAATTATAAATTGGAAGAAAAGCAAGTTTAACCCCAATAATATTTCAGGTATTCAATTAGATAAATTTTCTCTAAATTTGGAAGAAAATTTTCAGGTATTTAGATAAAATATCACATAAACAAAATAATATTTCAGGCATTTAATTATATCACATTGTTTTGTTTAATAGAGTGGCTATAAATTGAGCAAGTGAATATCCTTTTTAATCTTGCTTATGAGTTATGTGAGAGTCACATGTTTTTTATTGTCTGATTCTGCTCGGACTATAACTTTTTAAAAATAAAATATTCAGGACTAAAAAAATTGAAAACAAAGATTAAGGGCTAAGTTAAAACTAAAAAAATAGTTTAGTGACTAGTATTGTCAATTTATCTTAATAAAAATATAATAATAACTAATGTTTAATGAAAGTTAACTAAATTTATCAAATGACCCCTTCTTTCTTTTTTTGTGTTGAATGTATTTTATAAATAATTTTCACAATTTATTATTTTTATATAATTTTTATTATCACTTAAAAAAATGTAATTTTTATTATCCTTTATACAAGTATTAGTCGAGGGCTATAATAGGGTCGGATAATAGCAACAGCGATATTAGAAGGGCCATTTTCTGGCAACAGTTGGGCATAGTGATAATGGTGGAGTAGGCCGAATTCTCGGCTGTTATTCTTTAAGTAAAGTTGATGATAATTTATAATTTATCTTATTGTGTGACTCAAAGCAATTACGCAAATATGATAATAAAGTTTAGTTTGAGAACTTTGAACTTTTATCCAATGGGAATGTACACAAATATATTTATAGGTTTGGTATTTAATCTTTCTTTCATGAAAAGTTAATTATATCAATCAGCCTTAAAATAATGTTACTGATAGTTTAACTAGCTCATTTTGCTTTTTTTCTTTATATCAAATTAATTTTTGACTCCAGGTATTGAATCTATATTATATCATGGTATTGAATCTATTTAATTGATCACTTAACTTAAACTTTCATTTACTTTTTTATAATGAGTCCCATATCTTTTGCTTCTCTTATAAAACGTCAAACTTTTAGGACACGTAATGATAAAATATTCACTTTTTCTATATAAAAATCAATCCAAACAAAACATTGATTTTTTTCCAAAAAGAACTTTATATTTTTTACACATTGAAAATTATATTATATATAATAAAATAGTTTATTATATATTGGATTGGGCCGTATTGGAATTTGGATCTGGGTAACGAATTGGGTCGAAATGCAATCTTTTAGTCCGTGAGAGAAAGCAAGTACTTCCGACGTCGTTTCATTATCATCTCTTTGAAGAAAACTTGCTTCATCTCCTCTCTCTCTCTCTGTCTCTCTCATCCTTCATTCCTCTGATCTCTCTTCGTAGGTCTTCCCAATCAATCTCCGATTAAATCCGCCTGAAGAAAAATGGAAATGGAAACCGACGCACTTCCGAACGGCAACTCACAGGCATCCGCTGGCAGTGCAGCTTCTACCGGAACTAACGAGGGAGCGTTAGCCATCGTCGCCGTCGGTGCTGTGTCCGCCGCTCCTCCGTCATCGCAGATGAACAAATTAGCGGAGTCTCTAAAGCTGGAGCATCAGTTCCTTAGAGTTCCGTTCGAACACTACAAAAAGACGATCCGCTCCAACCATCGCATCGTCGAGAAGGAAGTTTCTGCAGTCATATCTGGAGTTGGCGAAGCTGCCGACTCGACTGACCTGTCGCATGACGATGCCGTTCAGCATCTAAGTTCACTTGTTTCTAGGCTACAAGGACTGAAGAGGAAGGTAATTGAATCAGTTTTAGAGGAAGAGAAAAAAGACAGAAAATTCATCAATTTCAATGAAACGATATCAAGTTCAGTTTTGGCGTCTCTTTAAGTCTTTATTTTTAACTTAATTAGTTACCGAACAGACTATTATTTTTTCCAGTTACGACTCTGAATTTGTTTCATGATCCATTCTACTATCTAATTGAATGAATAAACTTTCCTTCCTGTCCGTAGCTGAAGAATTTTTGTTTGATATAGATATTGGCATTTACTACTAGATAGATCTTTTGGTAAGTTGTTGAAAATAAAGTAAGCCATGATTAAAATAGTTGGACTGTAAATGAATATGAAATCACTGTTTGTGGTGTGTGTAATCAGTTGGAAGATGGGAGTAAAACTGAGCACTTGCAAGCTCAGAGATGTAAGGCAAGGTTGGATCACCTGGAATCTGCAGATTCAGAAAACATATCAGAATGGAACAGTACTCGCTTAAAACGGATACTGGTTGATTACATGTTGAGGATGTCTTTCTATGACACTGCGAGTAAGCTTGCACAAGACAGCAATATTCAGGTAACCTTTTGGAGCATTTATCTTGTTAGTTGTATTCCATGGAATACTCTGCTTTAGTTTCTTCTCATTATATTGGTCCCCTCACTTTTGATGTGAATGGGAATGGATTGATAATCATTTTAAAGAGGATAAGTATATGAATCCATTTGATATCTTTTGGTTCTTTGCAGTTGAGGCATTAGTTAGTTTAATGGAATCATACTACCTCTTTATTTTCTTAATTTGTTTGATGCAGTTTATCATCTTTAATTTGATGATTATTGGGAAAACACATCTTCTTGGAGTAAAATTTCAGTTATCAGATTGCTTCTTCAGCAGGATCAGTCTATGTACCGAAAGATATTGTTGAAATTGGATGCAACTCTTTACATGCAGTTTGCTGTTTTAATGTATGTTTGTGGCACTGTCTTTGCTGAATGCTGAGCTAGTGATGAATAATGCTTGTTGATATCAGGATCTTGTGGATATTGAGGTATTTTCTGAAGCAAAGAAGGTCATTGACGCGCTACAAAACAAAGAGGTGACCCCTGCTCTGGCTTGGTGTGCTGATAACAAGTCCAGGCTAAAGAAGTCAAAGGTGTATTCTAGTTTTGTTTACACTCCCTTTTTTCTGATTGAAGTCATGCCTTCACTACCTTATATTACTGGCACAGGCTATTTCATTTAGTGTTTGAGTTTGGAAAGTTTCTAGACTGTATTATCTTGAATTTCTTTGCTACGTCTCTTCTCAGTCATGTTTAATGATGAAATATTATGAGCATATTCCTGCTTGTTCTCTATGCCAAATCCTACATGGAAGATGATCTATCAATGATTAGTGATTGTTACGGTCTTAATCTTCAACTTTGTGTTGGCAATCCAAAGTGTTTGTTGTCACTACAAGAGATCACGTAAAGGAGATATGTTGGCTATTAAAGGTTACAATCGCAAGACATTGAGATAAACTACTCCGGAATCTGTTATGATGTCTCCTCTGAAAAGGTGTAAGCGGATATCCAGCTTGTACTTATTGTTAAGGTTATGATGAAGTTAGAACAGGTGCCAGCACCGTGATATTGTATACATCTGTCTGGGAAACCTGACCAGTAGATCTTCCCTTGCCTTTCACATTACTATGGTTATGATGGAAAGATACATGCACAATGAGATTTTCTTATGCATTATAGTGGAGTATTATCATGTATTTTAGGTTTTACTGAATCTATCAGATAATGATAGGACTGAGGTACATTCAATGTTAATATTGTGACATAACATCTTGGTTAGGGATCCAGCAACATAACAAAATGAATGCAACTTGAGGATACAAGTATTGTTTTTTCATAATTATTTTGCTTAAAATGCCTTGGCTTGAGGTGAACTTTCCCCTTCCAACAAGGTCATCAGGGGGAGTTCAAACATGGTGGTTGGATGCAATGGCTTCATGGCTTAGCATATCTGGCCCTTTGAGAACTGGCTTTATGTACTTGGTTATTGTGTCTCTTACTGCTCATCCTTTTGAGATTTAGTGAACAAGTATGTTAATTGCACATTCAGAATTTCTTATGCTGAATATGACTTTGGAATCTAGGGCAATTTCAAAATCTCATATGGGTGAATTTACCCAAACTATATGAGTGGATGGAGTATGATAGGTGGAAAAACTTATTGAAACGTTTTATACATTTAATAGCAGAACTGATATTATGAAATTGTAGTCATAGAATACACTATTTCTCTCTAAGAATATCATTTTGGTGGCCTTACAACAACTATAGCATTCTTATCTTCCTTTTATGTGGATGTTAGTAAGTTCTTATCGAATTAGTTGCTGCAATGTAATCAAAGCTTATTGTTTATTCTCTCAATGGCAGAGTAAATTTGAATTTCAGTTGAGACTGCAAGAATTCATTGAGTTAGTAAGATCTGAAAACAATGTACGAGCAATTGCGTATGCCAGGAAGTATTTGGCTCCATGGGGAGCTACGCATATGAAAGAATTGCAGCGAGTAATGGCCACACTTGCTTTCAAGAGTAATACAGAGTGTCCAACATACAAGGTGAATTTTGTTCCTTGCCTGAGTTTTTTCTTGTCTTATGGGGTTGGAGGAATAGCAATATATGTAGTTAGTATTGATTGTAATTCCGGAATAAACTCTTAATTGTATCATTTTCTACCCTGCTTTTTATGGAATTCTTGCAGGACTGTTAAAGATATGTACACCTTTGAGCTGCTTAGTTTATATGTGCATAATTTCCTCTGCTTGCAAGGAGATTTATTGAAATGTTTGGCTGTATACTGATTTATAAGGTTTTAAATATAAGAACTAAATTAGGTATAGATGGTGACAATCATTTATGTTGGGTCAAAGAAAGAGAGGGTGGGGGAGAGAAGTAGAAAAAAGGAAAATGTGAATAGGTCACTTAGTCTCTTCCCAAAAAGAAAATAAAAGGAAAAGAAAAAACTGATAGCAAAGAATGTTTTCCCTAATAGTTGTTGGTAGATTATGGTACAGTTTTGAGATGTGGAAGCTACCTATTCTCCTTCAGCAGATACTCATGTTTCTCAAAGAAGTAAAAATTCAATTATATTGAGACAGGTGTTTGCTTGTTATTAATGCTTTTGGGTTTTTTTTCCTTGCTTGTGCTTATGCTCTTGGATGATTTAGTATCTTACAGGGAAAATACTGTTTAGGTACTGGCTTTTGGAACATGTTTTATCATTAGTTGATCGTAGGACTCCACGGTCCATATTGATTGTACTTTTTCTTGACAGGTATTATTCGAATCAAAGCAATGGGAATACCTTGCTGAACAATTTAAGCAGGAGTTCTGCAGATTATATGGCATGACTCTTGAGCCTTTGCTGAACATTTATTTGCAAGCAGGCTTGTCTGCACTGAAAACTCCGTATCCTCAGCAGTATTTTTAATTTGTCGTGCAGGATCAGCAAATTTTAATATTAGCCTTTTCTTTGTCATGTTTCCTTTCCGCTTTTTTCTATTTGGTAAGACTTCAACATAAGTTTTGTGATTGAGGAGTTTTAGCACTTCATATTCTCGCGTTTCCCTTAACAAGAGACTTAGATTCTGCTATGAAGATGATTGCACAAAAGAAGATCCTCTTTCACAAGAGAGCTTCCGCAAATTGGCTTCGCCACTTCCATTCTCGAAGCAGCATCATTCGAAGCTTGTTTGTTATATCACCAAAGAATTGATGGATACTGAGAACCCACCGCTAGTTTTACCAAATGGCTATGTCTACAGCACTAAGGTATGCTTTGTTTCCCTAAGAAATTATCCTTATTCCCTATTTGGACCCCAAAAAAATGATGAAATCTAATTCCTACATCTGACAGGCTATCGAGGAAATGGCGAAGAAGAATAATGGTAAAATCACATGCCCGCGGACAGGCTTAGTCTGCAACTACACTGATCTGGTAAAGGCATATATTTCTTGAGTTTAGATATCTTCAAGCCTCTGAAGGAGATTATGGGGGTTTTGGCATTTTGCCACCAAGGATTGGCATGCGTCTAATCCTGCAAGTCTAATCTGGTGCTTGATTTCACCGGTGGACCTTGTTTTATGGCTTGATTGCATGCCCAAGGTGTATATATTACTGTAAAACAATACCCAAACTGTGTATAATTCTTTCTTTAATCTATGCTGGATATGGAATATTGAAAGGAAGCTCTTCCTTTCTTTTCAGACCAAAATGGAAATGAAGCTCTTCCTTGCAACGGGAGGGCATGGGTTGACTCTTAGGATACAAGATCCCCAGGGCCCTCAAAACTTTCTCAAATTTTGAATTTTGCCCTTGGCTTTCAACTAGAGTAGCTTCTTGTTGGACCTAAATATTCTCCCTAAACTTGTCCCTTATGATCGATCACTCATCAATCACAAGTTCAGTGGGTTTTGTCTTTGATTTATTGCTCCCCAAAGGGTTCTTTCTTGTATTTGTTTTTTTAGTCATTAATAAAGGTGCCCGATTTTCGACCCATTTTATAACATCGTACTGAGGAGGAAGTAGTTACCCTCTTTCTCTACCCATTCCCTTTCTCTCTCTATAAGACAGAGTTCAGACTCCTTCCTTTTCTCCGGCAAACAGCTTTGGCGGGAGTTTGAATCTCAGCCGATTCTTTTTAATGCTTTCTTATTCCACACACAATTTATCTACAAAACACACTTTTCTTGATACGATACTTTTCATATAGGAGTTTTCTTTTGCTTCTTGGAATTGTTTTGAGTTTCTCGATGTGATTCAGAGAGGGTAAGAAAGACAATTGCTTGAAAAATATTGAGAAAGCTTACTGTATGATTGTATTATTATATTTAATTCACATAAAGAGTGAATTTAGATCTGTTACCACGCTTGAATGCAAGTGCAAGGAAGGTCGGCTCTCGGTGCTCAAAACAAGCTCAAGAAGCATGTAGCTTAATCCTAAGCAGGGCAAAGTAGATTTCCCTCATTAATGTAGCAGAGCTCAAAATGAAATTGAACTGTTATGCATTCTGAAGGAGCAACCATACACATAACAAGCAGATTACTTTTTTTTAGTAACAATCCAACGGAGGAATCTTTAAAATCTCAAGAAAACAGCCAAGTCCAGCTTCAATAGCAAAATAATTCTGTAAAAACAAAATACAACTAATGCGAAGCACTTGAGACCATTCTCAGATTTAGTCGCTGCCCCTTGGTGAACCAAGGTTTTCATCATCATCAACAGGGCTTCCATCATCTCTAGGAATAGGTGTAGGGCTAGGGCTGCGGCTAACGCTTCTGCTGCGACCATTTTCTTCAATAGGACTCCTCTCCTTGCGTCCAGCATCCTTCTCAGTATCATCTTTAGGGCTCCGGCTATACTCTAAGCCGTTGGCTGGCCTACCATCCCTTGACAATGGTGAACCCCTCTCCCTTGGGCTTCTGTCATCAGGTGTTGGACTGTGTTTCCTCCCTTTGGATGGTGGTGGTGATCTGTGACGCCTAGGGCTTCTGGACCTTCTTTCCTCATCAATACTTCGCTCCCTCCTTACGGGAGACCTCGATCGGCTGTAGAAAATTTTATAGGATAAGAAACCAAACTGTGTGTAAAGCAAGCAGTTTTAGAGGATTACTTTGGGCCATAGGCAATCTTTATGACTAAAGGATGTAAATGGAACTCAAAATCCTGGAGAAAGTGTGTGTGGGGGGGGTGGGGGGGGGGGGGGTTTGGGGAATTACGCTTATTACCTGTAGCTGCGACTCCTGCTGTAACTACGGCTTCGACTTCTGCCACCGCCACGGCGAGGAGATGGTGAACGAGAATAACTGCGGCCACGTCTTCACACAGAAAACCAGTCAGTCAAAACAAAAACAGGAAGTCAATTTCAAGTTAATTTCTTTTGTAAACAAATCAAATCAAAGAGCATACTTTAGCTTTTGAGGACTGTTTTGACAGTTTCTTTCTATATGGCCTCGCTCCCCACATCGATAGCACTTGTTCTTCCAATCTCCAGCTTTACAATCCCTGGCCCAATGGCCATCAATGCCACAATTGAAGCAGCGTCCAGTTCCCGGAGGAGGACCTCTCCCAAGATAATCACGGGATCCACCTGGACCACGTGGTACCTATGTTGCAGATAGCTGTTGTTAGATGAAAACAAAATTTGACGACATTATTCAATGCTTGTAAAACTTTATACCAACAAAAGCGGAATAAACAACAAAACTTCCACACGAGTATTGCCATAAACGTCAGCAGAGGCAGCATATGCTGGATGTTCAGTACCGCAAGCACCATACCTCATGATCAGTTAGGGAAACAACGGATCCAAAATGTTACCTGACTAAATAAAAAGGAAGAAATTGACACCCTGAAGAACTTACCCCTTTTGCAAATTCCACTATAATGCGACTTCCATCAACATCTCGCCCATTCATGCTATATCTTGCATCATCAGCATCACGAGGATCACTAAATTCCTGTAATCAACAAGAAGGATGATAGGGAAAACAAAAGTCCTATCTGTGCGAGAAGAGATCAAAAAGTTCATACAAGACAATGAAGGAAACAAAGAATGCAATAAACTACTATTTAAAAAAAACCCATAACTACAATTTTCTGCAGATAAAATCAAAAAGTCAGGAATTTAGAGAGAATAGTAGGAAGGCGTACCACAAATGCATAATCTCGCTTCATGTCCACATCACGTACTCTGCGTAAATGGGTGCCAGAAACAGTAAGGCCATCAACACATTAGAACGGAAGGGTTGATACTTCGCCCCCTCAAAGATGAACTAAACACCAGTTTGAGATGGTTGCCATTTCGATCAAAAAAAATTTGTAATAACATTATAGAAAGAATCGCCAAAGTCTCCTATACAGTCTGCAAGACATGCGACCAATTCCACCAAGGGCAACCTCTCACCATAGACCTCCAGGTTGGGCAAAAGCCCAGAAACCTTCAGAAACATCATTCAAGTTAAAATGAAACGTGGGACAATTTCTCTCAAATAGATTTTGAATAAAAATTGGAATTTCAATGCGAAATGCCAGAAGAAAGTTTTCAACTTCTCACGAGGCCTTTAGTCTCTCCAGAACGCCTGACACAAATGGACCTCAACCGCAGACTACTAATTTGATTAAATGAAGACCATCTTGGAGGATGGGGCTGTTACCAAAAAAGGCAACAACATTCTAAAACTTCACATAACTCATGAGAGGAGAATGGAAATACACACATAGTGCTTTATCTTCAGTAACAAGTTGTAGTTTTCAGCGTTGAATGGGCACAAATTACAAAAATCAAGAAATTACCTTCCATATCTGCTAAAGAGATCTTCCAGGTCACGTGAACGAGTCCTTGAAGCCAGGCGGCCAACATAGAGACGTGTTGTACCATGGCGATCATCATAGCGCGGCATCTTTTCTGATAAATGATAAAGGTACTTTGTAAGACTCACATGGCCCAAAAGTAGGAATAAACTACAGACCTTAAGACATGCTAATAAAATCCTGACAATTTAACAGAATCTTGGAAAATTTTAAAAGAAGTTTTAAAAGAAGCATGGTATAGACAAATTACACAGAAAAAGAAAATCCATATTCAATTAAATTGGGCAAAAACTCTCCTTACACAGACATCCAAACCATCGGTACTCATAGCAGCACCGAACAAATTAAAAATCAGTGAATAATCGACTAATAAGCGGCCAACAGACAATTAGCATTCACATAAACCTGAATACAAAATCAAATCATATACAGTACTCTAAAATCATAACTATGTCACCTACACAAAATTACATCTGCTTAGACACATAGAGCGAGCTGAACGTAAATCTCCAAGCAAAAAACCAGGTAAAAGAATGTATTGATTCGAAAAATGCCTCAAAAACCTATTGAAAACTGTAAAAGCCAGAGAGATTTCGTAAGATTTTGGCACCGAAGCGTACCTGACGACAGCGGAGAGGCGAAACGAAGAACCCTAGCTTCCAATATTTCTCAATCTCACGATCGGAGAAAAGGGACTAGATTATGTCCTTTCCTTGCCTTATAAGGCGTGATCTACGGAGTCATATGGGCTTTCCGGGCTTGAACTATTGGTTATACTGGGCCGAATATGAGCCCAATTATTCCCCTCTTTGAATATTCTTTTTTCTGATGTTTTTTTTAACTCCATAAGTAAAACATTTCTGACTTTATCTAAATTTTAAATTTTAACAATTAAATACTTAAATTAAATTATAGTAACTAAATAAATTTTTAATTTTGATATTTAAGTATTCAAATTAGAACTCAACTGTTATTATATTGACAAAATTATAATTATTTAATTATCAAAATTAAAAATTTTAATATTCAATCATAAATCGACAAAAAGTACAAAAATATTTTAAAATTAACCTTTTTTCTTTTGGAAGGAGAATTCCCTCAAAAATATTATCATCCTATCCACTTCATTATACCAAGAAAGAAGAAACAACCTGTCCGGACGTCGGACAGTCTGGTGAGAAAGCTCTAAAGGCGAGAGATTTCGACTTTGGTCCCAAGAAAGAGGAAACAACCTTGTACCTCACTCTCGTCTTCAATGGGGACCTCGTTATACCAAGAAAGAAGAAATGACCTTTTTGTACCTCACTTTCGTCATCAATGGGGACCTCACTCAACCTCATCTTCTGCTCTTTTTTTTTACCGCATGAAATGATTTGAATGGAAAAAAGTAAACAATTATACTATTTAATTCCTTAATAATATTTCTATATTATTTACTTAAACATTATAGATTGAAACACGTCAATATATTTGGCAACTTATATCAAATTTAGTAGTACTTGCTATTTTTTTATGTAATTTTTAATAAAAGGAAAAATATATAAAACAACAAAAAGAGAGACCGAAATATAGTGAGTCAATGTTAATTAAAAAAACGTTTCTATGCTTTTAATAAGTTGTTAATTGAATATCCAAAATTTTAATTTTAATAAATTGTCAATTTGACAGTAATCATGTTCATGGCGTAATGAGCTGGATGAAAAACATAAAGGTTCACAGTATAGAAAAAAATGAAACTAACTGCAAACCCAAAATTTTCATGTTAACTGCAGAACAGAAGCATCTCCATTCTGTTGTCCCTATCTCAAATTCAAGGATATCAAATAGAAGCACAAACCTTAAATATATGGATCTTTTACATGAGACAAACTAAAGTTCACATTTCTGATTATGGGTGCAGACAAGTAAAACTAAATCCTCTTAATGACAACAAAACAAGTGACAGGTCCATGGCCTAAAAAATTGAGGGGCATTTGCAGATTATCATCACTCATTGATCTCCGGGCAAAGATTTGATGATATCAGAATCACCTGCAGCATAAATATCGAAACAACGTCAGCCAGTCCCTGCACTAGCTTGTAAGCAGAGAATATGACAATTTTAGGAGGGTATAGAGTTAAAAAGAGGAACAGTACCAGGGTCGACGATGCTAAGGCAAGATACACGGAAGTACTTTCCACATGCTGTTCCTAGATCCACGTTGTCTACCAATAATACGGTTTGGGCAAGAAAAAACAAAACACCATGCGTTAGATATGTACTCCGGATCTGTTACCAGAGCTAAACTAGATACAAACCGATCTATATATTAAGTCATGCAAGTGAAACAGACTTTTACTACTTGAATATACTTCATAGTGCATAGGAGTGATAAACCAGAAAAACAAGTGAACCAGCAGCATCAAATGGAGATTAGTATCACAGATGGATTAGGCATAAGTACGTAGCAGAATCATATAAAGAAACAACAGAATCCAATAGAAAATATAAACTCCTGTGTAGGACTGAGTAACTTGTAACCCACTAGGAACAACATATATGCAGCCCTAGTTATATAAGCCAACCATTCGCAGAAGCTGAAACTAAATCTGTTCTACATTCAGGAAAATTCTGTTATGGGCCCGTTCCATGGACCATGAGGCCTGTAAGTCACATCACCCCTGCAGATTATGTCTTCAACTGCGAACAACCAAAAGAGTAATGTGGCTTAAAAGGTACGGAATTGACTGGGTCCATAGCAAAAGTTTCCCTACACATACATGTCCAATGTTTCAGAGCTCAGTTAAATCATCTTCAATTTTTCACCAATACAGTGCAAGGGCAAACTCAAATCATGCTACAGATAAAGATGGAAGATTTTATACTATGTTAACAAGTACTCTGAGTAATCAGCAAGCAAAAAAAAATATCTAGCTGGAAATTCAAGGATATAAATTAAATTTTGTAGAAACAACTCAGCACTGGCCATCCTGAAATCTCTATCTTTAATGACATCAATTGGTAATTACTAATAAATTAGGTCAGATTAGAGATAATATTGGAAATTAATTGAGAGAAATAAAGGACAGGTGCTTACTTCCATTATAGTGGTGTACTCCAACCTTAGCAAGCATAGCATAGTATTCAATCTCTGACTTCCTCAATGGTGGGCAGTTGTTTGAAATCAAAATCAACTTACCTGCAATTTCCCATTTCAATATGCATATACACAAATCTAATCACAAATGTCCTTTATTTCTTTAAATGAAAGTAAAAAAAAAAAAGGTACAAAAAAGGAAGAACCACTACCTTTAGAATTTCTAAGGGTCTTGAGCACGGTCTTGTAACCCAGAGTGTATTTTCCACTCTTCATCACCAGAGCCAACCTATTGTTGATGCTCTCATGGGTCTTCTTCTGCAAATTCCAATTTCTTCATCCATTAAAAACAGATCAAAAAAGAAAAAAGTGTTTGCATAACAAGATATATACGTAAACGGGGGAAAAGAGAAAGGTTGGAAACTAAAGGATCCCTGAACTTACGACTTTCTTTCCCGGGGCCATGGCGTCGGCGGAGCTTCCGGTGGCGAACCTGCGACGTCAGAACAGAGAGATGAGAGGAGGAGGCGAAACGAAGAACCCTAGCTTTGAATATTTCTCAATATTACGGTCGGAGAAAAGGGTCTTGCTTTGAACCCTAGATTTGGCACTTCCCTTTGGGCCGAATAGGAGCCCAATTATTTCCCGCTTTGAATATTCTTTTTCTCTGTTTACTTATTTTCTAAGTCTCTCAAAAATATAGGTGCCAAACTTTTTGTCCACTCTCAACTCGGACTCACGACATGTCATCACCTCCTACTATGTGAGAGGATTATAAGTGAGCTAGTGAAGTTATTAGATGAGCACTCTAACTTTTATAACTTTTAATAATTATTTATTAAACATTTTACATATTTATCTTTATTTTAATTCAGTTACTTTACTTTCATTATATATTTCTTTTTTTATTTATAAAAGAAATAAAGAGTATTATAATTTATAAATTACCTTATTTTCAAAATTCATAATTTATATGCAAAAGTTTAAAATTTTTTATATTTATTATTGGATTAAATACTTTTTATTTTGAAACTTTACAAATATACGCATTAAGTTATTAAAATTGTAGGTATTTTTATTAATATTTCTTAGAAATTGGATATGTTTAGTATTTACTCAATTTTTTGCTTGTCACGCATTCTGTTAATTTCTGTGTTTTTTTACTTGTCACATTGTGATTCCAAAGCAACACTTAATAAAAATTTTCATAATATACACTTCCATTAATAATAAATTCTAATATCTTTTTATTTTTCTAACATAGAAGTAGTAGAAATGATGATAAAGAAAGAGAACATTTCAATACATAAAAAAAAAAAAATGACAATATTCAGGATGGGTTAGTTTGAAGTGTACTATAGTATATAATAAGAAAAAAATGTATAAAATTTCGTATTTTTAAAACAATTTGATGCCCAAAATATGACGTGAAAAATATAAAAGGTGTGTGGTTCGGTGACGCTACGTCTCTCATTTAGGTACCTCCACCTATCACGCCAAGAGAAATGTCTTGAATTTGAGTCATACAAGAACTATTCAATGTTGTATGTCAGCTTCATACTATTGTTTCTGATAACATTAAATTCGACGGAATACATAAAAAATAACTTACATACCAACCATGTAGGATAGTTTGAAGGAGCAAAAATTCCCATTCGCACCATTTATATCTTTCTAAAAATATTTTTGTACTGTTTACTTAAGTCGTATTATATTTAAATTATCCTACAAGGTCTGTACATGAATTATTTTAGTGAGTTTCGTCAAAGTTTCAAAGAAAAAATTTCAGTTATTTTTTAATACAAAATTTCAAAGAAAAAAAATAAAAAACGTACTTCTAAAATATAATGCTAGTAAATCTACTTTTATTGTCATATTATCTGTTGCTTTAACGTAGTTTTTCTTTTCCAGAATATCCATCCCTCTACTAAATCAATAAAGTATTAAACGATACTTTCCTTGTATGCTTTTTTCTCATTGTAATTAAATAAACTATTACTATTATCTATAAACATTATTAGAATTAGAGTTAATTACTTTTCTCCCTCGACGTTTATTTAAATTATAATTTTATCCCTCTATTTGTATAAACTATAAATACATCCTTATAGTTTATATTTTAATAACTCATTAATCTTTACTAAAATCTTATCATAAAATAATTTTTATGCAGTAAAAAGTTTAAGATTTTCACATAGTATCATTTTGCAAGTTTACTTGGTGTTTATTATCATATATAAAGATAATAATATCATTGTTAAAAAATTATAATTAGTCTAATTTCTGTAACGAATTATATTATTATTAAACTTGTAAATTAATATTTTAAGAATATTTTAAAACTTTTACCATATAATGATTGTTTGGTGATAAAAAGTTTTCATCGAAATTAGTAATAGGGACTAATAAATTATAAAATTGTAAATGATGAGGATGCATTTATAATGTATATAAAATAGAAGGAAAGATTATAATTTAGACAAATCTGAAAGAGGAAGATGTAATTGACCATTATAATTATTAATAAAAGGAAACCTATATATTTGGAGGGAGTTCTCTTTTTTTTTTTTTTTTTTTTATTGGGGAAAATGGTAGTTGTAGCAGTATCAACAAAGAGCACAGGCACCTGGAGGCCTTTTTTACTGCGTCCATTCCGTCGCCTCCGCTGCTGCCAGACCAGTTTCTCCTTTTCGTCAACTGCTTCTTCAGCTAAGGTAGTGAATGTTAATGTCGCATTTTCCTATATTTTTTGTTGGAATTTTTCAGGCCTGCGAAGCTGGAAATTGAGTTAAAACGCTTATAATCATGCATTTGAATAATATCATACTAAGCGAAGTTGAATTCATTAGGTATCGAGCTACTTAGACGAGGATTGTGGCGAATTTTTGCCGTGGTTAGAGCGAAAAGCTGGTACAGAAATTTCATCTGTGCTTAGAATTGGAAAATCTGCTTGCGGAAGGTATAATGAAGTTTAGGATACATTTCGATTGGAGGGTAGAATTGTTGCGAGAGAAGATGTGGGACTCAAAGAAAAAATATAAAATTGTTATTGTTTTTAAATTAAAGCAAATGGACCCTTGCATTTTATTTTTTCAAAACCTTGATTATAGAATTGCTAATATTTCAATGATCATGTGATGCAATTGCATCGTTGCTGCTGTTAATGAGTTTATGTAAACATCAAATGTCAATCAGAACTGGTATTGCATAGTCTTTCAAACATTGGTTGGATTTTGTTTGCTCTTCATTAAACTCTTCTTCTCACATTGTGACTAGATTTGAATCTTGGGAGTGCAGGGCATTATATACTTCAAAATCAGTGCAAGCTGGTGATTGCTTATTGAGAGTTCCTTATAAAGTGGTATGTGATCCAGCAGGCTCAAGGAAAATGTGTAAATATTTATCTAAAAATCTTGAAAACAAGTATCCCGATGTTGATTTGAAAATAAAATGTGAAAACATTTTCATCATAACCTTTAAAGAAATCACTTTGTCCCCCTGAGCTAGCTTTTGTGGAGTACCGAATGACTCTGTTAACAGAAAGTTAACTCTTCTGTCATCTTTTGCAAGTTAACTTCTACTGTACTAAGTTTTCTCATTAACTTTTCAGCAATTGGCACCAGATAATCTTCCTTCAGAGATTTTCTCTTTGCTAAGGGATGAAGTTAGCAATATCACAATGGTTGCTGTACTTCTGCTGTATGAGCAGAAACTCAATCAGGTTAATCTGCTTTCATGGATATCAACTTAATGAATAGCCTCGTAATGTTCTTCATTATTCAAGGGCCGGATTTTTGGGTGCAGAATAGTTGTGGTTCCATCCATTGCTCTGTGTTATTCTTGAAAAGCTTCGGCTCTTGATTGCTTCTTTGTGTTCTCTTTTCTTGTACAGAAATCTGAGTGGGCCCTATATGTCAGTAGTCTTCCACGGCCTTCCGAAATGCATAACACTGTAAAATTCTCTCTTTCACTCCCTTGTTTGTTATAATGAAGAAAATATGATTAGCAGTTTTCATGCATTAAAAAAAGAAGGAAGGGCATCACTGCAGTCTTGCTGCATTAATATTTCTACTTCTAATTCTGTTAGTAGCGACCTGAAGGCATGCATTTCATATATTAGTTCTTGGTTCCTGGATTGTTGCGGTATCATGTACATGTATGGTACAGTAAATTGCTGCGAAGGAATTAACTTCCGGCAGTAGGACCTTTCACCCTTTATCTCTGTGGCACATAAATCTGATTTCTCCATACGAAATTTGGCCCAACATAGACAAATTTTTCCCGTCTCTGAAAGCTTGCTCTCCTGTAGTGAGAGTTCCTTCCTAAAACTTTTGCTCATATTAGTCACTTTTAGCTTTCCAGTTACATCATGTTTCCTCTTGTGATACTTGATACTCAGCATATATCCAACCATGTCTTCTGATACTGGCCTCTATAACTCACCTTTTCTTCCTTTCTTTTACTCTGAGGTGATTTGAACTTTATACCCAAGAATCCTGGAGAATCCCCGTTATTTTTCATATTCAGCTGGAAAGAGTGGAGTTCTTTTTCTTTTTTTTTCTTTCTAAACTAACCTTTTTTATGTTTATGTGCTATGAGTTATGTATCTCTTCCTGCGTCTGATAATTTCATCAAATTTATTTGAGGATCCAATTTATTTTTTCAGTATAATTAATCTAGACCTGTCTAAGCTGTTCTAGATATTCTGGAGTGACGATGAACTGGAGATGATTAGACAAAGTTCTGTATATGAGGAGACTATCAAACAAAGGAACGTCATTGAAAAGGAATTTTTAGCAATAAAACCGGTTAGTAGGTCACCTTTTGTTGATTACTGTTTTTACTTTGCTGGTGTCTTCAAGCTCTTCTCCGATGAAAGTTTTTGCTACAGAATGATATTGTTTCTGCTGATTTAATTACTTATGTTCTGATAGTTTGGTCGAGTCCTTTAACTGATATTAACTGTTTTGTAGCTTACTAGAGGTTGTCTTCTCTTATTTTATCTTACAGTTTTTGCGTGACTGAAACATATTCTCATTTGCCGTAAGCGCAAAAATATCAACACTGACTTTCTGTTTAAAGCATTTTTTTTGTTTTGCAATTTAGATTCTTTGTGAAAATATTATAGTGCATTTGGATTGAATTTAAAAGCAAAAACAATTTTACTTTTTTTTGCTTCGGACCCCATATCCTTTCCCATAAACAGTTTACCTTTTACATATCTCAAGAAAATCTGCATTTTTCCAAACTTCAATGTAACCCAAGTGCACCCCTATATTTCTTCCGGTTCTTTTCAAGAGATCTAATTTTTGAGCTGTGCAGCAAAACGTACTCTCACTTATCTTTGGTTCCAGATTTTGGATCGCTTTCCCAAACATTTTCAAGATGTCACTTTGAAAGACTTTAGACATGCTTATGCATTAGGTAGGTACTTTTTGCAACATAGATTGTAATCTTTTCTACAGATTGAACATTCTTGTACTTATTGAGTTTATTTCACGTTTCTTGGGTTACTTTTGGTCATTGTACATGGCACATTGTCAGAAGAAAACCAATGTCTTACTCTTTGTCTAGAATTCATTTACTTTTAGAGATGAAGTTGAAAATTCTATGTGATTTATACTAACTTCTGAGACAAAATAACTTTTGACATGTTTTCTTGAGAAAAGAAGAAAAGGAATGATTCTGCCGTTATTCCATTTATTTCATGCATGTTTGTTTATTCATTCTGTTTCCGCAACATAGTCAATGTCCACCGCGGTAGATGCCTCCACATTGTTTAAGGGCTGAAAATAAATCGATAAGATCAACATTCGACTTTCTTTTTTTCTTTTCCCCCGTTTTCTATGAGAATTTATGTTCACATTTCCATTTCATGGAACCAATAATTGGGCACTTAGTAGTCATGTTTTCATTGACATTCCAGTAACATCTCGAGCATGGGAAAGCACAAGGGGCGTCTCAATGGTACTTCCATCCTAAGACATTTCTGTATTTTGCTTATTTCATAATTTCATGCAGGATAATCTATTGTTCTGGAATATTGTTGATGTAATAGCTTCTGAATCCATTCTTTTATAGATTCCTTTTGCAGATTTTCTAAACCATGATGGTAGATCAGAGTCATATGTTTTGAGCGATGAAGGCAAACAAGTCTCAGAGGTATTCTTTCACACGCCCCCCCCACCCCCCATCCAGACAGCTTCCCTTAATCCAATGGAAAGCAAATTCAGTGTTTCTTTTGTTATTGTTTCATTGAATTACTGGTACTGTAAATAACCAAAACACACCTTCTATTTGTTCTAGGTGCCAGCCAAAGACCATGATTTTTGTGTCCTTGCTAATTTAAGCAAGCTATTTTCTTGATAATGCATTTCAGGGAATTTAGTCTCCTTCTGGCTAGAATTTTATGTAAAAACTAAAACCATATTACCTGTAAGTTATTGGGTATAGAATCTTATTGTACCATAACCTGCAGCATCCCAGTATCTGTAGTGTTTACAGATTAATTTCCAAAACAGAGAATCATGTGGCATTTAGTCTGCTACAAATTTCATCAAGTTAAGGCTGAAGTTCTTTTTACCACAGAATACATATTCTACACTGTGTACATATGCATATTCACCTTTGCTATACGTTAGGGATAATTGTGATATTATTCATATATAAGCATGTGTGCTTCTAATTATCTTCATCTTCCTTATCTTGCCACTTAGAGCTGCATGTAGTTTGTAGTTTGTGCAATATATAAGAGAAATTAATCTTCTTTAGGAGTCCACTTTATGTCCTTCCTTCGTGTTGCTCCAAGTCATATTTTGCAATTCTTAAGACATCTTTGGACCACATTTTGCATAAGAACTTCACGGTCTGGGTAGGTTATAATTCTCAATCATCAAGTAATTCCCATTTCTTGACCAGTTAAGTATAACAGCCATATGGCCATTTCTATGATGATATAAACGATGTAAAGACTTGATCTGATTATGGTGCATGCAGGTTACCTATCTGAGCCAATATACAGATTTGATTGCAATAATCCTGCTAGCAAATCCCTTTTTATGACACTGGGAACTTGCATGTGTCATGTTGGTGCCTTTAAAGCTGTTGGATATCCATTTTTTACTGATTTTGGCTTACATATCAACTTTTCTGTTATAATTTTGTACAGGTTATTGCTGATCGTGATCATGGTCCTGGTGATCAGGTTTCATGCTATTCAAATGCAACTTTTCGAATGATGGATCTCTGTCTCTATCTATATACTCTGCTATATATATGCATTTATCTTAGATGTATATTTCTGTATCTCGCTACTTTTGTTTTAACATTTGAGTTATTTATTTTAGTAGTTTTAGTTCTTGCCCCTTATCTTTTATAACTAGAAGATGACATCAAGAACCTAGCTTTGACCTTTATTCTTCTCGATATTATGATCTCTATTATATTCTATTGTATTCTATTATATCTATTATATTCTTTTATGCATCAATCAGGTTCTCATTTTTTTATATTTGTGATTATAAAGCTCCGTCTGTTTGTCCTCTAGTATAACAACTTTCCAATCAACCGCTACATCCAAAAGTAAATGCAGAAATATGTACAAAATGGTTATACACATAGATTCAGTGCAATTGCAGCATATTTCATTGAGATAGTTCTTATAGAAATGCTTGCACAGTTTTAATTGCTCTTCATTACTGCTGGAGGTTTCTACATTTCATTACTCTAGAATAATGGCTTAACCTTTTTGCAGGTCCAGATAAGATATGGAAAATTTTCCAATGGTACACTCCTGTTGGACTTTGGGTTCACAGAACCTTACAACATTTATGACCAGGTTAGAATCAAATCTCGGATCCAGATGTCATATGATATTTGTCTTTGAAAGATGAGTGAAATACATGCAAAAGAATTATTATTCAGAATTTTATGAATATTGTTATCTTTTATCATGCTGCTTGCATACGTAATCGGCAAAAACGCTAGTGTATATTCTGTTAAATTCAATTATCTTTTCTGGTTGCCCTGCTTGAGTCATGCATATTGATGTTTCTACGGGCAATTTCGAGCTTTCTTGAGTTAAAGGCAGTAGGAAGAGAGAATAGTCAGGTTTATCAATCTAAGCCTCCTAGTAAGGAATGACTGGAGAGGGGGGAAGACACAGGTAAGAAGAAAAGGGAGGAAAAATGAACAAGGTACAGCAACCTTGCAATTTGACCTGGTTTAATCCTAATTGACATTTTCGGATCTGGTATTTGAAGTTCTAGAACATGATCATGCCCATGAAAATTCTGTGTGCGAATGTTAGGCTTACATTTTGCAAAAATCTTCTTTGTGACCTTGAAATTTGATTGGCCAAGCTCCCACTTGACGGTGTTCTAATAGGCTGCAAGTATTCCGTGTTCATTGTTTTAGTATGATTTCTGCTCCTTGAGAAACAATCAGGTGCGTCATTTTCTGGAGGGAGTAGATGCTTATATACTTGTGCTTTACAAGAATATAGTATTTCCTTGGGTAACATTTCCCGTGTGAGTAAGATTGATATGTTCTGGGCCAATAGGACAGATATACAGTAAAGTAAGAAATTAAGAGCAAAGAGTTCACTGGAACTGCCTATTCATCTTCACTGCCTCATCTGTATTCATGCATCATGATTTGATTATTGTGATAATCAAAATATTTTAGGATTTTTTTCCTTGGTGAATAATGCTTTTCAAATAATTTGTTATCATGTGTTTCCTGCTGTAGTTGTTTCTCCCACTTCCCTCCTTAGGGTTCCCTGGAACTACCTTTTGTTGGTATTCTTCACGTCATTTGATCATGATGGCATTGTGGGTAAGCTTTAAAACACGTCTGTGGGACGTCTTAGCTGACTTTTAATAATAGTAGCCTTGATTATGCTTTCAATTTTATCGCTGGACATTATCTTTTGTTTTTCTTGTCTATTTTCTTCTAGCTAAGGTTGGTTTAGTTAGGTTGATTAACATCTGTGAGTCCTCAGGTCCAAGTTGAGCTCAACATACCCCATGATGATAATCTTCGTGAGATGAAGTCGGAACTTCTTCATAGATATCGTGCACCAGTCATTAAAGATGTCAGTGACCCTGGACCTGTCAAGAATTTCTTCACGATCAAGTTCGTATTGAATCGCGAATCATGCTTTTCATAGTTTAGCATGCACTAGATTTTCTATTTTATCTAGGCATCTCAAACAGGGAATCATATTTCTTTCCAATTCATTCTTTAGTTCTGAAAGACAAAGTGGTGGAACAATCCCAATAACTTGAAAGACCTATCAGTTAGAAAGAAACTAGACGCAAATGTGCTGTCTTGACAATGGGTTATTCAGTGGTTAATGGTGTTTGACATGGATAAAGGATGCATAAAGTTAAAGATAACAACAAGGATATAAGTCAACAGTCAGTAATCGTGGAACTCTTTCAAGTTTCAAATAATACTATGCATTTGCTGTACATGGGATTTTTATTTGGAGTGACATAAAGTACCACCCATATTGCTTATATCAAATATTTTCTCTGGAACTTCTGAAGTTAGCTGGTCTTGGTATTAGGTATTAGGCATGTTAATATTTACTATTGAAAGTTTCGACTATAGTTATGCTCACATTTTAATTTGTAAAATACACTGATGACTAACCTTTATGCAAGATGGTAATTTAACTTAGGAAAGTGGAACAGGTCTTATAGTCTTGTCTCGTGACCACTCAGGAGAAAAGAACTGCAGAAAAAGATCTGGAAGTGTGAAGTATGCATGTTCTCGGCCCATTACCAAAAAGTGTGTCTAGTCCACACACTAGGGACGCGTAGGCATGGATTACATCCCTCTTGAACAGCTTAAACATTTTTCTTAGGCGACAAGCTAAATGTTTTCCAGCTTTCTAGAGGATGGTCAGTTAGGCATAAGGGAAATTTATTTAGGCACTCAGGTTTACATATGCTGTTTTGACAGAACTTTCTTTTCCATTGTGTCCATGTTGATTCTTTCTACTTCTTAAACAGGTGATTGCATAGATTGTTATCATGTCTGACAAAGCATATTTTACTTCAATATCCAGACATATTCAGTAATTTTCTTTTCTGGCCTTCTATCACAGATGATTCATCTGACAGTACCCTTAAATGGCTTTGTAAAATAGTTTATGCTCCTCTTTTACTTCCTCTTTCCATGTTTCTGTTCAATTCCTCTAAGCTAATGTTATGGATTTCTTCTTCAAAATTTTCAGTTTATGTTCGTGTTTCTCATATTGCCTTGTGTCTAAACATCTAGCTGAACAAGTACTTTTAAAGAAGCTTTACATTTCCAGTGCAAGCATTTAATGTATTTATTCCCACAACTTGGGATTGGCCTGCAGGGAAGTGAAGTCTGTTAGTGCAAACAGGAAAGGCAGGGGAATCCCTCAATCATTTCGTGCTTTTGCTCGTGTTCTCTGTTCAAAATCTCCTCAAGGTTGAGGCTAGTTTTTCTTTTTCCTAGTTGAATACTCTTAAGGTTTCACTCACTTCTTTTGCTTTGTATTTACATTCTGTTTCTTTGGAAAAACAAAAATATGTCATAGAGTTGAAAGATCTTGTGATGGAAGCTGAACAAAATGATGGTAGACTGGCCCGACGTCCTTTGGAAAACAGGAGCAGAGAGATGGAAGCACATCAGTTAATGCTTTCCAAGATAACTCAATTAATCAAGGAATATGATGCATCTATCAAGGTGATAACAACCGACTCCTCTTCACTCCCTTCCAACCCCCACCCCCACCCCCATCCCCCCTCTCCCCCAGAAGTATCTGCAATATTAACCTTCCATCCATTTGAAATCTTTGCTATATCAATTTTCTCTTTCGCATGCATTCTTGTAGTATCCAGGAAAACCACCAATATCTTGTTGCATAACGAAGAAATGTGCTTTAAGGATGCAAATGGCCCGTGACCTTCTTGATGGTGAGCTTCGTGTTCTTAAGTCTGCTTCTGCATGGTTGAAGTATTACTGTGCATCCTTAGTAGAAGGATAGGAAATTCACCGTCTTTAAGATGAGGCTTCTTTTGACCATGAAGTTAAAACTGGTTTCCTATCTTCGTGGGGCTAAATTGAAGTTCTACCAAGTAAGTACCTACTTTTACAAGGAGCTGTTTTTCGAGATAAGTAATTAAGTCAAGTAATGAAATGGCCGAAGGGAGAGAAATGAAGCAGAAAAGAAGCAAACAGCTGAAGAACTGATCATTGAGGTTAATTCTGATTGACAAACTAATTTTAAACTGGATTCTGTAGGGATTGATAACACATATTTCTAGGTGGAACCTTATTAATAGTTTGGCTTAATCACTTATTTAGTCCTGAATGAATTTTAGTTTGGAATTATTAGTCCTTATTGCATATTTTTTTACTTTTTACACATCCCTAATCTTTTTTCATTTAAACTACTTGGTCATATATCTACCTCCACGATGGTTTCCGGTCCATTGAAACATACGTGAATGACTCCACAAGGAACATAATAGAAAACTGTACCTTTTAGAGTCATTTATACGTGTTATTCGTGCTCTAAATGGTCTGAAACCACCGTGGAGGTGGTTAAAGGGACCGAGTAGTCTAACTTGAACGTTATTGCATTAGGTACTTGTTGTCAAACGAAAATTCAATGAGGACTAAATGGATTAAGGCCTAATAGTTTCATGCGTTGGTATGTAAGGGTTTAAACAAATGGGTAATGGCCCTCTACGTATTCTGCTTCTGTCCATTGTAATTCCAATATCTTTTTCTGCTACGTGTTAAGCGAAAGTTAAAGGAAAGTTCTCTTACGGACCTTACATGTGCTAAAAAAAATATGCCTTTTAAGTTTAGTTTGCAATTGGCCTTTGTATTTGGATTAGAGTTTACTTTTGGAAGAAGTTTGTATTTTTTTTTTTTTTAGATGTGAGCAAGTGTCTAAATACATATTCATATTTTCTTTCTTATAAATGTTGAATGCAAATTATGTTACCCGTCATTTTTTTTTTTGTGTTTTTTACAAATAATCTTCAAAATGAATTTCAAAATAATTTATGTGTACCTTCTTCTGACCTTCGAAGTGAAGAATTGAATATATATTTTAGAGAGAAGATAGAGCCAAAGAGAGGGAGAGAGAGAAAGTGAAAGTGAAAAATAAATTATTTTAGTGCTAAACTTTTAGGCAAAAATAGAAATACTTTAGCTAAAAGTAGATACATTCAAAAGTGACTATTCTGCAAAAACATAAATACTTTAGAGACTTTTGCGGCAATCTTACGAGAAAGGGTATGGATAATACTATTGTCATGTGGTTTTTAGATGGAAGATGACAAACATTTCTTACTTCATTGCATATTTCCCAAGACAATTCGAGACAACTTACCTTTTGTTAATAAATGGATAAATACCTTTTGTTAATAAATGGATAAAGAATTCTGTCCATAATTTCAAGGACGTATTCCACATAGTCTCTTTATAATTCACCAAGAAAGAAGTTAATAATTATGCTATTTGTATTTGTCTGAAACAAGCTCTTACACAAAGGTGCTTATTCTAATGAGAGATTTATTGCATCACAATCCATCTAGCTCTTCAACATCTCTTAGCCTCCATGAAAATTGACCTTCCCCATGCCTGCTCAACGTTTTTAGAAGCCCTCAAATTCAGGAAACTAGAAAATTAATACTGAAAAATAACGTTTATTGAAAATAAAATTGGTATCGGGATTTTGGTACCCAACACATGGGCGTATCCTTCTTAGCAAAGGGCATACCTCCATATTGGCCGCTATTCGATTATGACGAATTCAATTCAATGACATTATTGAAAAATATGTGGTTAGCCTTTTCCTTTTCCGATTTATTAATTATAGAAAGTAATTCACTTTTAGCTTATGTAATCTCTTCCCCCATAAATAGGGATGGCAATAGCGGCGGGTGGGGGCGGAGGCACCATCCCCCGGTCCCATTCTCACCTTCTATTTTATCTTTGTTCCCAACTCATCCCTGTTCTTGGGTATGAAATTCATCTCTATCCCCACTTCTATTTTTTAGCTCCATCTCCAATCCATCCCCAATTTTGGTATCACATCTTCAGAGAAGGAACCAAGGTTGCGGATTGTCTGGCAAATTACGGCTGTGATTCTGCTAAGTCCCAATAGTTTCTTTATTATTCTTCTTTGCCTAGGGAAGCTATAGGTTTATGTTTCTTGGACAAACTATCAGTCTCAGCTATTCGTTGTACTAAAGGGGCCTGAGCTATCCATCGTCCCCCTTGTTCTGTACTTTCTTTCATTACTATCAATAAAGCTCACCAGTTGGTGTTGAAATTTAGATCCATCCCCATCAAACTCACTAAGGAATTGGAGATCCGAATAGGGATTACATATATTATTTTTAATGTTTAGAGACTATACTAGATATTGACTGAAATGAGGTTTAGTTTAGTAATTTTTTTAATTTTTTCACCTCTTTTTTACTATTTAAATTAATATTTTACTTAAAAGTATTATATATACATATATTTAAAATGGGGATGGGAGAACCTAATCCCTGCCCTCAACCTATCCCCAAACTTAGGTACAAATTCATTCCCATCTTCACCCAGATCCATAGTCAAATCGGAGTCAAACGGATTAAGATAGGTTTGGGATGGGTGGCTACCTGGTTAGACCCACCCCATCACCATCCCTACATATAAAGATGATTATTCTTAACTTAGAGCTCTATCCTCCATGTCCACTAGTTTCTCGTACATTTCCACTTCTGACAAAATTTGTTTTCTTTCTTAATGTACATTTAAGGTTTTTTTTTTTTTTTGGGTTGGGCCCAGTTTAAATAATTGGGTACTGAAGTGGCCTAATTTTTTTTTCCTCTGAGTCTGGCCATAACGCACAGCGATTGTGCGTTATCGCAGATGATAACGCACAATCGTTGTGCATTATCCCTAATCACCGCTAAGCGTAAAAATCTGGCGTGAATTTCATCTGGCGCTAACCTGTAGATAACGCACAATGACTGTGCGTTATCAAGCTTAATAACGCACAGCCATTATGCGTTATTAAGCTGATAACGCACAGTGACTGTGCGTTATCATGTTATAGAAAAAACCCTAGCCGGAGCTGCAGCCCCCTTCCTCCCCTTTTATTTTTTCCAGCTTATTTATTTTCCCCCCCTCCTTCCCCCTTATTTCTTCTTACTGGTTTTTTTTTCCAGCAACCTCTCTCTCTCTTTCCTCCTTCATTCTTTCTTCACTTTTTCAGCCTTCCCATCTCATTCTTCTTCCTTTTTTCATCCTTCTCCTTTAGAAATTTTTTTTTCTGCCGCCTCCGCCAACTGCTAGGTAAATTATTTTACTCTTCTTTTATTTATTTTTACTTCTTATTATTATGCTTTTACTTCTCTTCTTCTAATAAATGTGTATTTTATTTTGAAATTTACAATTAAAAATTAGTTAATCTTCGAGACTTTCTTTGGAGTACGAAGGCTATTAAAGATTTGGAGTGGAAAATGGCAGACTAAAGCTGCATTTTAAATTTTTTGTAAGTTTTTAGTTATTTAAATTTTTTTTTGTGTATTATTTATTAAGTGTAATTATTTCGTTATTTGTTATTTGTTAATGTTTTTTTATGAATTTTATTCATTAACTTGAATTAATTTATTTTTTGTGGAATTGGGTTTTGGATTTATGTTTAAAATGTTTGTTATTAATGAATTTGTACAAATGTGATAATTTTATGTATATAATTATTTTTGAATTTAAAAAGTGATATTAGGGTGATGTATTATTTTCATGAATTTATTTGGATAATTATGTTTAATTTATTACCTTACTTTATGTTTATTAGAAATTGTTTAGATAATTATTTTGCATATTTCGTATAAATTATTGAGTAGAAAATATGGGAACCTGTAATTCGATATTTTTAACCTTTTTTTTTTGTAAACAGTAGAAAATATGAAAATTTTTTGTTGTAACTTAAAAATTGTAAAATTTAAATAATATAAAACTTAAAAATCTATTTATTAAAATCCAAAATTTTACATTATATATATTTTTTTAAAAGTGGGGTTTGGATTTATGTTTAAAATTGTAGTTATTAATAAATGTGTGCGAATTTGATAATGTTATTTATATAATTTTTTTCATTTAAAAAGTGATATTAGGGTTTATGATTTTTTTCATGAATTTATTTGAATAATTAGGTCTAATTTCTTACTTTATGATTATTAGAAAATTTTTTTAATTATTTAGATAATTAATTTGCATGTGAGAAAGTATGGGAAACTGTAATTCGGTATTTTTAATTTTTATTTTTTTAAACAGTTGAGAATATGGAAACTTTTTTTTTTTTTTTGCAACTTAAAAATTGTAAAATTTAAATAATACAAAACTTAAAAATCTATTAATTAAATACAAAATTTTACATTATTATTTTTTTTTTGTGAAAGTGGGGTTTGGATTTATGTTTAAAATTGTAGTTATTAATAAATGTGTACGAATTTGATAATGTTATGTATATAATTTTTTTCCATTTAAAAGGTGATATTAGAGTTTAGGATTTTTTTCATGAATTTATTTGGATAATTAGGTTTAATTTCTTACTTTATGATTATTAGAATTTTTTTTAATTATTTAAATAATTAATTTGCATGTTAGAAAATATGAGAATCTGTAATTCGGTATTTTTAGTTTTTATTTTTTTAAACAGTAGAAAATATGAAAACTTTTTTTTATTGTAACTTAAAAATTGTAAAATTTAAATAATACAAAACTTAAAAGTCTATTATTAAAATCCAAAATTTTACATTTTTTTTTGAAAGTGGGGTTTGGATTTATGTTTAAAATTTTAGTTATTAATAAATGTGTATGAATTTGATAATGTTATGTATATAATTTTTTTTTCATTTTAAAAGTGATATTAGGGTTTAGGATTTTTTTCATGAATTTATTTGGATAATTAGGTTTAATTTCTTACTTTATGATTATTAGAATTTTTTTTTAATTAATTTACATGTTAGAAAATATGGGAATCTGTAATTCGGTATTTTTAATTTTTATTTTTTTAAACAGTAGAAAATAAGGAAACAATTTTTTTGGAACTTCAAAATTGTAAAATTTAAATAATACAAAACTTAAAAATCTATTATTAAAAATCCAAAATTTTACATTATTATTATTTTTTTTTTGTGAAAGTGGGGTTGGATTTATGTTTATAGTTGTAGTTATTAATAAATGTATATGAATTTGATATTGTTATGTATATAATTTTTTATTTTTTTGCATTTAAAAAGTGATATTAGGGTTTAGGATTTTTTTCATGAATTTATTTGGATAATTAAGTTTAATTTCTTACCTTACTTTATGATTATTAGAAAATTTCTTAATTACTTATATAATTATTTTGAATATTTCGTATAAATTTTGCGAGTAGAAAATATGGGAACCGGTACTTGGAAATTTATAGTTTAGTAATTAATATTTTTATTTAAACTGTAAAACCGTAATAGTGAATTTATGAAGTAGTAAAATGCTTACCTATAAAATATACTATAAGTAACCTTAAAATACTTAAAAATTCTAAACTTTAAATACAAGAAAACGTAAAAATCTATTAACAAAATCCAAAAATTTACACCATACAATAAACCGTAAAACTATAAACTTTTTAACAGTAAACCTTAAACAACCAAAATCATAATATTAAAATTCTACAGGGTATATTACAAAAACTTCAATGTTTTAAAGAAACGAAAAATCTGAATATTTTAAAATTTATTCGATAAAACCATGTATAATAGTAACAGTAAACCTTAAAAACTTTGAAATATTATTTATTTAAACATCCCTAAATTTTGCATCCCTGTTAACACTATCCCGGATATTTGAAAATATTAAAACGTAAAACTATAAACTTTATAACCGTTAAACGTAATAATAGTTAAATCTTAATATTCTTGCTGATTTAACTATAAATTATAAAACATTAAAAACTCTAAAAACCATAAAAATACTGAATTTGATACGCTAAAAATCATTCAAACCTAAAACCCTAAAAGGCAGTGTACCATAAAGAACACACCTTAAAGAGTTTGAAATTAGAATATATTTAAAACTTTTTAATTTTAACATATAGATATTGAATTGTCTAAAAATATAATTAATGTAGATTGAAGAAGTGCCAGCACATGTGCATCTGGGGCCCATTGTCCCTGACGTCTTATCCAGACAGCACGAGCACAGATCCGGTTTGATCTGGAGTGGGGATCGCGAGACGTGTTATACCGACCTTTAGTGTAGGTGTTTTGGGCGCAACCTATTCCAGTACTATAGTACGACTCCCCGTAGATTGGTTGACATTATTGACAGAAACGGGTTGGGGGGAGTCTTTAGGTGTGGTTACATTGGGTTGGACCATGCACTTATTACATATTTGATAGAGCGGTGGAGACTCACACATTTCACCTAACGTGTGGGGAAGTGTCAATAACACTGTAGGATGTACAGGCACTGTGGAGTTTAGGGATAGACGGTATGGCCGTTACCGGCCCTAGCTGGAGTGTACATCCGAAACAGTACTAGATAGATCGTATCGAGAGACTACTTGGTGTGCGGCTGTCTCTTTGCCACTTTTCCGGATACAAGGTGAAGAAGAAACCATTGGAAGTATGGATCCTAAGAGCGTTCACCGGTTAAGAGACCAACGATGATCTAATCCTACGCACTCGTGGATTTATTTTCTTACTCATTGGCGGACACATGCTTCCCGACTTCTGCAGGAATTTGGTTCACGTGCGCTACATCAGTTTATTAGAGGATTTTGATGCTATTAGGACATATAGCTGGGGTAGCTGCGTTCTTGGTTTTTTTGTATAGGCAGCTGTGCACGGTGGCTTTGGGAGGTGCACAACAGATTGGGGGGGCCTTAGTGTTAGTTCAGATTTGGGTGTGGTCGCGTATAACTACATTGCGGCCTCAGTTGATGACGGAGATTCAGGCTGACCCTCTTGCTCCTCTTGGCGCACACGGTGCACAACATTTGACTGTAGCCAGCTGCCTACGCACACTCTGGTTACGTATAGAGACCAGTTAGATTTTATGCCATCTGATCAGGTTCGCTTTACAATAGCTTGTATTATTTGTAATTAATTATGTATTTTTTACCTACTTACATTTTTATTGATTTTGAATTTTGACATGACAGTTTATGTGGCTCCCTTATTATGACCGTCCTCTGGTTCCATCTGACTTGTGGCGGGCAGAGGTCCCACTCATATGTTACGAGATAGTGGAGTACCACTATCTCGGGCATGTGATGTGCCAGTTCGCACGGGCTCAGATGGTTCCAGATGCAGTAGATACTCGTCTGGACCTGCACCGGATCCAGCTGAGAGGGAATGATAACACATCCTGGGTTACACAGCATGCTATCCATCTCGATGCCTGGAACCAGTGGCGACTTCGTGTTAGGGATGATCCTGCTGTAGCTGTTGCAGTATTGTCATACCCCAGTGATGAGTACATCAGATGGTATAGGGGTATCGCACGGGTTTACATCGGTAATCCAGCTAACCGTGATACTTGTTCGCATGGTTATCAACCTGCCGGCGTGGACAGACGGATGATGGTAAGTTCTTATGTATTTCAGTTATTTATGTTGAATTCTAATTTATTTATTTATTTATTTTGTTAAATTCTTTTTTTTTTAGACTTCTATGTTGCAGGAGGTGGATGATATGACTTCAGTGGCGATTCGGGAGCCACCTTTATCTCCTTCACAGATGGCCGCGATTATGAAGAAAGTGCAGACGATTATCCGGTGGTGTATGGTCTCCATCGGGGGTACTCTGGGATGCACTCCTTCACAGCACGATATCCAGGAGACGTTCCTTGTGCAGCCATCGCGTCGCCGTCCCCAGGAGCACATACGAGATCGAAGTGCTTGTGGAGTTAAAAGGGGTACTTGGAGACATCCTGGGCGTGGAGCACATCTTGGGGTGGAGTAGGAAGTGGACGCCCTCTTGTACCTCCTGCTCCACAAAGGCACGAACATATCGACCCCGACCCAGCAGTGGTTGAAAGGGGTAAGGGATCTAGTAGAGGTCAACCGTATGATGACCCATTTGACAACCCGAACCTAGATATGCCTTCTTTTAGTTTGGGATTGACACCAGCTTCCCTGCCACACCCTAATGGATCCGGGACGTTGCAGATGCCTCCCGCGACCGGTTTAGGATTTGCATCATTTCAATCACCGCATTCTACAGCCTACGGGTTTTTCAGGTTTTGGGCACCACCTCCTACGGGCACAGCCGGTTCATCAACGCCACATCAGCCTATATCTCAGGCATCATCGTCTGACGAAGAGGAGCAGCAGGATGACATAGACGGTACTCAGCCTCTCGGCTTCGGGCATCGTGTTGGTAAGAAGACTGTGCGATTCACGCCATCCAACTAACCCTTAGCTATAATTATTATTTTCTAGGTTTCATTGTCAGTTATATGTAATTTAAATTTCTATATAAAGTACTCAGCTGTTGTTTATATTATTGATTTTTTTTGTTTTATGTATCTTATCTATATTCTTATTTTGTTTTAGGTAAAAATCCAAAATTTTAAATTCAAAAAACGGGTCAATTTCTAAAAGGGAAAAAAATTTACCCAGGGGAAAAAATTTCTAAAAGAAAAAAAAAATAAAAAGGGTAAATTTGTAAAAGGAAAAAAATTTACTCAGGAAAAAAAAATTAAAAAAAAAACGGGTCAATTTCTAAAAGGAAAAAAATTTACTCAGGAAAAAAATTTAAAAAAAAACAAAAAACTGGGTCAATTTCTAACAGGAAAAAAAATTTACTCAGTGAAAAAAAAATTAAAAAAAAAGGGTGAATTTGTAAAAGGAAAAAAGTTTACCTAGGAGAAAAAAATTCTAAAAAAAAAAAAATTAAAAATTAAAGCACTGAGGTTAACGCACAACAGTGGTGCGTTATCTTTGAGGATAACGCACTACCGTTGTGCGTTATCCTCACTTGTCACATCCTCGTTTTCCTCTTTCCCAATCCAATAATTCGTCCACACCTCCTCTTTTCCTCTTTCCCAGCTCTTGTCACCTCCTTTTTTCCTCTTTCCCGGCTCTTTTCAAGTACAATAATTCATCCCCCGCCATTTACACAACTCTTTTCCATGACAATAATTTGGTTGCAAGGACGTCAAAATAACTCAATCCCGTGAACCCAGCTCATAAAAGGACAATAATTCATCCCTCCAATTACTTTTCTCTCTTTCCATCAACAATCCATTCTCTGCCCCCTAAACCATTGTATCCTTATAAATAGATACATTCATTCATCATTCTCTACAAAACCTAAACACAAAAACCACATCAAACTTACCTCCCTTAACATTCCAACCATTCTTTTTCAATTCCCGAACCCTTACAGTTAAATAATTTTGAAATGGAAGCAATCAACCCTGTTAGAGTACAGCAATTTTGGGATTCTGAAATTGCAAGGGATGCATACGGTCCTTATTTTATAGGAACAATTTGAAAAAGTTGGACATTGCCAACGAACCAAATTATTTCACATGCGAAACTAGTAAAAAAAATATTGAAATATTGAGTTATGGATCCCAATCTCTGGAATGTTCGAATGACGATGAGGGTGCCTTCGTACTACGAGGTGCATTATATGTTTTACTTTAATCTATATAGCATGAACAATGATGAAGAAATGCGGTATTTATGGACTATTCTGGCCGACATATCGAAGGAAGGAATTCATATTCTTATTGAATTCGAACCTATCGAACAACAAAATATTCCAAGTACATACGACAGAAACACAACAACTTTGCCCGAACATATTACGGCCGTAACATAGATGGTTTCTAATGAACCGTCTATGTTGTACAGTACCGTAAACAATGACGACGATGAGGTTGACGGGTCAGACGGAGATGATGTCGTTTCTAGTCAATCTGAATCGGATGATGACAATAACCCAGAAGAAGGAGAGTTCCATCGTCCCCTGAATCCTAAAAATCCTGTCAACTCGGTCACCGAAAACAGAGTGCAACAATGGGAGAGCAGTCAATGGTTCAGCAACGCTAGGTATGACTACACACATTCTGGAGCATTCCTAGATATGTGCTCGGGTTCTCCTATAGATGACATTATAGAATCTGGTACCGTCCGATTCATCGATTGGAACGACTCCATGATTGACATACAGTTAGGCATGAGATTCGTTGACAAAGTATAGGCAGTAAGTGCGGTTCGTAAGTACTCTGTCAGTATGGGGCGTGAGTACCGAGTTTTAAAAGTAAGATTAATACATGGATTGCAAGATGTTACCATCACAGTGACGATAATTACTGTTCATGGTACATCCGTATAAAAAAGAAAGCCACGCACAATCGGAGGGAAATAACCAGATTCGTCAAGGAACACACATGCCTTGTACAGATTGAAAAAACAAATACATAAACTTGTCTTCAAAATTTATATCAATGTCTATATCATACCTAGTTGTCAACGATCCTAAGATACTTGTTTCGAACATCATTCAAGAAGTACAGGTAATGTTTCAAACTGGCTGTACTTACAAGCAGACATGGTATGCTCGAAAATTTGCCATCGAGAGGGTTTTTGGTAGCTGGGATACAACCTTCAGTATTCTACCTAAATACTTACAAGCTGTACAGGATATAAACTCGGGGGCTGTATACGAATTTTTGCATCACAGAACAAGCAGTCCCCCTAATTATGTTTTCAAATTTGTTTTTTGGTGTTTCCCGCTATGTATAGACGGATTTTCATATTGCCGACCGGTGATTTCTGTGGATGGAACACACTCAAGGGGACCATACAAGGGCGTGTTGTTAATTGCAAGTATGTGGGATGCAAATAATCACTTGTTCCCACTTGCTTTTGTAATTGTTGATAAGGAATCCTCCGAGAGTTGGAATTGGCTCCTTAAAAACTTGCGAGAATACGTAGTCAAAGATCGCCACGCATGCCTCATTTCTGATCGCCACAAAAGTATTTGCTCTGCTATTCAAAGTCAACCTTTATGGCAACCACCATTTGCAGTGCACTGGTTTTTCTTACACCACATTCGAGCAAATTTCAACAAGACTTTTAAAAATACAAACCTAAAAAGCTTGATGTGGCAGACCGGAACAGAAACAAAACAATAGAAGTTTGACCGTGTAATGAAAGAGATTCAAGAAAGAAATGTTGATGCTTACATTTACTTGATGAAGTTGGACGCAGAGAAATGGACACTGTTGCATGATGGCGGTCACAGACATGGTATCATGATAACCAACATTTCCGAAGCACTTAACAGTGTGTTGAAGAAAGCTAGGGTTCTACCTTTAAAAGCTCTGGTTGAACTAACATTCAACAAACTAGTTAAGTACTTTCACTAACACCGTGAAGAGGCAGAAAATTGTGTGCATCCATTTACAACTCGAATTTTTGACAAGTTGTTGCAGATTGAACTGAAATCAAGAGAACACAAAGTTACGACTTACAATCCGGATAATAAAAAAATTTTGGGCCACTTCAGTGCTCAATAATTTTAACTGGGTCCAACCCAGAAAAAAACCTACATTTAAATAGTCATGAAATATTGAACCTAATATAGCTTATGCTATTCTTTTAGACATTAGTCAAATATAATTCCTTCGTTTCATTAAAGAAAAAAAAAAGAAAATTACACACTAATTATTTTCGTATTGTTATTCTTATACATCATATTCAATATAACCTATTAATATATGTCAATTTTTTTCATAACGAATTCTTTTACCCGTCATTAGTTTTCAAGATGGGCTCAATCGGATTGAAGATCTTATCACGAAGGACTTACTTGAGAGGTACTTTTAATCAATCTACCTTACAAAAATGATTATTTAAGTTGCGGTTGGATCATTCAATAATTCGAATATGTGTGCCGAATTAGGGTTTCGATTATGTTAAATGAAGAGGAGGAATTGCAATGACTTTCCCATCTTTGAAATCAGTCTCACATAAAAATAGTCGAATTCATTGCTCATTTAGGGGAAAAAAAAGATTCATTGCTTGATCATATGTATCCCTTCCCCTATACCATCTTGTGAGGAAAAAAATATATTATTAAAAAAATATATAAGATGATACAAGAGATGCGACAAAGGGTCTTGACTGGAACCTAAATCATTTATTGAAGACTAATTGTGGATAAAAAAAAAAAAAGACAATTTATACTGTTCGGACCTAATTACTATTACACTCTCTGATTACTATTACAAATCAGTAAAAGAATAGAAAGGCAATGGTCTTCCTGTTTCACAACCGGTTCAAGCCAATGGGCAAGATAAAAAATAAACACAATAAACCATGAATCGGTAAGAGACGCTTACCTGTCGCTGCAGTGTCGGAACCGCCAGCAGCATGCAACGAGACTCGACGGCGCCGAGCAGTGGTGTTGGAATGACGACCTCGTCGAGGTGCTAGCAAGACAAGTGTATCAACTTTAATGGTAAAAGTCACCTCAAATTCGGCCTCAAACAGAAAAGATCACCGATGCTCACCCTCTCTCTCACCCTTACGGCTATCCTAAAAAAAATCAGAAAAGATCAAATAAGAATAACACAGAACCACTGCTTTCAGATACGGTGTAACAGAAGACCGTTAAGGTCACCAGAGAAGAGCAACAGATGCGGTTAGCCGTGATAAAGAAGGGGAGAAGAAAAAGAGACAAAGACAGATCTCGAAAAGGCCGAGAAGGAGCAGAAAAAGAGAGAAGAGAGGAAGAGTCTGGAATGACTCTAGAACCGAGAAGGGAGAGAAACATAAATAGATCAAGAGTCACAACAGGCAGCTCGGATTGGCCCGCCCCAGCTCGACCCGGCATCTCTGACCTATTCAATTTCAACTACCTATCTTGATTTGAGGCCCATGGTTTCATCATTGGATTAAAAATAGATTGGGCTGAAAAATGAAAATATTAGGAGAAAATTGGCCCACAAAGCCTACATATACAAATAATTAAAATTAAATATGATATATAAAAATAAAAATTCGATAATAAATTGTGTACATTAATTTTTATTTTAATTGTCTGAAATTATAATATGAAATTGATCAGAGTCCGAAATTATATATATAGCCAGTAATGTAAATGTTTGTTATATACCTCCGTTACCTCCCCTATATCACTGCACCGACGTCGTACCTGAGTCTTCTCCACATTTGACATTTTTCTGTTTTCTTCTTCAAAATCTCCATTAACCTCGTTATTCTTCTTCTTCAACCTAGTAAATATAATATTACTAAAATCGAGATTTTTTGCTTTTTTTTTAATTTTTTTTATTTTTTTACATTTAAAAAATTTCAAGAAATTTCTCCTGTTTCTTCTTATTCTTCTGAATTTTCTTTTGCTTTTTGTTACGGTGTACAACGAGCTACCGGATTGATTGAACAAAACCTATTGTAGCAGCTTGCCTGAGGTTAGAAAATATTATATGCAAATCAATTAGGGTTTATGATTCGATTTTCTGTGTCTACATAAGCAACTTTCAGTTAAATCGTGGTATAATGAATGTACCAGGATGATAGTTTGACGAGGATGAATCAAGGAGGAAGCGCAACTGATACTCTAACCACGGTGGAGGCAAATTCAGTTGAGGTTCGAACGCCTATCTTCAATTCTATATTGCTTTGATTGTTCTGGTTTTCCTTTTATTTATTTTAAATTTACAATGTTTGTGGTTGCTCTATATATGTTATCTTCGTGGTATTAGCTTATTCTGAACTTAATTCGTGGACTTTGTCTTTGATGCAATTTTAGATTTGCCAAAACAAGCTTGAATGTTTAAAAGCTTGAATTTAGTGCTCCTAGATGTTTACGATGTGTGGTATTTACATATGAATTTTTGAACGGTAGTGTAATTGAAAAAAAAAAAAAAAGAAAGGAATGACAGGATAGGGTTAATCTCTTGGATATGATGTACAGGAAACAAGGTTTGATCTTTCTTCTATAATCCAATTTTTATTCTTTCCAGGGTACATTAGAGAGCATTAACAGTTCCTCCCTTTTTGGTTGCTAAAGCCATGATTTGTAATAAGTATGCCATTGTTGTGACTGGTACTAATGGGAGTTTGGGCACCTACTTTGGGTGATATATTTAATCTTTTTTTCTAGGAAAGAGTGTTCAGGCGTTAAGTTGACCTTTTAATTGGATTAACATACAGTTCAGGAACTTTTCATGATACAGTGAAAGTTATAATTTTTTTTTGGGGTGGGGGAGGGGGAAGGAAGTGGTGCAAGGACGCTTTCATTCGTCAGGGTAATTCTGTTGTTCAAATTTGAGTCTGTGATGATGTATGTCTCAACACTTTAGGCATCTTTGTTACTTTTATTTATTTATTATTACTTTTATATAAATGCAATTCTGCTTGCAATGCTTTGCGCAATCTTTTTGTAACTATCTTTACTTCTCAAATACAAGAACCAGTGTATTGCATGACCCAGAATTACTACGAGAGATGTTATCTGGTATTAGTACGAGGAATTTCTGGAAATAGATGCTCTTTTGATGGTTTTCTTAGCAATGGAATAGAGTCAAAAGGTTATATTTACCGAATACAAAAAGCAGAGAGGCATTACAAGCTATAAATAATATTCCAAAAGAAATGTAAACATTTGCTAGAGAGGAATTACAAGCTATAAATAACATTCCAAAAGAAATGAAAACATTATGGGGAAAACGATTCTTTGAGGAGATTAAGAAAGGATCAGTGGCAAATAGCAGGATTCCAATGTTTTAGGCATCTTTCATGAGCAGAAGTTTTCATCACATGTAATTGAGATATTATTTGGATGATGCATTGGATTATTGAGATTTTGTTTCAAATTTTTTTTGGGAATTTAATTGATACTTTCTTAGACAAATTATAGTAACTTGACCTCTAAAACTTATATCTACTAAAATGGAGAAAGTGGAGGAACTCCACTCTATAGTATATTGTCCAACTTGGTAAGCACTCCTTTGCTTTACATATATGTATGATTTATAGGGTTAAGATAACTAATTTACGCTGACTATATTTCTGCAGCCATGTTTGTTACTCGTCCAAAGTAAATCTTGGCACAATGTGGATATTTTGGTTTGTGGCTAATCTGAACATTCTTTTGTTTGTCAGAAATATCAATTCACCGATCCAAGTCAACCTCACACGGCTTCCTATTACGCCCCCACTGGGTCTTTAGCAAACTCATGGACTAACCATGGGGCTCCTAGTTATTCAACAGAAAATGGTGCCCTTTTCAACTCAGGTTACCATAGTGACCAACAAGCGAATTTGACCTCAAGGAGCGCCCAAGATGGGTTAAATACAACCCCTGTTGCTTCCACCTCAAGTTCAGGATCAGCAAATGTACCACAAGACTATAGTAGTTATGCTACTTATCCGAGTACTGATCCGTATGGATATGGAAATACAGGATATGCAGCTTACTATAGTGGCTATCAGCAGCAAACTAGTCAACCATACCAACAGCCTGTAGGAGCATATCAAAACTCAGGTGCTCCTTATCAGCCTCTTTCCTCATTTCAGAATACAGGGTCTTATGCTGGATCTGCAAGTTATTCAAGCACTTACTACAATCCTGGTGATTATCAGACATCTGGAGGTTACCAGAGTAGCACTTACAGTAATCAGAATCAGACCAACTATTGGAATGGAGGGCAGTATGCTGCATACACATCTCATCAGTATCCAAGCTACACTCCTGATTCGAGTGCATCGTATAGTTCCACCAGTGCTCCTGCAGCTTCGCAATATGCTGAGCACTACAAGCAATGGACAGACTATTACAATCAAACACAAACAGAAGTAAGCTGTGCTCCTGGAACAGAAAATGTTTCTGTTTCTGGTGCATCTACGCTAAGTTGTCCTGTTCCTGGCGTACCTGGTGGGTATGCAACTTCAAGCATTCAGCAGCCGCCTGCCCCTTATCCTTCACCTTGGATGTCCCAATCTACTTCATCTGAATTGTCTTCAAACCAGGTTTCTTTTGTTTTGTTATCAGTGATTAACTAAAAGTTGCTCTTCCACGTTTTGAATACATGGGCCTTTTTGAATGAGGATATGGGAAACATACACAGTAATTTGGGTTAATCATTCAAGAGTTATTGATAAAAACTGTGCTTTTTTTAGCTGGGTTTGGTAATAGTACCCAATGCCGCTTCTATTTGGGGGTTACAGTCTAATCTGTGATACAAGTAATATAAATTGTTTGAGGGGAAGAATGAGTTTGTATTTTCTTTGTTTTGCAATGTTAAATTAGTATATTTTCTCTGCAACAGTTCGGTATCTGATCATGCTTAAATTTGTGAGTTCTTTACTAAAGGTTGCCAGTAAAATTCCCCTTTTGTTTTGTTTGGTGTAAAATTATCATGTATTCTTTTCCTACTCGGTCAAGATGCAAAAAGATATGTTTTTATCACCAGTATACTTCTACCATTGGGTAAGTGATGGGGTACAAGCTAATTGACATTTGCCCGTATCATCATATCCTGACTTGCTTCTATGGTTTTCCTTTTCAGTCTGGTGTAGTGAGTGGGGGAGTCCATGATGGATACTGGAAACCTGGTACTGAAAATTATCCTAATCAATATTCCAACACGCAACAGCATATTCAAATGCCCTTAGAAACAAGTTCCACTTATGAAAACTTTCAGAATCAACAAAATTCTTCATCAGCTCAACAGTTCACTTCACCTTATCCCTCATCTCATCAAGTTCCCCAAAGTTATCAATCATCCTTGCAACCTTTAACACAAAATGTTTCACCACTTGATTCACACAGAGGAAGCAAACTGCAAATTCCAACAAATCCAAGAATTGCTTCAAACTTGCCCCTGACTGTGTCCAAAACCGAGAAGGATGCCCCTGCTAGTGGTGGTACTCTGAAGCCAGCCTATATTAGTGTCTCACTGCAAAAGCCAAATGACAGAGCGCCAACTCATGATATTGCTGCTGATTCTATACTAAAGGTCGAGTTTTCTTCATTTAAACTTTATATTCTTTTGGGCATTGGTTTCCTTGTAAATTTGATATGTGATTCAAAATGCTATTACCTTGAACTGCCATCTTGGACTGCCTTTTGTGCTAATGCAGTGTTGATGCTCTTTTTATCTCAATCTGATTATTTAAAAACTTGTTATGCATTTTCAACATTAAGATGTTTAGAAATTTGTGGAATTTTTGTTTTATTATGATAAAAATTGTTTCTAAATGTCCGTTTGAAGATTAAGAATGCCATAAATTTGCATATTCATACTGATGTAAGTTCCTATTTCTTGGAGAGTTGCTTTGTTAATGGCTATAATAGAAGGTCTAGGTATTATACAAAGATGTTGAGATTGTTGAGTAGTTATAGTCTGGAATAGAATTTTGTACATTTATTTTTCCTTTTTTTTTTTGGGTGGGAGGTTGCAATGCCGGAAAAAGGGTTGAACTTGATGCTTTTGTATGTTTTAAATGGTGCACTATTATTGAATCAGAGGAGTATAAAATGTTAATAGCATTCGTGCCTTAATTTCCATATATTCTGTCTGCTTATATGGGGAAAGAATGGAGGCATGGATATGGGCTGGGATGGATGAATAGTTCCTCACTAATTGAGTTGCAGTTTGGTGTGATGAGAAAAATTATCCGTTAACTGGTGATTGCAATTAGAAATTTACAGTTCTCTATCCTTGGCTTTTCAGGAGCCTAGTTTCTTTGGGGAGAAAGTGACTGAAATTGGCTGTCTATAAGTTTGGATATATCTTTGTTTATGCAATAGAAACCTCCAATTTTAGCAGCTTGTTCGTGTTTGTGTGGCTACTTTGATATTCTGAGTTTCTGAATTCCTCTGTTCCTTGCTTTTGCTTGTGGCTTTTAATGGCTGTAAAATTTTAAATCACAATGATCCAAAAAATATACGTTGAAGAATGTAGATTGAACCCTTGCTAATGGTTAGATTCACTGAAGCTCATTAACAGCCAAGGGGGGAACCAGGGGGTTGGCATGGTGGTGTCCACCCATCCCCCTCAAACCAACAATTTTAAAAATCTTTTATAAGGATGATTCTTTTTTAGGCTTGTCAACCATTTTGAAACTTTTTCTTTATATAGATTCTCACCCCTGCAAAGATAAAGGTCCATTTCTTCTATGTAATAACAACAATACGTTTTCCTCCTTTTTTCTTGAAAGGTATGTGTTTAGGAATTGAGATGCATGCTTGATAGGGTATATATGTATTACTGAGACTGAGTTGCATGATAAAGATGTTAGGTTCTTCACTTTAAGTTCATTTTTAGTAGCTTCCGTGGAGCCTTAGTTTATTGGATGATTTACATCTTTTTTGTCCATTTAATTTTTATTATTGTTACTGTAAGTATTATTATATGACATTGAAGTGAGTCTTATGAAGTCTTTGCACTTGATTATAAAGTTTTGGGTCTAATTTATCGAGCACACCAATGATTGCAAGTTCTTTTACCTGCAGCCTGGTATGTTTCCCAAGTCATTGCGTGGTTATGTTGAGAGAGCGTTGGCCCGTTGTAAGGGTGATGGACAAATGGCGGCATCTCAAGTTGTCCTGAAAGAGGTAAGCAACGTGTCATTTCTATCCCTGTACATAACAGAAATTATCACTGGTTATTGCTCTACTTAGTCAAAGTTTGAATACAGAGTGGCCCATGTCATGTTCAGGCACTGATATGATAGATATGATGTCTCACTATTTTACTGGATGGAGTTTTTAATTATGAAGTTAACTCTGATGTGTTTAGAAGGTGGTAAAAGAGCTTACCCACCCTGGCTGGTCTTCTGGTCATTTGGCATGATGCATGAACAGCAGATCAGTTTAGTTGGTGTCTTGGTAAATATAAAAAAGCATGTTACGAAAGTTTCTATTTTCTAAATTCATCAACTGGAAATGAAGCCATTGCAAATGAAGAAAATTACATCTAGAACATTCTCCACCTAGCTCATTTGCTCTAAAGTTTTCTTTCCGTTCCAAGTTATGTATTACTTCTACTTGCGATAATATTTTTGTGATAGTCGAGAATGTTATATACTAAATTGGGTAGAAAGTGAAAAAGTGAGTCTAAACTTTATTCTGAATATGTTGTAGGTATGGCCAGCAGCATTTTTATGTGTACAAAATAGTTAAGAAAGTTTTTTTTTATATTTCTTATTTGCAGTTTATTGTTATATATTTGTCTTGAGCTTGCCAGAGTTGTATATTTTATATATCAAGGCTCTATTATCTTGAGTAGTAATTCCTATTATGCTTTACTACTGATTTATTTTTGTATCTTTGGCTTATTTTAATCATCAGATCATCACAAAGGCAACAGCTGATGGCACTCTTTACACAAGAGATTGGGACATTGAGCCTCTTTTCCCACTGCCAACTGCAGATATGGTGAAGAAGGAGTATGCTTCTTTTTCCTTCTTTTGTCAAAGACAAATAAACTGCAATCAAGCAAAAACAAGAAACATGCTGAACACCTTATTATCTTTGCAAATTGCATCTGACCTTCTCTTTTAGATGACACGATCATTAATGGTTGATGTGTTCGTAAAATCTTGAGTGTTTGGCTTCTCTTAATTTCCCTTGGCATGGGCCATTGTTCATACTTTCTAGCATTGTTACTCTGGTAAATTTACTAATTGTATTCTGCTTTATAGAGAACCGTTGCACTCTACTCCAACTTCTGGGCAAAAGAGTAAACGAAGTCCTAGCAGGAGATCAAAAAGCAGGTGGGAACCTGTATCGGAGGAAAAGCCTGACAAACCTGTAGCCGGTACTCATGAATCTGTAAAATTCAGTGGTTGGAACAAACGGGTAAAGTTCTCCTTTCTCTTTAGCTGGAAGCATCTTGTTCCCCAGAAATTCCCCTGCAGCTTACAAAACACACTTGTGTACGTGCGTTTGTGCTTCTTAATGAGTTGGGTTAAGGACAAGAGGTCTTAAATAATCAGCAGGCTAATGTGCTAAATTTAACAAGAAACATATGGAACTGGACCAAAATAAAATAAAATAAAATGTCGTTTCCTTTTCTGATCAAATGATTATGAATAAAACTTTCGAACAGGGGTAGCGATTATATATTACAAAAATTGGAAATTTTGTAATGAGAATTAACCAAAGTTTTTTCAGGAACAGTTTTCTGCATTATTTGGAGTCACCTACCATGAATCTCTGCCTGACATGTTTGCGGGGAAAAATGCTTTAACTGGCCCACTTGATGCTTGCACTTGTGTGTTGTTATGGAGTTTATCATAAGAATCTGATGTAGGATGTTTTTTTTTGCTGCAGTTTACCAGTGGAAAATTAGAGAACAAGGAGGATCATACAAGTCCCGCTTCAGCAGGCCAGAAGAGCTTCAATAGAAATGTCCTGAGGCCTGCTAAGAGGCCTCGTCTTAGTGATGGTGTAAATGGTGCTGATAATGCTGAGGCATCCAGTGATAGTGATAAGGAGCAAAATTTAACTGCTTACTACTCTGCTGCTGTAGCACTTGCAGATACACCAGAGGAAAGAAAGAGAAGGGAAAATCGTTCAAAACGTTTTGAAAAGGGACATGGTAATCGAGGAGAAGCTAATCATTTTAGGCAACAAAATGCTGGTGCTCGCAATTTGTACACCAGACGGGCCAGTGCATTAGTGCTTAGTAAGAACTTTGAGGACAGCGGTAGCAAGGCTGTTGAAGATATTGATTGGGATGCCCTTACTGTCAAAGGAACCTGTCAGGAAATTGAGAAGCGTTATCTGCGCCTCACTTCAGCACCTGATCCTGCCACGGTAAACATTCAAAATTAGGTTTAGAATTCAAAGTGGAATCATTAGCATGTTTAGGTTTTCGTTCATTTCTTAATTCAAAGTGATGTAACGTTTGCAGGTGAGACCAGAAGAAGTGTTGGAAAAAGCCCTGCTCATGGTTCAAAGTTCTGATAAGAATTATCTTTATAAATGTGATCAGTTGAAATCTATAAGGCAAGATTTAACTGTACAGCGCATACGCAATGAGCTAACAGTGAAGGTATCTTTCTTTTGCATCATTACTTGTGCCTACATTTCACTTCTTTGTTCATTTTAGAAAAATAATAAAATTCGAAGGTTATAAACTTGTCTAATTTCAAATTCTCCCCGAACACATATCTCCCCCACTTTCTTGTACTTCGGTTTTTTAAAATAGAGTTTTCAGCACATTGTTATGATACTAATGCCATAATGATCTGCTTCAGGTGTATGAAACTCATGCTCGTCTGGCTATAGAAGTTGGAGATTTGCCGGAGTATAATCAGGTTGGTTCTTGTCTATTCAATAACAATCTGGGCAGGGTGTTGTTTTATGAGATTGATAGTCTACTTTTCCTGATTTTCTTTGATCTACTAAGACTGTTTGAATTGGGGTTACTTAAACCAATATGATGCTGGCTTGGAGGTGGTCTAGTTACTTTCTAATATAGGTAATTTGGTTAATTGGTACCACCTTTTTATATTGATGCTTAACCAAGGGAACTAATCGATGAAAACAGAACGTGACAAGGGTGGTTTCCTGCACTTGAAGGGGTTTTTAGTTGGTTCATTTGTCATGCTCGCAAGTTGTCTGTAGATGACTCCAGAAAACCCATTGTTAAATTTATCTTCAAGTATGAAGTAAAAGCGTATGAAGAGTTATACTGCTCTTCTATTCTTTTACTTGTTTATGGTTTAATTATATTTGAGCTACACTGTTTTCCTATTTCTATTATACCCTAACTTTCTAATTTTCAAGTGAACTGAATTAATCAGGATTCAAGGCTTTGTAGTATTTGGAAATGTGTCATAGCTTCTTGAAGTTTTTTATTTTTGTTTTTCTCTGCTTTTGCAGTGTCAATCCCAGTTGAAAACGCTTTATGCTGAAGGAATTAGGGGATGCGACATGGAATTTGCTGCATACAATCTACTCTGTGTAATCTTACACTCAAAGAATAACAGGGATCTACTATCTGCAATGTCAAGGTTATTTACCTTACCTTGAATTAGAAATGTCTTGTTTTTTTATCCGTCGGCAGTGAATTATAGGCTTTCCTTCTTATCATGTAGCTAGCAATGGGTTTCCATATTTGCCACCCGTTATGACATGCGATATCATACTTCTAACTTCCTAAAATTCTTGTTGTTTCCACTTGATCGAATTCCAGATCCATTAGTCAGTTCGTAACTCAAGTTGTCTTCTCTATGATATACAGTGCTTTATTATCTTATTTCATTTATTTTCCAGATTATCAGCTGAAGCTAGGAAGAATGATGCTGTGAAACATGCTCTTGCTGTTCGTTCTGCAGTGACTTCTGGAAATTATGTTCTTTTTTTCAGACTATATAAAGCTGCTCCTAATATCAGTACCTATCTAATGGGTGGGTAGATATCATATAATGTGTTTCTTCTGAGCTTCAGTTAGTCATTGATTTTTCGTTCTAAGAAAATCGGCTGACTTTGCTTTGTATTGCAGATCTTTATGTGGAAAAGATGAGATATGAAGCTCTTAAGTGTATGTCTCGTTCCTATCGTCCCACTGTTCCTGTGTATTACATTTCTCAAGTTTTAGGCTTTGCCAATGGCTTGCCTACAACTGAAGCAAGTGATGAGAAGGAAGCAGATGGAGTAGAAGAATGTGTTGAATGGTTGAAGGCTCATGGCGCATGTCTTACTAAGGAAACTTCTGGAGAGATGCTACTTGACACAAAGGTACATATCTCCATATCCTAGTGCAGTTTTAGGACTTAGATTTTGTACCTTATGAGTAAACTGGCTATCTTTTAGTGCTTATTTTGGAAAGTTCTGTTCTTTTTAAGGGTGATGTGAATCTCTTGAACCATAGATCTGATAGTGGAGTAAAAATTTTCAAAGAGTAGGAGCAGTCATTTGTGTAACATAATTGAAAGCAAATTTCACCGAAAGCAAATCTTGTTTGGGCCTTGGATCTTCTCCTTTTTCTTCTTGCTCCTTGTGCTGGATTGTTTATCTCTTCTTTCTGTGTCGTCTTAATTCCCGGGTTGTTCACCTAGTGGATGTGCAAGAGCCTAATAGTATTTTGGCTGGTTATTCCCTTCTAAACACCTCTCAACTTTTGGATTTTTTACAAGTTCATAATCAATATCTTGACGCCTATACATATATGTGCTTCTATTGTTTTCAATCGGTTAAACCCTTCCGCTGCTATCCACGAGCTATTATATTTGACACCATTGGCTACCATTATTGCTTTTCGTGTTTGATTTCAGTGATTCTTTAATACTAAAATTCAATCAAATTCTGAATTTGCAGGCATCCATGTCAACTATCTTCATGCCAGAACCTGACGATGCTGTTTCTCATGGAGATGCAAGTCTTGCAGTCGACGACTTTTTGGCACGAAATCCAAGTATAAGTTAATTTTGTAAAATTATTTTTGCTCAAGGATCTAACGAACCAGTGAAAGGGGACAATTCTACCCAGAAAACCCGAAAAGGTTTCTTTTGCAGAACATCAAGCCGATTCCCGGATGGTTGCAAACTGTATGTTGTGAGGAATTTTGTGCATTGAAACAGAAGAAGAAGAAGAACTAAAAGAGTCCCCATTGAAGTGCATTTTTGTTTAGTGATGGGGTGCCAAAACTCGAAAGAGTTTGCCGATAGATGTTTGTTCTTAGGAGATGCATTATTCTTTTTATTGATAACACGGAATTATTATAGATGTATATTGAAAAAATGGCAACAAAATAAGCCATAGCAATTAAGAAAGTACTTTGTGTTTTGGTTTTCTGATCATAATATGGCTTAACTTTTTGCTACAGCAGCTGCTGATGAATTATGCTTCATCTTGAGGCCCCCAATCGATTCCAGCTTTCCTCTATGTGACTTAAGTTCAAATATTGCTCCATGTTTGATCACTATTTCTAGAGACTTTGAAGAGTTTTTGATTCAAATAGAGATTAGTTTCAAATATGTTACTACTTAAAAAAGTAAAAGTGTTATGTGTGCATATGAATTTATTCAAGATATCGTATGGTCAGGTATGTGAGTTGTATATCGTATGACTAGGTATACGTGTTAAGTGAGACCCAATTAATTCATATGAAGGTTAATTTGAATGTATAATGAATTAAAAATATCTTGTATATACATACAAATTTATTCAAGTGCGCGAGTGCAAACTCACCTGGGATATATAACTCCAGATACCTCGACATAATCGGACCAGAAAAAAAAATACCAATTGTCTCTACATAATTTATACTACTTTTTTTACTTTATTCAAAATTAAATTTTTATTAAATTTTTACCTCAAAATACTGAGTATGCATGAAAGAAATCACTTTCACAACTGAATTCCATCAGTAAAATATTTTTGGTAAAAATATAATGAAGGATCGTAATTAAGTGATTATTTCAAAAAAAGGGAAAATTCGTTTCAAATTTATGGTTTTACAATTTCGTTTTGGGATAAATACAACATTAAGCGGTAAAATCATCTATTCATCAGCTGGTGATGATCTTGGCCAAACGCTAACCTTCTCTTTCTCATACTTAACATACAATGCCGAAGCGGCAGCCATGAAATAGATCTGAATCAAAACAATAGCCGGTGTATGGTAATTTATCACCCCCTTTCCCGTCGCCAATTCAACCAATATCAAAGCCGTTAATCCAACAAGCGCAATTCGACCATTAATCCTCTCTGAATAAGGAGAAAACCCTAATTCCACATTTAATCCCTCGGAAACTGGCTGTTTCAGCGGCACCGGGGGTAAAAATATACCGGCGGAGCCGGAACTTCCTTTCTTACCTCCTCCTTTCTTAGTCTTTCGAACTTCTGATTTCTTACCCTGCCCGCTTCGGTATCGGAGACGGATCTGAGATAGACGGCTATCGAAGTTGTCTTGGTCGGAATTGGAGGTTTCCGTTCGGATCTGATCAGATTCGGAGGAGGAAGATGACGAGTCCGACGAGTCTTCGTTTCCGGTGGTGGCTCGACAAATGGTGAAGGAAAGTTGCGGAACCTTGAGAGGAGCGGAAGAACGCGGAGACAAGGAGGAGAATAATGCGTTTGGATTAGAGAGTTGGAGAGTGGAGTATGGAGCAGTCGCCATTTCTGTTTCCTTGCTTGCTTGTTTCTTGGGTTTGGGATAAAAGAGTATTTTTCTATGGTTGTGCATTTTTCTGGCCTCTGATTATTTGGAAAACCAGAGTAGCTGTGGAGCAAGAAAGGCCAACAATAACATTTTTGTTTTCCCCAAAAAAACTATACTTTTACATAGGAGTAGAAAAGATAATTCGAAAATTAATAAGGATAACTTGAAAATATTTCATTTTAAATATAAAATTCTCTTTACAAACATTCTTTCTGACCTCTCTCCCCTGAAGAATTACTGCAAGAAAATGTTGTTTTGAAGTAAGAAAATCGATTGAATTTTCCTTTCAATTTCAGGAACACTTTCACCCAGATGGGCAAATATTTTTGGCCACTTTCGCCCATCTGGACAAAATTTTCAAGCCCAGACAGGCGAAAGTAATCCAGAATTTTTGCCCATTTGGGCGAAAGTGCTCTTGGATTTATTTTGTTTGATAAATTTAGTTTTAATTTTTTTTGTAATGCTAATATTTTCATTTTACATTAACAAACTGATGAAAATCCAAATACGTTTGAAAAATTTTTAGAACCGGAAGAATATATTGATCTTGGACATTTATTCACAACGAACAGAATTTTTAGTTCCAAAGATGAGTTGGTCGACTGGGTAAAACAAATTGCAATGAAAGCCAATACATATTTAATCATAAATCAGTATTAGAGATAAAAAATAGCTGACCATCAACCTTATGTCACATTGGCTTGCGAGCGCGGAGTGGTAGTTAAAAAGTATACGAAACCAGTAGTTGACGATGAGGAAGAAGAAATTTCAATAAAAAGATGGGGACCTTATAGGACCAAAAAATGTGGCTGCTTATTTAAACTAAAGGGAGAGCAAATGGCAACAAGCGAAAATTTGCAATTGTTCATGTACAACGAGAGACAACCATAAAATAGCTGTTTACCGTCACAGTCATGCTCAGGCTGCAAGACTTACGGAGGAGCAGTTGTAACAGACTGAGCAGTTCAGGAAAAGTTATGTATCGCCTCATAATATCTTACGATTTTTCGATAATAAGACGTTGGTTGTACAGTTAAGTAAGTTAGAAGAGAATTATTTTTAATACTTTATTAAAATATTTTAGATATATTTTTCTTCCGTTAATAAGAAGAATTTTTTGATGTATGTAGTGCTTAGAAAATTGACAATGTTGTTGCGAAGATTAAGAAGAACCGGATGCAGGAAAGAAACACGGTAGATGAAGTTCTCTACCTAAGTGCACAAACGGGTTACATGGTCTTCTATAGAAACCGTGAGGAGAGCAACATACTTAGTGATATTGTTGTTGCACACCCAACATCGATTGCAATGATTTAAACGTGGCCATATGTATTGATAATGGATACCACGTATAAAATGAACAAGTAAGTACTCTAGTGGATCATTGCATTATTAAAGCTCTTTATTAATTTATCTGCATAAACATTTAAATTCATTAACTACTCTAGATGATCATTGCTTTTTAATAATTTTTTTTAATAAGTAGTTTAAAATATTTTGAAGTCTGTTTAAAATAGTTGTCAATTTTAATCATTAATTTTCCCCTTTATTTTTTAATTAAGGTACAATATGCTACTATTGGAAGCTGTAGGGATGACTCCGATAGAAAAGAACTTCACAGTGACAACAGCTTTTATGTGCAATGAACAGGGTACGACATACAAATGAGTTCTTCAACAAATCAAGCACTTATATGTTACATTTGTTATGTCAAATGGGCACGGTTCAATTCTCAATGAAGGTGAGCCACTAGTGATTCTTACCGATACGGAAAGCGGACTAATGCCGATTATTGATGATGTGTTCAGAAATTCATATAATATATTATGTAGAAGACACATCGATCAGAATGTGTTGGCAAAGTTGACAAAGATGGTTAAAGACGAAAAGGTGGCACAACGGTTCGTGAATGGGTCGTGGAACAAATTAATAAATGAAATCAATGAGGAGGAATATTAGAGAAAGTTGGAAGTATTGAAGAGTAAGTGGCAAAGTAGGCAAGACTTTCTACATTACCTGTTTACTACATGGTTGAATCTATTTATGCATAAATTTTGCAGGGTTTGGATATCTCAAGTGTTGTATTTGGGTGCTGAGACAACGAACAGTGCTGAGAGTAAACATTCGGTGTTGAAACTATGGCTATCAACGTATCATGGTGATTTGGACACCGTGTTTCTTAATATCGATTCTCTCATCGAAGGTTCATTGGAAATTTCTAAACTTAAAGAGAAGTTTGCCGCGAAGAGTAATGCCATATTGAAAAATATAAGTAATAAAATCAGTCATTTGGATTTGAAGAAGATATGGCTGGAGATAAAGAAAGCAGGCGGGATGGTCGAAGACCCGGAAAGTAAGTGCCTGCATTATTTAAGGAAGTTGCACGGTCATCGTGTGCATGTGAATTGGTTCATAGGTGTCAATATTTAATTCTAATCTAGTTGGAAGATGTTTATATTTTTTGGAGAAAACTATAAAGTTGTGCTGATATTCTTGATGTACACGAGAGAGACATGGATTCTGAGATGCGTGATCTCACCTTAATGCTAGAGGAAATTAGTACCGGTCCAATTTCTAAGGTCCGGGAAGTGCGTCGCCTCATCAAAGGTGTTATATGTCCAGTGTTGCCCGAAGATTCTCGTCCTTCGTTGACAAACCCACCAGAAATCGCAGTTACAAAGGTACGACGGAAGACCTGTCCCGATAGCCAATAAACGAACCTGTGCATCTGTAAGTTTCCACCCTGTGAGTGCCATGTAACGCGATCGGCACTTCAATGAACCACGATCCTGAAGATAAAGCAAATAAATTTAGCAAATTTATTACCGTTACATAATAAATCCTAAACTATTTATATAAATATAAATATTTGACAAATTAAAAAATAAAAACAACAATATTAACATGTAACTTTAAGATAAAGATATGCACCTGTCCACGCCATATCGAGCCTCGACATGTCTACCGTATTATGGGATGAACTCCGGGTCAACAGGACCTCCATCTGCTGGGCCAGTCTAAAACTTGACTTTCTTCCTCCTCTGAGTTGGAGCTGGAACTTCACGAGCCACATCGGGTCTTTTGTTACAAGACCCAGAAATCTTACTTATCATCGATATAAAGCTTCCGGTTACCCTTTCCCTTTCTCGTGATGAGGATGCCCGTCGGATCCACTAGCATGTATCACATGTGCCACAGGCACGGGCTGCTCTTCATCACCAGCATCCTCACCCTCATCCTGATCATCATCACCACCGTCACCATCATCATCACCTCCCTCATCCGCATCTCCCTCAATATGTAGGGCCTGGACCCTGTCATGCTCCTCGCCAAGCCCCCTATTACCCTCACAAACCTATCTACAGGCCTCCCTATGTAAGGTTCAAAAGATGAAATACCGAAATCAGCATGTGAAATACCCATGTGTGCAGCATGAAGAATCATGAGGGGGGGCGCCAACCATCTGATAAAAAAACTCTACCCCTATGTGCCTTGGCTGACCACTAAACTCCAGTATAGGCTTCTGGGCTGTAGATCTATATGGTATGCGCGGTCGTATGGTGGGAGCATGTAAGTAGAGATTATATACTGTGTCTGGGGGGTGTGAAGGTCCGGGATATGCAGATTCATATGCCTCATATGGCATAGGAGTGTAAGACAGATGTGGTTGGAGGGGAGGTCGAGATCTAAAAAAGTACGGCCTGTGGTTGGATAGAAGACCTGGATGAACCTGTTCCATGATGGAAACCAGGTGCAAGAGGGGTAGGAGTAGCGGGGAGATCGGAGGTACTATGTCGCCCCCTAGTACCTCTAGATAAAGTTGTAACAGTGCGACCATGAACTCTATCGGTCCTGTCTGTGACAGGACCATGATCATCATCGCCTCTACGTCCGCATGGTCGAACCATCTATTATGTATTCAAACTAATTAATAGCTGTTCATCATATATTTCAATATTTACTTTAACATATATTATTATTTTATTATTTATTATTATCGAGATCTGTTATTTCAGTTCTACTATTTCTTTCATACTATTATAATCCATCACTAATATTCTTTAGTAATACTTAATAATTTATATATTATTCGATCTTATCTCCTAAACCGTAAACCTAAGGCCAATAACAATGATGAATTCAAATTAAAATTCAAATAGTTTTGTAATTACATAACACATTTTCTTATTAAACACATAATTACATTTACTCTATATAGACAAAAATTAAATAACATTTGAAATAATATTTATTATTACTTTCTTATCATATAAAATATTTTAAACAACTAGTCACATCCATTCTACATATACAAAATTAATTAACAATTCAAATAATCATTTATGAGCAAAAAAAAAAAAATGATAATAAAAAAAATCAAAATTTTCATGCACTTTCGCCAGGGCTGGACGAAAGTGCCGGTAACCTTTCGTCTGGGCCTGCGAAAGGGTTGGTCAACTTTCGTTCGGCCCGACGAAAGTCACCAGGCTCTTTCACCGGCCCGAGCAAAAGTGATATTTTCGGCAGAAAAAAAAATTTAAGTTTAAAAGTACAATTTTTTCAAATTAAAGGCATATTTTCATGATCTAAACTGATAAATTTGTAAATAAAAGAGAATAGATGAATAACTAACTTTCTTTTTTAAATTTTGACAGTCGGATCTTCCTAAATTTGAGATTAAAGTGAATAGTCCTAGAGAGCGTTTAGGGAAATTTTTTTAAAGAGAGGAAGTTTTTAGTTGAAAATGAAAATTTTTGAATTTTTTCGAGTTATCCAAATAGAAACCCGAGTTGCCTTTATTGACCCCCTTTTTTATAAATGATGAGAACTTTTTTCGAACATAAATTTTGTAAAAAACGTGATGATTATAGCACACAAATTCGGGCTTTAAAAGAAAAGAGATACTTTATTTGGTTTATTTATACAACATGAAAAACATTCATAATTGTTTTGAGCAATTTTTTGGAGAATTTTTTTTTGGATATAAATTTTGTAAAAAAAAACGGATGATTAGCACATAAATTCGGGCTTTAAAAGAAAAGTGATACTTTGTTTGGTTTATTTATACAAAATAAAAAACATTCAAAATCGTTTTGAGCAATTTTTTAGATAACTTTTTTTTTTGGGACCTAACTTTTGTAAAAAACGTGATGACTAGCACACGAATTCGGGCTTTAAAAGGAAATTCATACTCTTTTTGTTTATTTATACAACATGAAAAACATTCAAAATCGTTTTGAGCGATTTTTTAGAGAACTTCTTTTCGAACCTAAATTTTGTAAAAACCGTGATGATTAGCACACAAATTCAGGCTTTAATCGGAATGTGATACTTAGTTCTATGTAATTTTACAACATGAAAAACATTCGGAATCGTTTTGAGCAATTTTTTGGAGAACTTTTTTTCGGACCTTAATTTTGTAAAAAATGTGATGATTAGCACACGATTACATATTAATCAATATTCGATTGATTGGTCTAAGGTTATCGACAAAAAAGATTACATTTTTTCCTTTCCTTAGGGGAGATTTGGATTCTCAGTACGACAGTCAGTACAATAATAGTCCTATCCCAGTAGCGGCAAGAATTTACTTGAGCTTTAATGGGAATGTGATACATCGCTCAGTGTATTTATACAACATGAAAAATATTCTGAATCGTTTTGAGTAATTTTGTGGAGATATATTTTTGGGACCTAAATTTTGTAAAAAACATGATGATTAGCACTCGAATTCGGATTTTAATGGAAAATTGATACTTCGTTTGGTTTATTTATACAACATGAAAAACATTCAGAATTGTTTTGAGTAATTTTTTGGAGAAATTTTTTTCGGACCTAAATTTTGTAAAAAACGTGATGATTAGAACACGAATTAAGACTTTAATAGGAAAGTGATAATTTGTTTGCTTTATTTATACAACATGAAAAACATTCAGAATGGTTCTAAGCAAATTTGTGGAAACTTTTTTTGCGACCTAATTTTTGTAAAAAACGTGATGATTAGCACGTGAATTCGGGCTTTAATGGGAATGTGATACTTTGTTTTGTGCATTTATACAACATAAAAACATTTAGAATCGTTTTGAGCAATTTTTCGAAGAAATTTTTTTCGAATCTAAATTATGTAAAAAACATGATGATAAGCACACAAATATGAGTTTTAATTCGAAAGTGATACTTCGTTTTGTTCATTTATACAACATGGAAAGCATTTTGAATCGTTTTGAGTAATTTTGTTGAGAACTTTTTCTCGGAACTAAATTTTGTAAAAAACGTGATTATTAGCACACAAATTCAGGCTTTAATGGGAAAGTGATACTTCGTTTGGTTTATTTATACAACATGAAAAGTATTGTAAATCGTTTTTAGCAATTTTTTGTAGAAATTTTTTTCGGACCTAAATTTTGTAAAAACGTGATAATTAGCACACGAATTCGGGCTTTAACGTGAAAGTGGTACTTATTTGGTGTATTTGTACAACATGAAAAAATTCAAAATCGTGCTGAGAAATTTTTTGGAAAACTTTTTTTCGACCCTAAATTTTGTTAAAACCGTGAAGATTAGTACACCAATTCGGGCTTTAATGGAAAAATGATACTTCGTTTGGTTTATTTATACAACATGAAAAATATTCAGAATCGTTTTGAACAATTTTTTGGAAATCTTTTTTTCGGACCAAAATTTCGTAAAAAAACATGATGATTAGCACACGAATTCGGGCTTTAATGGGAATGTGATACTTCGTTTTGTGTATTTGTATAATATGAAAAATATTCAGAATCATTTTGAGCAATTTTTTGGAGAACTTTTTTTAGGACGTAAATTTCGTAAAAAGCTTGATGATTAGCACAAGAATTCGCACTTTAATCGGAATGTGATACTTCATTTTGTGTAGTTTTACAACATGAAAAACATTTGGAATCATTTTGAGCAATTTTTGGAGAACCTTTTTTTTTAACCTATTTTGTAAAAAAAGTGATGATTAGCACACGAATTCAGGCTTTAAGGGGAAATTGATACTTCGTTTGGTTTATTTATACAATATGAAAAACATTCAGAATCGTTTTGAGCAATTTTTTGGAGAACTTGTTTTCGTAACTAAATTTTGAAAAAAACGTGATGATTAACAAACGAATTCGAGTTTTAATTTGAAATCGATATTTCGTTTTATGTATCTATACGAAATGAAAAACATTTAGAATCGTTTTGAGCAATTTTTTGGTGAACTTTTTTTCGGACCTAAATTTTGAAAAACGTGATGATTATCGCACGAAATCGGGTGTTAATGGGAAAGTGATACTTCATTTGGTCTATTTATATAAATGAAAAGCATTCAAAATCATTTTGTACAATTTTTTGTAAAACTTTTTTTCGAACCTTAAATTTACAAAAAACGGGATGATTAGAACATTAATTCAGGCTTAATGGGAAAGTGATACTTCTTTTGGTGTAACTATATACATGAAAAACATTCAAAATCGCTTTGAGAAATTTTTTGGAGAAATCTTTTTAAGACCTAAATTTTGTAAAAAACGTAATGATTAGCACATGAATTACGGCTTTAATTGGAAAGTGATATTCATTTGGTTTATTTATACAACATAAAAAATATTCAGAATCATTTTGAGCAATTTTTTGGAGAGCTTGTTTTCGCAACTAAATTATGAACAATCGTGATGATTAGCACATGAATTCGGGCTTTAATTAGAAATTGATACTTAGTTTTGTGTATCTATACGACATGAAAAACATTCAGAATCGTTTTGAGCAGTTTTTTGGAAAACTATTTTTCAGACCTAAATTTTATAAAAAAAGTGATGATTTGCATACGAATTCGGCCTTTAATCGGAAAGTGATACTTCGTTTTTTGTACTTTTACAACATGAAAAACATTTAGAATCGTTTTGAGCAATTTTTTGCATAATTTTTTTTCGATTCTAAATTTTTTAAAAAACGTGATGATTAGCAAATGAATTCGGGCCTGAATGGAAAAGTGATATTTTGTTTGGTTTATTAATATGACATGGAAATTTTTGAGAAATTTTTTTGGAGAACTTTTTTTAAGACATAAATTTTGTAAAAAGCGTGATCATTAGCACACGTATTAGCGCTTTAATGGGAAATTAGTACTTCGTCTTTTTTTATGTATACAATATGAAAAACATTAATAATCGTTTTGAAAAATTTTTTTGAGAACTTTTTTCAGACCTAAATTTTATAAAAAATGTGATGATTAGCACATGAATTCGGGCCTTAATTGGAAAGTGACACTTCGTTTTTTTTATTTATACAACATGAAAAACATTCAAAATCGTTTTGAGCAATTTTTTGGAGAAAATTTTTTCGGACCTAAATATTGTAAAAAATGTATGGATTAGCACATGAATTTAGCTTTAGTGGGAAAAAGATAATTCGTTTTGTGTATTTATACAAAATGAAAAATATTTTTAATTGTTTTGAGCAATTTTTCGTAGAAATTTTTTTCGGACCTAAATTTTGTTAAAGCGTGATGATTAGCACACAAATTCGGGCTTTAATAGAAAAGTGATACTTCGTTTGGTTTATTGATACAAATGAAAAACATTCAGAACCGTTTTGAGTAAGTTTTTGGAAAAAATTTTTTCGAACCAAAATTTTTTTAGAAAACGTGATAATTAGCACACGAATTCGGGCTTTAACGTGAAAGTGGTACTTCTTTTGGTGTATTTATTCAACATGAAAAACATTTAGAATTATTTTGAGCAATTTTTGGAGAACTTTTTTTGGACCTTAATTTTGTAAAAAACTGATGATTAGCACACGAACTCGGGCTTTAATCCGAAAGTTATACTTCGTTCTGTGTATTTTTACAATATGAAAAATATTATGAATTATTTTGAGCAGTTTTTACACGAATTCGGGCTTTATTAGAAAGTGGTACCTCTTTTTGGTGTATTTGTTCAACATGAAAAATATTTAGAATCGTTTTGAGCAATTTATTGGAGAACTTTTTTTCATACCTAAATTTTGTAAAAAAACGTGATGATTAGCACACGAATTCGGGCTTTAAGGGGAAATTGATACTTCGTTTGGTTTATTTATACAATATGAAAAATATTTCAGAATCTTTTGAGCAATTTTTTTGTGAACGTTTTTTCGTACCTAAACTTTGTAAAAAACGTGATAATTAGCAAATGAATCGGGCTTTAATGGGAAAGTGATACTTCGTTTTGTTTATGTATACAACATGAAAAACATTTAGAATCGTTGTAAGCAATTTTTTGGATTTATACAATATGAAAAACATTTAGAATCATTTTGAGCATATTTTGGAAAAACCTTTTTTTTGACCTGAATTTTTAAAAACATGATGATTAGCGCACGAATTCGGGTTTTAATGAGAATGTGATACTTTGTTTTATGTATTTGTACAACATAAAAAAACATTCAGAATCGTTTTAAGCAATTTTTTACAGAACTTTTTTTGGATGTAAATTTCATAAAAAATGTGATGATTAGCACACGAATTCGGGCTTTAATTGGAATGTGATACTTCATTTTATGTATTTTTACAACATGAAAATCATTCGGAATCGTTTTGTGCAATTTTTTGGAGAATATTTTTTCGAACCTAAATTTTGTAAAAAACGTGATGATTATAACACATGAATTCAGGCTTTAGTGGGAAAGTGATACTTCGTTTGGTTTATTTATACAACATGAAAAACATCCAAAATCGTTTTGAGCAATTTTTGGAGAAATTTTTTTCGGACCCAAATTTTGCAAAAAATGTAATAATTACCAACGAATTCAAACTTTAATGTGAAATTGGTGCTTGTTTTGGTGTATTTGTTTAACATGAAAAACATTCAGAATTGTTTGGAGCAATTTTTTGAAGAAATTTTTTTTGACCTAAATTTTGTAAAAAACATGATGGTTTACACACGAATTCAGGCTTTAATGGAAAGTAATACTTCGTTTGGTGTATTTATACAACATGAAAAACATTCAAAATTATTTTGAGTAATTTTTTGGAGAACTTTTTTTTGGACCTAAATATTGTAAAAAACGTGATGATTAGCACACGAATTTGGGCTCTCAAAGGAAAGTGATACTTCGTTTGGTTATACAACATGAAACATATTCATAATCGTTTTGAGCAATTTTTTGGAAAACTTTTTTTAAGACCTAAATTTTGTAAAAAGCGTAATGATTAGCACACGAATCAGTGCTTTGATGGGAATTGATACTTCGTCTTTTTTATGTATACAATATGAAAAACATTCACAATCGTTTGAGAAATTTTTTTGAAAACTTTTTTTCGGACCTAAATTTTATAAAAAAATATGATGATTAGCACATGAATTCAGGCCTTAATGGGAAAGTTATACTTCGTTTGGTTTATTTATACAAATGGAAAACATTCAGAATCGTTTTGAGCAATTTTTTGTTTCGGACCTAAATTTTGTGAAAAAACGTAATGATCAGCACACGAATTTAGGCTTTAATGGGAATTTCACACTTTGTCTTACGTATTTGTGCAACATAAAAAACATTCAGCATCATTTTGAACAATTTTTTGGAAAAAATTTTTTTTGGAACTAAATTTTGTAAAAAACGTGATGATTAGCACACGAATTAAGGCTTTGATCAGAATGTGATACTTCGCTTTGTGTATTTTTACAACACAAAAAACATTCAGAAACGTTTTGAGAAATTTTTTGGAGAATTTTTTCTCGGAACTATATTTTGTAAAAAACGTGATGTAACGAATTTAGGCTTTAATAGGGAAGTGATACTTTGTTTGGTTTATTTATACCACATGAAAAACATCCAGAATCGTTTTGAGCAATTTTTGAAAAATTTTTTAAGACCTAAATTTTGTAAAAAAACGTGATGATTAGCAAATGAATTCGGGCTTTAATGGTAAAGTGATAATTCGTTTGGTTTATGTACACAACATGAAAAACATTAGAATCATTTGGAGCAATTTTTGGATAACTTTTTTTCCGACCTAAATTTTTAAAAAAATGTGATGATTAGCACATGAATTCAGGCTTTAAAGGGAAAGTGATATTTCGTTTGGTTTATTTATACAACATGAAAAACATTCAGAATCGTTTTGAGCAATTTTTTGGAAAGTTTGTTTTAAGATCCAAATTTTATAAAAAACGTGATGATTAACACACGAATTCGGGCTTAAATGGGAAAGTGATTCCTCGTTTGGTTTATTTATACAATATGCAAAATATTCAGAATCGTTTTGAGCAATTTTTTGGAGAACTTTTTTTGGACCTAAATTTTCTAAAAAACGTGATGATTAGCACATAAATTCGGGGCTTAATGGGAAAGTGATACTTCGTTTTGTGTATTTATACAACATGTTCAGAATCATTTTAAGCAAATTTTTATAGAACTTTTTTTGACCAAAATTTTGTAAAAAACGTGATGGTTAACATACGAATTCAGACTTTAATAGAAAAGTGATACTTCGTTTTGTTTATTTATAGAATATGAAAAATATTAAGAATCGTTTTGAGTAATTTTTTGGAACACTTTTTATCGAACCTAAATTTTGTAAAAAACGTGATGATTATCACAAGAATTCAGGCTTTAACGGGAAAGTGATACTTCGTTTGGTTTATTCATACAACATGAAATCATTTAGAATCGTTTTAAACAATTTTTAGAGAACATTTTTCGGACCTGAATTTTGTAAAAATCATGATGATCAGTGCATGAATTCGGGCTATAATGGGAAAGTGATACTTCGTTTAGTTTATTTATACAAAATGAAAAACATTCAAAATTGTTTTGAGCAATTTTTTGGAGAACTTTTTTTGAGACCTAAATTTTTTAAGAAACGTAATGATTAGCACATGAATTCGGGCCTTAATGGGAAAGTGATACTTCGTTTGCTTTATTTTAACGACATGAAAAACATTCAAAATCGTTTTGATCAACTTTTTGGAGAACTTTTTTTTCGTACATAAATTTGTAAAAAATGTGACGATTAGCACACGATTTCGTGCTTTAATGGAAAAGTGATACTTCGTTTTGTGTATTTATACAATATGAAAAACATTTAGAATCATTTTGAGCAATTGTTTGGAGAACTTTTTTCGGACCTAAATTTTGTAAAAAACGTAATGATTATTAGCACACGAATTCGGGTTTGAATGGGAAAGTGATACTTTGTTTAGCTTATTTATACAACATGGAAAACATTCAGATTCGTTTTGAGCAATTTTTTGGAGAACTTTTTTTCGGACCTAAATTTTCAAAAAACGTGATGAGTAGCACATGAATTTGGACCTTAATGGGAAAGTAATACTTCGTTTGGTTTATTTATACAAATGAAAACCATTTAGAATCATTGTGAGCAATTTTTTTGGAGAATTTTTTTTAAGACCTAAATTTTGTAAAAAGCGTGATGATTAGCACACGAATTCGGGCTTTAAGGGGAAAGTGATACTTCGTTTAGTTTTTTTATACAATATGGAAAACATTAATAATCGTTTTGAGCAACTTTTTAGACAGTTTTTTTTCGGACCTAAATTTTGTAAAAATATGACGATTAACACGTGAATTCGGGCTTTAATGGGAAAGTGATAATTTGTTTGGTTTATTTATACAATATTAAAAACATTCATAATCGTTTTGAACAATTTTTTAAAACTTTTTTCATACCTAAATTTGGTAAAGGACGTGATGAGCACACCAATTCGGGCTTTTATGAGAAAGTGATGCTTCGTTTAGTTTATTTATACAATGTGAAAAACATTGAGAATCGTTTTGAACAATTTTTTAGAGAACTTTTTTCGGACATAAATTTTGTAAAAAACGTGATGATTAGCACACGAATTCGGATTTTATTGCAAAGTGATACTTTATTTTGTGTATTTTACAATATGAGAAACATTCAGAATCTTTTTTAGCAATATTTTGGAGGACTTTTTTTCGTACCTTAATTTTGTAAAAAATGTGATGATTAGCACACGAATTTGGGCTTTAATGGGAAAGTGATACTTTGTTTAGTTTATCTATACAACATGGAAAACATTCAGAATCGTTTTGAGCAATTTTTCAGAAAATTTTTTTTCGAACCTAAGTTTTCAAAAAATGTGATGATTAGCACATGAATTCGGCCCTTAATGGAATAGTGATACTTCGTTTGGTTTATTTATACAACATGAAAACCATTCAGAATCGTTGTGAGCAATTTTTTTAGAGAATTTTTTTTACGACCTAAATTTTGTAAAAAACGTGATGATTAGCACACGAATTTGGACTATAATGGGAAAGTGATACTTCGTTGTGTGTATTTATACAATTTGAAAAATATTAATAATCGTTTTGAGCAATTTTTTGGACAGTTTAAGACCTAAATTTTGTAAAAAAGTGATGATTAGCACACGAATTCGGGCTATAATGGGAAAGTGATACTTCGTTGTGTGTATTTATACAATATGAAAAATACTAATAGTCGTTTTGAGCAATTTTTTGGACAGTTTTTTTTTCGGACCTAAATTTTTTAAAAACATGAATTCAGGCTTTAATTGGAAAGTGATACTTCGTTTGGTTTATTTATACAATATTAAAAAACATTCATAATCGTTTTGAGCAATTTTTTAGAAGTTTTTTTCGTACCAAAATTTTGTAAAAAACGTAATGATTAGCACACCAATTCAGGCTTTATTGGGAAAGTAATACTTCGTTTAGTTTATTTATACAATTTGAAAAACAATAAGAATCGTTTTGAACAATTTTTTTTAGAACTTTTTTTCGGACATAAATTTTGTAAAAAACGTGATAATTAGCACACGAATTTGGACTTTAATGGGAAAGTGATACTTTATTTTGTGTATTTTACAACATGAGAAACATTCAGAATCTTTTTGAGTAATATTTTGAAGGACTTTTTTCATGCCTAAATTTTGTAAAAAACGTGATGATTAGTACACGAATTTAGGCTATAATGTGAATGGGATACTTCGTTTTGTTCATTTATACTACAAGAAAAACATTCAGAATCATTTTGAGCAATAATTTGGAAACTTTTTTTAAGACTAAAATTTTATAAAATACGTGATGATTAGTACAAGATTTCGGGCTTTAATGGGAAAGTGATACTTCGTTTGATTTATTTATACAATATGGAAAAAACACTCAGAATTGTTTTGAGCAATTTTTTGGAGAACTATTCTTCGGACTTAAATTTTGTAAAACCGTGATGATTAGCACACGAATTAGGGCTTTAATGAGAAAGTGATACTTCGTCTGGTTTATGTATACAATATGAAAAGCATTCACAACCTTTTGAACAATTTTTTGAATAATATTTTTTGGACCTAAGTTTTGTAAAAAATATGATGATTAGCACATGAATTCAGCCTTAATGGGAAAGTGATACTTCGTTTAGTTTATTTATACATGGAAAACATTCAGAATCAGTTTGAGCAAGTTTGTGAAGAACTTTTTTTCGGACCTAAATTTTTTAAAAAACGTGATGTTCAACACATGAATTAGAGTTTTAATATGAATGTGATACTTCGTTTTGTGTATTTGTGCAACATGAAAAACAATCAGAATCATTTTGAGCAGTTTTTGGAAAAATATTTTTTTGGACCTAAATTTTTTAAAAAAACGTGATGATTAGCACATGAATTAAGACTTTAATCAGAATGTGATACTTCGTTTTGTGTATATTTACAACCCGAAAAACATTTAGAAACATTTGCACAATTTTTTGGAGAACTTTTTCTCGGACCTAAATTTTGTAAAAAAACTTGATGAATGCACACGAATTCAGCCTTTAATGGAAAAGTGATACTTCGTTTTGTTTATTTATACAGCAAGAAAAAAAACATTCAGAATCGTTTTGACCAATATTTTGGAGAATTTTTTTTCCGGACATAAATTTTTTAAAAACCATGGTGATAACCACACGATTTCGTGCTTTAATGTGAAAGTGATACTTTGTTTGCTTTTATTATACAATATGAAAAATATTCATAATTGTTTTGTGCAGTTTTTTTGATAACTTTTTTTCGGACCTAAATTTTTTAAAAAACATGATGGGCGCAGGAATTCGAGCTTTAATGGGAGTGATACTTCGTTTGCTTTATTTTAACAACATGAAAAACACTCAAAATCGTTTTGAGCAATTTTTTGGAGAACTTTTTTTCAGAATAAATTTTGTAAAAAAATGTGATTTCGTGCTTTAATGGGAAAGTGATACTTCGTTTTGAATATTTATACAATATGAAAAACATTCAGAATCATTTTCAGCAATTGTTTGGAGAACGTTCTTTCGTTACTAAATTTTGTAAACAATGTGATTATTTGCACATGAATTCGGGCTTGAATGGGAAAGTGATACTTTGTTTAGTTTATTTATACAACATGAAAAACGTTCAGAATCATTTTGAGCAATTTTTTAGTGAACTTATTTTCAGACCTAAATTTTCAAAAAATGTAATGATTAGCACATGAATTCGGGCCTTAATGGGAAAGTAATACTTCGTTTTGATTATTTATACAACATGAAAACCATTCAGAATCATTGTGAGCAATTTTTTTGGAGAATTTTTTAAGGCCTAAATTTTGTGAAAAGCGTGATGATTAGCACACGAATCGGGGCTTTAATAGGAAAGTGATATTTCATTTGATTTTTTTATACAATATGGAAAACATTAATAATCGTTTTGAGCAATTTTTTGGACAGTTTTTTTTCGGACCTAAATTTTGTGAAAATATGACGATTACCACATGAATTCGGGTTTTAATGGAAAAGTGATACTTCGTTTGGTTTATTTATACAATATTAAAATCTTTCATAATCGTTTTGAACAATTTTTTAGAACTTTTTTTCGTACCTAAATTTTGTAAAAAACATGATGACTAGCACACGAATTCGGGCTTTAATGGAAAAGTAATACTTCTTTTGGTTTATTTATACAATATGAAAAATATTAAGAATCGTTTTGAACAGTTTTTCATAGAACTTTTTTTGGACATAAATTTTGTAAAAAACGTGATGATTTAGCACAAAAATTCGGGCTTTAATGGGAAAGTGATTCTTCATTTTGTGTATTTATGCAAAATGAAAAACATTCAAAATCTTTTTAAGCGTTTTTTTTAGAACTTTTTTTCGCACCTAAATTTTGTAAAAAACGTTATGATTAACACGGGAATTCAGGCTTTAATAGGAAAGTGATACTTCATTTTTTGTATTTTACAACATGAAAAACATTCATGTATGTTTTGCACAATTTTTTTGAGAACTTTTTTTTAGACCTTAATTTTTTAAAAAACGTGATGATTAGCACACGATTTCGGGCTTTAATGGGAAAGTGATACTTCATTTGGTTTATTTATACAATATGAAAAACATTCAGATTGTTTTGAGCAATTTTATGAGAACTTTTTCGGTCCTAAATTTTTTTAAAAAAGTTATGATTACCACTCCAATTCGGGCTTTAATAGGAAAGTGATACTTCGTTTGGTTCTTTTATACAATATAAAAAAAATTAAGGATTGTTTTGAACAATTTATTGAAGAATTTTTTTGGGACCTAAACTTTGTAAAAAGCGTGATGATTATCACACGAATTTGGGCTTTAAAGGGACGGTGATACTTCATTTGATTTATTTATATAACATGAAAAGCATTCAGACTCGTTTTGAGTAATTTTTTGTAAAACTTTTTTTAAGACCTAAATTTTTTTTTAAAAAAAGTGATGATTAGTACATGAATTCGGGCTTTAATGGGAAAGTGATACTTTATTTGGTTTATTTATATAACATGAAAAAAACACTAATAATTGTTTTGAGCAATTTTTTGGAGACGTTTTTTTATGACCTAAATTTTGTAAAAAAAAACTTGATGATTAGTACACGAATTCGGACTTTGATGGGAAAGTAATACTTCGTTTGGTTTATTTATACAATATGAAAATATTCATAATCATTTTGATCAATTTTTTGGAAAACTTTTTTCGTACATAAATTTTGTAAAAAACGTGATGATTAGCACACGAATTCGGAATTTAATGGGAAAGTAATAATTCGTTTGCTTTATTTATATAACATGAAAAAAAAAACTCATAATCGTTTTGAGCAATTTTTTTAGAACTTTTTTAGGACATAAATTTTGTGAAAAACATGCTGATTAGCACACGAATTCGGGCTTTAATGGGAAAGTGATACTTCGTTTGGTTTATTTATAGAACATGAAAAATATTAAGAACCGTTTTGAACAATGTTTTGTAGAACTTTTTTTCGGACCCAAATTTTGTAAAAAAACGTTATGATTAGCATGCAAATTCGGGGCTTTAATGGGAAAGTGATACGTCGTTTTGTTTATTTATACAATATGAAAAATATTTAGAATCGTTTTGAGTAATTTTTTGGAGAACATTTTTCTTGATCTAAATTTTGTTAAAAACGTGATGATTATTAGTACACGAATACGGGTTTTAATGGGAAAATGATATTTCGTTTGGTTTATTTATGAAAACATTCAGGATCGTTTTGAGCAATTTTTTTGGAGAACTTTTCTTTTAACCTAAATTTTGTAAAAAAGTGATGATTTGCACACGAATTAAGGCTTTAATGGGAAAGTGATACTTCATTTGGTTTATTTATACAACATGAAAAACATTCATAATCGTTTTAAATAATTTTTGGAGAACATTTTTTAAGACCTGAATTTTATAAAAAATGTGTTGATTAGTGCACGAATTTGAGCTTTAATGGGAAAGTGTTCAGCAATTTTTTGGATAACTTTTTTTCATACCTAAATTTTGTAAAAAAAGTGATGATTAGCACATGAATTCAGGCTTTTATGGGAAAGTGATATTTTGTTTGGTTTATTTATACAACATGAAAAATATTCAGAATCGTTTTGGGCAATTTTTTGGAGAACTTTTTTCCGAACCTAAATTTTGTAAAAAAAAGTGATGATTAGTACATGAACTTAGCTTTAATGGGAAAGTGATACTTCGTTTTGTTTATTTATACAACATGAAAAATATTACGAATCAATTTGAACAATTTTTTGGAGAACTTTTTTTCAAACCTAAATTTTTTAAAAAAGATTATGATTAGCACATGAATTCGGGCTTTAATGGGAAAGTGATACTTCGTTTGGTTTATTTATACAATATGAAAAATATTCAAAATGGTTTTGAGTAATTTTTTAAAAAATTTTTTCGGACCTAATTTTTTTTAAAAATGTGATGATTAGCACACAAATTCGGGCTTTTATGGGAATGTGATACTTCGTTTGGTTTATTTATACAACAAGAAAAGTATTCAGAATCGTTTTAAGCAATTTTTTGGAGAAATTTTTTTCAGACCTAAATTTTGTAAAAAAACGTTTTGATTAGCATACGAATTCAGGCTTTAATTAGAAATTGATACTTCGTTTGATGTATCTATACAATATGAAAAACATTCACAATCCTTTTGAGCAATTTTTTGGAGAAATTTTTTTTGGGCCTAAATTTTGTAAAAACGTGATGATTAGCACGCGAATTCGGGCTTTAATGGGAAAGTGGTACTTGTTTTGGCTTATTTATACAACATGAAAAACAATTAAAATCGTTTTGAGCAATCTTTTGGAGAACTTTTTTTTTATCTAAATTTTCTATAAAACGTTATTATTAGCACACGAATTCGAGCTTTAATGGGAAAGTGGTACTTCGTTGGTTTATTTATACAATATGAAAAACATTAAGAATTATTTTGAGCAAGTTTTTGGATAACTTTTTTTCGGACCTAAATTTTCTAAAAAAACGTAATGATTAGCATACGTATTTGGGCTTTAATGGGAAAGTTATACATCGTTTGTTATTTATACAACATGAAAAATATTCAAAATTGTTTTCAGCAATTTTTTGGAGAACTTTTTTTCGGACCTCAATTTTCTAAAAAACGTGATGATTAGCACATGAATTCGGACTTTAAAAAGAAACTGATACTTGGTTTGGTTTATTTATACAAAATGAAATGATTCAGAATTATTTTGAGCAATTTTTTGAAAACCTTTTTTTCGGACCTAAATTTTGTAAAAAACTTTATGATTAGTACACGAATTCGGGCTTTAATGAGAAATTGATACTTCGTTTGGTGTATCTATACAACATGAAAAATATACAGAATTGTTTTGAGCAAGTTTTTGAAGAATTTTTTTTTAATGTGATGATTAGTACACGAACTCAAGCTTTAATGAGAAAGTGATACTTCGTTTGGTTTATTTACACAACATGAAAAACATTCAGAATCGTTTTGAGCAATGTTTTGGAGAGCTTTTTTTAAGACCTAAATTTTGTAAAAAAGTGATGATTAGCACACGAATTCGGACTTTAGTGAGAACGTGATACTTCGTTTGGTTTATTTATACAACATGAAAAAAACATTCAGAATCGTTTTGAGTAATTTTTTTTTGGAAGACATTACCCCAGTTTCATATTACCTATCATTTTAAGACCTGGCATAAAAATTTAGCAAATTATTAAATTGTATGAACTAAAAAAGAAATTGACTAAAATACTCTTTTTAAATTATTATTTAATTAAATAAGATTAGGGTTGTAAACTAGCTTAGCTAAATTTGATGGAGCTTACTATTTTTGACTAGCTCGAGCTTCAGCTTGACTATTTGTGGTGAGTTTGATTTGAATTTGGATTGGATTTTTATTTTTATATATATTTTTAAAGTGTATATTTGTTTTTTGTTAAAGTTGATTTTTTTTTCTTTTTTAAAGAAACCTTAGAACATTGTTTATTAACCAAATTAACTGGCAAAATGATAATCTTTTGGGGTTATGAAAGTGCAATTAGTACATAGAATAAACCGTAGAATCAGCGTATATACATAGCATTAACAAAGATAGTTCATCATATATATGCTCATAAAGATCAAGAAACGAACAGAGATGAATTTACTGAAAATCCCTATATACATAGCATTAACAAAGAAAATACATCATATATAATTTATCAAGAAAAGAAAAGAGAAGAATTGAGTAGATACAATTGCAAGCACTTCAGAGAATGTAATTACATACTTGCTATAATACATCGGGAGAATGATCAATTTTATACTTACTTTATTCAACGAGGTCTATGTTCTAAATTTCGGGTAAAAGGTTATAAAAGACATTAAATTCAACCTTTTACAAAGTTTACTCTTCAACTATTTTCAGGCCGTTAAAACTGTTTTTAACGGTCAATTTTGTAGTGGTTTCTGACTAATTTTGTGGTGATTTCTGCTTTAAACCACTACAAAATAAAATTAGTCGAATGACAGTTTCAACGGCTTGAAAAAAGGATAAAAATAGTGAAAAGTAAACTTTGATTATTTTAAGCTGCTCGTAAACAGCCTATGTGGGGTTTTTTTGGTTAACCTTTTACCTTAAAATTTCTATTGATTGATTACTTTCTCTTATTTTTGGTTCCTCCCATCAAGAGAGCAAAGTAAAACAAAATCCTGAAGAAAAAGCCCCAAGCAATAGTGATCCAAAAACAATCCCATTTACTCAAATCACTAACTCCTCTCTCCTTCAATATATCAGCTCCAGTAGTTAAACAACTTGATCCAGTAATATTTCTTCCCAAAGTTTTCCCAATATTATTCAACAACTTCTCCTTCAATTCCATCGAAATCATCGAATCAAATGGAGTCCCATCAAGAAATTGAATCCCCCTAACAAAACATGTTGTGGGATCATCATATATATTATGCAAAACAGCTGAATTTGCATATTTCTTAGGTGAAATGTAATGAAACCAAACCCAATAACTTGGGATTCTGTCTCTATCAATGAATAATCCACAAAAGAGAAGAAAATAAGATAAAGTTGCTACTACCACAACATATCCAAGCATAACATGAGGAACAATTTCTATAATTAATGTAACGAAAGAATTCCCTGTCCAAAATGATCCCATTATGATTCCCAAGTAGAATAAAAATTCTGGCCAGAATCCTCCGCCATTGGAGGCGGTATTAGTCCCCCAAAATGTTATGGATGAAAATGTGATAGAGAGAAAAAACAGAGATGGGATCCAAACAAGAGCATGAGATAAACAATATGAAGATTTTCTGTATGAATTAAAAGAAGTTTCTCTCAGGAAAATATTCCTTTCTTGAAGAAAACCTGGAATTCCATCTGTACAAACAAAGAAAACCGTTGTGATTGCAAACCCAACGAATCGAATCCTTTCTGAATTTCCAACTGGAGATAAATCAACACCCAAATATAATGTAGCCAAGAGAATTGCAGTAATGAATGTTGCCCCAAATCTTACTGCGAAAAGCTCCGGCATTCTTCTTGAATTAAGATATGAACGTTTTGATAAAGCTAAAATTTCGACCCAAATTGGATTAGCAAATTTCTGAACCTCTGTTCCTCCATATACTAATTTCCCTCTTGAAATACTTGAAGCAATTGCTTGATTCAATGATGAATTATAATTACCCTGGAATTCATCGGCTCTGGGGTTAGGGTTTTGATTTTGCCATTTCTTGTTGAATTCGACTAAACCCTTTGTTCCATCAGTGGAATTTTCCAAATCTCTAATCAGATCAAGAGCAGCCTCGGATGGGTTCTCATCTTCGGGAATTTGAAATCCAAAATCACCCAAAAACACAGACAACTTGAAAGGAGAACCGCTGTAAACAACTTCTCCATGAGATAAGAAAATCAACCTGTTCATCAGACAAAGAATTCGATAACTCGGCTGATGGATCGACATTATAACAATACTTCCCGACTGAGCAATCTTCTGTAGAACCCTAACAACCGCAAAAGCACTGGTGGAATCCAGTCCCGAAGTCGGTTCGTCCAGAAACAACAGAATCGGATCATGAATAATGTCGATTCCGATTGAAACCCTCCGCCTTTCGCCACCAGAAACACCGCGGTGGCCTTCATCTCCGATGACTGTATTTACAGCATTTTTCAGATCTAATTGATCGATTAAATCCTCAACTCGTTTTTTCTTCTTCGATTTGGAGAGAAATCTCGGCAATTTCAGCTCAGCAGCAAACATTAAAGTTTCTTCAACGGTTAACATCGGAAACAGAAGATCATCTTGCATTACATAAGCAGAGATGATTTTGAGTAAATTTGAATCCAAATTTTGGCCGTTGAGATTAATTGTTCCTTTCAAACTTCCTTTAACTACTGTTCGATTGGCTAATGTATCAATGAGAGTAGATTTTCCAGATCCGGATGGGCCTAGAACGGCGAGGATTTCCCCGTCGGAGGCTTCTCCGGATACATCGTTTAGGAGAATTTTGGTTTCTTTGTTCTTGACGCTGTAGGTAAGATTATTGAAGGAGAGGAGTAGAGGAATGGCAATGGAGGTTTGTATTGTGGCCATGGCGGGAGTTTAGTTGATCACTTTAGTGCTAAAATGTGTTAAATTTAAAAAGAAACATGCATATATGGTTGGGGTAGACGAATAGCTCATGTAATTAATTGATAGTTTAATAAGAGTTTATTTTAAAGTTCGAAAATAAAGTTGTATCTTCTGTTAAAAATTTATTGTTGTTGTTATTCTTTATATTTATAGCTTGACAGGAGATTTTAAATTTAAGTCTTTCAAATTCATATGTATCTTGTGTTTAAAATTTCCTACTGCAGCGAATTCGAATAATTTCAAATGATAATTAAATTTTTGTTGTATAATTTGAGTTGTCTTCTGTATAAGCAAATAAAATTAGATTAATATAAAATAAGTTGTCATTTTCTTCTTTAAAAAGTTTACTGTGATTCATATGATTCTAGAAATACGGTTGTGTTTTACGATAAAACTTGCCATAAACAATATGCAACTATACTAAAATAAAATAGCGATAGATTTAATACAGAAAAAATGTGTCTAGTGATGGATAAATTGAAACGCGAGTATAGTTTACTAAATTTGCATTTATACTTATAGATCGATACTTTTTCTTTTCATTCAATTTATTTGTCACTTCAACACATAATATTTTTATTAATATTCACTTGATTACTAAAAAGTAACGGATGTTTCCTTAAAACAAAAAAAAGTCTAAGTTATAAATAAATTGAAGGGAGAGCAAGCAGTACGTTTTACAGAGAGTAAAAAAGGGGAAATAGTTGAAAACGTTTAGAAGAAGGGGGTTTGGTAGTGATATTTCATATTTGGGAAACCTTAATTAGTCCATGTTGATGTACCAAACTCTTTAAGGTCGTGTTTTGGTGAGGCCACCTTCAAACCTTAAAATTTCTTGTCAATTACGATATTTTTTAAATGAATTGCTAAAAAATTCGGGAAAAAAAAAAAGAAAGAAAGAAAATAATGCTAAAATCCAATCCTCGTTGGGCCTATCAAGCACAAATGTTTAATAAATAGGCCCATTAATTTCAGTCAAAAGTTTACAGATGAATGAAAGTCTCAATAAAAGGTTGGTAATAAATGGGCCTTAACATATGATCCATTATCGTACACAAGCCCATAAACTTAGTAACAATCTAATCGATGATCATGTGCGGCTTTTATGAGTCAAGAACTATAAGCCCACATATAGCATAGTTTGGGCTAGGGTTGTAAATGACCCAAAGTCATTCATGAGTAACTCTCGGTCAAAGTTTGGTTCAAGTTTGTTGTTGACCGAATTCGAGTCTCATTAACACTGATTCAATGACTCGTCGAGTCCATCAAGTTAGAATATATAATTTTTTTTTTACTTTAATTTAATTATTATATATAATATATCTTTAAAAAAAAAATTTGAGTTTGAGCTCGAGCTCGAGTAAAATTAATAAACTCGATCGTACTTGAATCAAACTCAAATTGATAAAAAAAAGTGTTGAGTCGAACTCGAGCTCAACTTGGCTTGTTTACACCCCCAATTGGGCTAGGAATTGCTAGCTCACATGAACTTTATAGATTTAAGAAGTTAAATTAGATTATTAGCGCAAATCTCATATTGAAGGTAAGATTAGAAATTGTAGTACTCGACTACTTAATTATTATATTATATAATTTATCGATTTTAAATTAATAATCATTCGATAATTTTCTTTTTTAAAATTAATAATGAAGAAGGAATATAATTTAAATTCAAAATAAAAGTGATTATATTACGAAGGTAATATCTCGTCAAGTAAATGTTACTAGAATAGAAACATGATGAAAGTTCATCTTCATTACCCTTGTATTAGGGAAAATTTCAGGTGTAGATGGAGAGAGAGAGAGAGAGAGAGAGAGAGAGAGAGAGAGAGAGAGAGAGAGAGAGAGAGAGAGAGAGTTGGGCAGTTTTATAGAGTGGGCTATGAGCTAAAATGTAGCTCACATACCACACCATCACACCAAACCTATATAGTGATAATCTAGTCTTTAATTATATTATAGGCAGATCTCATTAATTGCATAAAGTCTTATTCAAATATATGGAATTGAATGTTAATTGTTTTGTTTTGTTTAATTGATAAGAATAGAGATTTTTTTGTCTAAAAATTAAAAATTAAGTAATATGCAAAATGTTAATCTCTTTATATTTATAAATAAATACTTAAATTACAATAGAAGAAAAGAATCATCTTGACTTTTTTTTTTTTATCGATAAAAAATGAATTAAACTTAAAATTTCTAGTTTGTTAAAAAATTTTTGTACAACCGGAATAACTTACATCTATATCTATTAAAATATTTTGAAATGGCAATCACAATGTGGGGAGTAATGTAGCACTTCTAGCATTTTTAAAACACGATTAAACAGCATTACTTTTTAGTCAATTGACATATTTATTAATATATATGAGAATTAATCAAAAGAACTCACGTTCGTGGGGAAGGAGGGAATTTTTATACAATAATCTTACTAATTAATCAATTAATGAATTATTAGAAAAAAAAATGTGAAATGAAAGGCCCCCTTTGGATTGCGAAGTCAATGATGCTTACTGGTATATGGGCCTATATGCAGTGGTGATATAATGTAGCAAATTATTCGAATTTAAAATTTTTTATTTAGTATATCAGATAAAAGTATTTAAATGAGAGGATTTTGTTATTAGATTACCATTTTATTGTTAATATATATCTTGTATATTTTGTAGTTTTTTAGGACGGTTGATTTAATTCAATTATTGAATTGAAATATTATAAACATGATAAAGACGGCTTAAAGAATCTTTCACATGACACACATGACGTTATAAAACTTTAATTAAATGGTAAGGATTAAATTTTGTTAACACTATGTAAATCAAATGTGGATTTGTTGAGAATCCTACATCGGTTAATTAAAGAAAATAATTATTCTTTATAAAGACTTGGGTAATCCTCTCCTCTTGCGGTACCTTTTGAGGTGAGTTAGGCTAAGTCCAAATTCTAATATAGTGTTACTGCCCAAGTTGGCCCACCCACACAGATATCCAATCTTGCAAAATTTCACGCACCAAATATTCATTTTTAGGCGAGACTTGAATAATCATTTCCTTTTGAGGTATCTTTTGGAATGCTTTCGGTCAAACCCAAACTCTCTTTAAGTTGACAAAAAGATATTTGTAGCATAAATATTTGGAATTGAAACCTTTGAATAAAAAGATTCAGAAAAAAGATTGCGCTAATCGAGTAAAAAAATAATAGAATATATATATAATACTTGAAGTACAATGTTTCCATATCCCCAAAGTCCAAACAGTAGCCTTAATATTATTCCTTCAACAGAAGACTAAATTCAGAGAACAAACAATGGTGCTGAAAAATCTCACCACCTTCAGTCCTCACAGCTACGGATCACCTGCTCCTCTGCTCTCCGCCGCCGCCGCCGATGCACAAGAAGAAGAAACAACACACTCGCCGCCACCTTCTCTCACTCTCTCATTCAACAACCTCAGCTACACCGTGAAATCACGACGATCCTTAATGACTCGGCTTTCCTCAGCCGAGCCAGAATCAAAGCTTCTTCTCAACGACATTTCTGGCTCGGCTAAAAATGGCGAAATCTTAGCCGTATTAGGGCCATCAGGATCAGGAAAATCAACCCTTATTGATGCATTAGCCAATCGGATCATGATTTCAAATGGAACAATTGATATCAACGGCCAAAAATTAGAGTCAAACTCAGTCAAAGTGATTTCGACGTACGTGATGCAAGATGATCTTCTTTTTCCAATGCTTACCGTTGAAGAAACTTTAATGTTCGCGGCAGAATTTAGACTTTCAAAAGCTTTATCGAAGTCTCAAAAGAAAGAAAGAGTTCGTGATTTAATTGACCAATTAGATCTCGGAAATGCTGTCCATACAATGATCGGAGACGAAGGCCACCGTGGAATATCCGGCGGCGAACGGCGAAGAATTTCTATAGGAATTGACATTATCCACAATCCGATCTTATTGTTTCTTGATGAGCCGACTACAGGACTTGATTCCACAGGTGCATTTATGGTGGTAAATGTTTTAAAAAGAATTGCTCAAAATGCGGCAAGTATTGTGATTATGTCTATACATCAACCAAGTTATCGAGTTTTAGGACTCCTTAATCGATTGATATTATTGTCACATGGACAAGTTGTGTATTGTGGCTCTCCATCCAATTTACCTAATTTTTTGGCAGATTTTGGACATCCACAGCCGGAAGATGAAAATCCGGTCGAAGCGGCTCTTGATCTTATAATCGACTTGGAAAACACCCCTAAAATGATTGAGTCTTTGGTTGACTTCAATAAGTCGTGGAACAACATGATGAATCCATCCGTTAGTTCTGTTTCAGAACGAACAAAATCAAGATTCGATTACGAAGGTAATCTAAATATTACTGAGGTACAAAGATTTGCTAATACATTGTGGACTGAAATTTTAGTGTTATCAAAGAGGTCGTTTCTCAATGCTAGACGATTACCCGAACTTCTAGTAATTCGATTTGGAGTAGCAATTTTTACTGCAGTCATATTCGCAACTGTTTACTGGAATCTCGATAATTCTCCTAAAGGAAACGAAGAAAGGGTAACGTTTTTAGGATTTGGTGTGGCAACAATTTATTATGTAAGCGCAGAGGGATTTGCAAACTACATTCAAGAAAGAAGCGTAATAAAGAGAGAAACTGCTTATAACGCGTATAGAAAATTCTCATATTGGCTTTCTTATTCATTGGTTTGGCTACCATCTTTATTTCTCCTTTCAATGGTTTTTTCAACAATTACATTTTGGGGGATTGGTTTAAATGGTGGATTAAGGGGTTTTCTATTTTATTGGGGAATGGTTTTTGCATCATTTTGGACAGGAAATGCATTCGTAACTTTGATAATAGAATTAATCCCTCAAGTTTTTCTTGGATATATTATACTCAACGCATTACTATCTTGGTTTTTTTTCTTTTGTGGATTATTTATCACAAGAGATAAAATTCCTAATTATTGGATTTGGTTTCATTATTTGTCTTTAAATAAATATACATTTCAAGGGTTGATGAAAAATGAATTTGGGGATTCAAGAAAATGTCTTGCTAGTGGAATTCAATGGTTGGATAATCTTCCTTTAGTGGGTTCAACGGCTACGATCGATTTGAAAGAGAAGTTTTTGAATAGCACGAGTGAAATTTTGGGGAAGAATATTACCTGTTTTACTAGTGGTAAAGATATATTGAAGGACAAAGGAATCACTGATCTTAGTAAGTGGGGAAGCTTTTGGATTGTTATTGCATGGGGATTATTGTTTAAGGTATTGTTTTACCTTGCTTTGTTGCGTAAAAGAAGATAAATTTTTAAATTTGAACTCAACATTTAGATATCGAGTATCTTTTAGAGATATATAAAAAAAGTAAATTTGCAATATCGATGTGTATTATCTTATATATTATTTTGTGTAAAAGGTATTTATATTTATCTATTTATTCAATAATTATCGTGTTCATTTCTTTCTCTTCTAATCCTATATAATTAATGTGTATCTTTTAAATATTGATGGAACTTGATGATCTAATTCTATGTAAGAATCTGCAAAATAGAGAATTTGTAATGAAGAAGGATAAAATTTCAAAAAGACCCAACCTACCTAATAAAGATAAATAAAAAAGTAATTTAAAAAATATAAGAATATATATTAGCATGTATTTGTAGTGGGGATTTTTCTTTTTCTTTTTTTCTTGATAAACTCTTATAGGATATCAATGTAGGATTTGCAATGGTCAAATTGAACCATTTGAACCTTTCAAATTCATCTAAGTTAATAAACTTTAAAACAAAATTCGGTTATTTATATTTTGAAATTTAATAAAAGTGCATCAAATTATGTATTGAATCGTGATTAAGTTAATCATTTTTCATTAAAAGTACAAACTTAATTTTTTAACATGGTATAAGAAGTTAGAATACTTCAATTTCCATAATAAAATAGTAACTCAGTAATAGAAATCCTCTTAATTAAAATTTATGAATTCGAATCACATTATATGCCTCCATTTTTATAAAAGAAAATCATATGGAACATTGTGGCCACCTGCAAATGTGGATCTCATCTTATAATTAGTAATTAAAATTAGGGTTGACGAAGAACCATATTATAATTATCTTGTAATTGCATACTTATTTTTTTATTAATTTCATGTTCTAATTAAGCATTATAGTTGGCAGTTGCGGTAATTACAGGTTGGGAATAACGTGCATATATGATCCTCTTTCGATTTTTTCTTTTAAAAATATTTCGTCAAAGCTTCCATTTTTTTTTTTAAGGAAAAAAGAGATCATATTAAATTTACTTGAACGACAATGAGGATAAAAAGGGAAACCTCCACAATGTAAAAATTGGAAGGTAGATAGAAACGGCCTGAGAAGGCAATAAATACGCCGGAATATTAGTATCACAACAAGCAAAAGATAAAACAACATATTGTCTGTTAAAGCTTTCAACTTAGATGAAATATATGGCCACAATATATGGAACTTACAATACAAATTTGCATTTATTTGTCATTTATAATTTTTATAGATGTGAATTAATGTAAAAAAGAGTTTTCAAAAAAAGAAAGTTAATGGTCAAATGGTTTTAAGTTTGTTCTCATAGAATTTGATAAAATTAAGATTATGAATTTGAATCTTGACCGGTATTATCAATTTCTCATATTATATTTTTGCCTCTGAATGCCCGAATATAAAATAGTAGAAAATGTATTTATCGCCCTAACTTAGTAGTAGCTTTGGGTCGAGGGGTTTAGTTTAGACTCATTTTAACAACACTAGCGTTCTTTTGTGGTAGGAAAGTGAAGGTAGCTAGATATAAGCTTCATACGCAATGTGGGAGGTAATTATAAGTTTTATTATATTCAAACTAATTTCTATTCAAGTCGTGTAGGATCATAAAGACGTTAAAATTTTTTTTAAAAAAGATATATCTGCATTTTGAATCCGAAATCAAGATCTTTGAAATAGATAAGACTACAACAATTTTATTTACTCAGGAGAGTCATATGTATTATTTTTTTTATAATATTTTTATATAAAGTTTATATTCCCTTACTAAGTCAATTCTTATATTTTATTCTTTGATGTGCTAATCCCTTAAAAATAAAAAATTGATCTACTGAGATCTGTTTTTAGTTTTTATTTTTTGGTGGCATCTATTAAAGATTTATAAGTATTTTTTTTTTTTTTCCTGAGAAAGATTTGTAAGTTCTTTTTTTAAAGGGAAGATTTTGTAAGTATTTATCAGATTAGGGAAATCATAATTAAATAGCATACTCGTGTTCCACTTTGGTCTTTTTAAATTATTGGCCACCATTTATAACTCAACACAAATTAAAATTCTGCCATATCCAATGGAATTCTTGCAACAGCTTGGCTGTAACAGACAGGCCATTGACGTATTTATGGAATATTTGAGGGATTTTATACAACATTAATTAATAACAACTTGAAAATTATATTTAACACATAACATCTTCTTACCCGATTATATGTATATTTCTTATTTATTTACAAAAGTAAATAAATAGTAAATAATTTAGTTGGTTAAATACATTCATTATTATTTATCATTTTTTTTTTGTCAGAAACTAATAGATTTGTTCAATCAAAACCCTTCTATCAATGCATAGAAAAATTAAACAAAAACAAAAGAGAGAAAAATTTACATACGAAATCCTCGAAAAACAAGTCATACAAGAGATGTCTCTAATTAACGTGCAAAGAAATTCATGATAAGACTTCAACTTCTATTGAATTTTTTATAAGTTTGAAAAATTCTTCACTTCTAAGGATGGAGTTATACCCCCTAATCAGTTTTAATATAACAGCAGCATTATGTAGTCTAGTGTTGAGTTATTCATAGATGTTCAATCCTATATATAAGGTACACTCTTGAGGTGGTTTTGAGAAAAGAGTTAAGCCCAAACACATAAGTTTGAACTTGGATAGCTTTTAAGTTTGTAAAAAATTTGTTTTTTTTTTTGGAGTCATGAAAGTTGAATTAGTTGTGAGGAAAGTAAAAAATTAAAGTGAAAAAAAATACAGTGTATATCCAAGTTAAGCCTACATATTGTGGAAGATATACATGAGTTGGAGTTGTAGGATATTTCAATGGGTGAAGTGAGAGGTCCATTGGGCTTTTTAAACTTGAGAGGCATAAAGAAATTGATTTGCTTTCTTTGTGATATTGGCTTTTGAGCAATTCATAGCCCAATATCCTCTCTCTCTCTCTCTCTCTCAAAAAGAGAATGTTTTAGATAAAACTTGCAAAAGTTTATCTCTTATGGGAAAAACTTGCAATTTTTTTTTTTAATAAACTTGTAAAAGTTATTGTCCAATTGTGCATAATTATATTATTTCTTGAGATATTTTGTTGGTCTAAGGTGGTCTTTTTAGAAGCAAGTCTAAGGTGGTCTAATGTAGTCTTTTTGTGAGATATTCTCTAAGCTTATAAAAGAAGGGATATAATTAACAATGATACAATTTTTCCAAATTAATCTTCTTTCTCTTTAAATATGCAATAAATAATATCAAAACTTCTAAGTCGGAACAACTTTTTTTTCGAATAAAAATAAATACTAGAATAAACAATTTAACAGGACATAATTAGAACCAATCAAATTAGAGGATACAAATTAAATAATTAAACCACCAAATTAAATATTCTAACTTTAATGTGTACTAAGACATTTCACAATTTGTTAGGTCAACAATTGTTTTCCCTTTGTTTGAGTTTTGGTTTGAAAAAGACTAATTGGGAGCAACGAGAATCGTCTGTACCATTTTGTGTATCACTCTTTATACTATATATATTTTTTTTTTGTAATAATTTCTTTTTAGAATTAATTTTTTTCTTAAAATTTTTTTAATAAATTTTATTAATAAAATATATTAAATTAAGTAGTAATACAAAGCGTGTACAATATGAGGGTCCGAATTGAGTTGGGAGAGATGGGATTACTTGTGATTATACTTAACATAAATTGAGCATGTGGGACTTATTTTCTTTTTTTCTAAATCATGTGAGACTAATTTCTCATTTAGATTTTATTGTCGAAACATTATATTATGATTATGATGAATATACCATTATTCATCTTTAAGGAGTTAAGAATGTCATTTGAAATATCACATAAGAAGTTTTTTCTTATCTTTTTTTAAAAAATAAATAAACTTCTTTACTTATTAGGAAACGCTAATATTAAAACGCAAATAACTCAAACACTTTATATTATTATATCTCTTTGATGAAATTATTTTTATTTCTTTATTGTCTTTATCTTTTTATTATATTTAAATTTTGATACTAACTTAAAGACCACAGCGGGTTTAAGGGCAATCCACCTCTCTTTACATGGTTTCTTTATGTATTATAGGTATCGAGATAAATTCAATTGAAGAAAATAAATTTTTACTTTTTTTCACGTATCTTCTTTATGTCTTATAAGTATCGAGATCAAGCCATATTAAAGGAAAATTTTATAATATTTCAAAGTCCCAATTAATTTTACTGAGCAACGAACAATATTAAGATGATGAGCAAGTAAGTGTGATATATATATAGATTTGTCCAACTCTAGAAAACATGGTATAGGGGTTTGGCTTGGTGTGGGTGAGGGAACCACCCTTGGTTTCATTTAATAATAAGATCGCTCTAAAATTCTAAGTGACCACGACACCTACATCAAATGCTTACTCATATTATGGTATGGTCCGTTAGACAAATGATCCTTCTTACTATATGCAAATATATATATATATATATATAGAGTTTATTATTAAAATACGAATTAAAAAATAAGAATATTACATGGAGAATATGTATATTACAAAGGATCTTAACAAGTTCTTAAAAAGTGTATAGTACAAATTCATTCAACGAGATTGTTTATAATATTTTATTTTATAACAATATTTTATTTTATAATATTTTTTCCTTTTAGTATTTTTCTTTTAATGTTTATGTTTTATTTGATGAATTTTATTAAAAAAATATTGTATTAGAAATGTTATTGAGAAAATATTACACAAGATGTTATCAGAATTCCAACCAGTTAGAAAAAAACCTATGGACCAAATGATGAAATAAATCTAATAGTATTTGGGGTAAAATGACCACTTTGCCCTTTATGCATATCTCCAAGAGCCTTGGGATGAAAATGAGGCTTGGAGAGCCCTGGAAATCTACATTTGTTTTTTGACTCATCTGCCCTTTCCCCATATCTTCACGAAACTATAGTGTAGTATGAAATGAAACCAAGGTTTCCACACCATGCCAATGCCATGGACAGAAAAGTCAGCAAAACTTAGAGATGATAATTAATGGGGGGGCATTGATAGTAATGGTATTTCTTAATTTGCCCTCTCAAGAATGGAAATCAAACACAAGGTTGTTCTATCACTAAACATGCAAGAAAATTAAACTTATCTTTCAAAAATTCAATCACTTTCAAATTCATGATATCTCTTAAAATTAAATGTGAAATATTACAGGTAGGTGTGGCCTTTCCTTCATTCATTCTTACACGAAATTGATCTGCTCAACTGTTTCTAGTATATATTTATAACGCCCCCTAAAATCAAAGTTACATATATCTTCAACAAGTTAATAATTTTAGGTCATCTAAAAAGGTTTCTTATAGAGTATACATATTCTATTAATACTCAATCATTTTGGTGGGAATTCAGATTTTGGTTCTTTTATGTTTGTTTTCTTAGTATTACTAGTACAGAGATAATATTGCTGTAATCATAGCTCGCCTGATATAAACTTCTAATCTGATATGTTATAAATGTTTGTGACGAAACGGTATCCTCTATTGTGCTAAACCATCTTCAGTAGGACAACTTGATATGCAATATATATATGTATTATATATAGTGTTTAATTAAATTTGTAAGCTCAAATATTTTTTTGTTTGATCATGATCGAGTACTTTACTAGAAGGTTTTGGTGTCTGGGCTAAGTCTTTATCTGCATACATATAGATAACACCTTTGAAATTATATTACACTTACACTAATCTATATTTAATTTAGTAAGATCTCATAAATAAGAGCGGAAAAGCTCTTCCACAACAATTGTATTATTAACACGAAAAATATCTTTAAATTATAAAATGCTAAGAATAATTCCTATTCGAAATCGGTAATCTGCAAGGGACAAAGTTAATTTGTTAGTAGTTGCGGCTGCATTCTTCTCAACAAAACTCTATGGTTACTTTTTTTTTGGGAAAAAACTTTATGGTTACTTATAACTTGGTGTTTTTGCTTTCTTGAAAAAATGATTGCAATAAGCCAATATGGAAACCAATGAACGTTAAATCCACAAGAATGGTTTAACCAAGTTTTTAGACCAAATCTTAATCATAGAGCTTACCCTACTTGGTTTGAATTTTATCTTTTAAAAAAAGTAAGTTAATTTTTCCTTTTAAAATATTGTTTCCTTTTAAATGTTGCTAAATACTCAACTAATTCGTGGGTTTTTTTTTTTTTTTTTTTTAAAGATTTCTTGACTTCAGAGTCTGTGTATCAGATTGCCCGATGTTGAGGTGAAGGTTAGTTCCTGGTGCCACAAGAAACCACTCTCCACATGAAGAAGTTGAAATTTCCACACTTTATTATCAGGATTCGAACATTAATCTTTATTATCAACTTTGTAATTACGAGACCAACTGAGCTGTGTTCATGTTGACGACAATCTAATTTCCTTTGTAACGGATGAGACGTTTTTATTTGATCCTAGTGGTCTTTCTCAAACATGATAAATACTTTACAAGTTAAATTGGAGGGGGCAATATAAACCCAAATTATATGTAGACTTTTTTTTCTAAATTCATAATCATAAACTCCAAAATTCAATATAAATTTTGTACGTAGAAAATTGAAACTTTAATAAAATTTGATGGAGTATAAAAATTTTAAAACTAAATTAACTTAATTAAGTACTAGTATTATTATTATTATTTTAAAACCAAACAGAAAAGCATATTATATATTTATTTTTAAAGGTCCGAAATGATATTTCTTTTGTCGTAGGAAACATATATATGAGATATTATAGTATCTCTATTAAAGGTTTCACATGAGATGCGATGGTAGGAGTAGCACACAAGTTGAGTTGTTTTCGTTTTGGAAGAGAAGAAAAGGACCCCTTGATGAAAGCTTGAATAAATAATAAATTAAATGTATATGTATGTATGGGAGCCATGTAATGTAATCATAGTTAATAGTCCAAACACCCAATTATGAAAATATTAGGGTTTCCTTTCACTATTCACACATCTTCAACCAACAATCAACAATGATGTTTTAGCTCATCTTCGCTCTATTTTCTAATTTTTTTTTTAGAATGAGCTAGGAATATTCCCATGTAACTCGTACAATTTTGTTTGATATTAATAAATTATATTTTTTCAGAAAAATATTTGTAGTACACATAAAAAATTTAAAATAAAAGAATAAAAACATAAAAAACTATCTTGCATATAATATTCTCATATGGTATATATGATTTCTAGTAAAAAATACGAGTCCTTTTTACACACGAATAAGAAAAATTATTTATATAAAATGTCTAATTCTATCATTAATAAATAAAAAGAGAAAGAGGAGAGGGAGATAATAAATAATTAAAGAATGTAAAATTATAAATTACACAACAAATATACATTGAAATAAATAAAAGAATATTTCTAACTTTGATCATTTCATTTTAACTAAAAGAACTTATGAGGTAATATTAATTTAGACTTCTGCTATTTTCATATTTAAATCAACCCTTCAATTTAGGGGGAAAAATATGCTTAAAAATAAAATATCGTAAATTAGCAAATGCTGATTTCCAAAGTGATATCTTTAAGGTCCAAGAAAGAGGAGATTTTTTAGTGACAAGACACATGAAAAAGCATAAAGGGGGAGAGTTGGATTATCCCTATGAGATAGAATTTAATGCACAATTTAAAACTATGAAATAAAGGTGGGAAACATATATATATATATATTTTGACTTTTGATGGTACAATTAATTGCTTAGACTAAAATGGTGATTTTAAATGAGGTGAGAAGTTGGAATTCAAGTACTATAACAATTAAGTACTTTATGTATTACCCAAAAAAATTCACCAAACCAAAGTTGATTATATTGGAATTTCTAAATATTCACATTTTATCATCCATAATGAAATGGGAAGCCATTAGCATCCTAGTTTAATTGCTTAGTACTCCCTTGCTTTTTTAATCTACACCTCATGCCAATTCTTAAGTTGTTTTTAATTTGTCTTGTCATGGTTTTAATTTTAAGATAATATTTAACAAAAAATTTTTCTATTATATGCTTTTAATAATAACAATTTTTAATATTCTTTTATATTTCTAACATAGAAACTAGTATAAATAATAAGAAAGAAAGAAAAAATTTTGAAGTATATTATAGTCTATAAAAAAAATTCTAAAATGTCGTATTTTTTAAATAGTGTAATATTTAAAATGTGACAATTAATAAAAAACTGAAAGAATAATATTATTCTTTCATGATAAAGTATTTGATTCATTTGTAATTTCTTTGACTTAGAATTATATATCCTTTTATATATAAATATAAAAATGAATGTTGTAAAATTTAATTTGTGAAGATAATAATTGAGCAACAAAATTATTTTTTACCTGACTAAAAGTCCTGCTTCGAACCATTTTCTTCCTACTTAGATTAATTTTCACAAAATGAATCTCTTTCCCTAGAGGAATATGCGTCTGACTAAATTATGAGTTACTACCCTGTTTCTTATTAACTATTGCTTTAAAAACATGACACAAAGATTAAAAAAGTAATTTAACTGTCTAAATTTAAAAAAATAGACTAAATTATTCTTTGACTGACTATCATTAATAGTGTTATGAAAATTACTAGACAATTGTTAAGTTTCTCTTGATGTATTAAAGTGACAAATATTTCGAAGCCAAAAAAATATGTTCAAAGGACCGTAATATGAAATGGGGTGATAAGTTCCTATATTCACTAACTTATTTAAATAAATATAAATAGAATAAGTGAACTATATACTATTGATGATAGTATTTAAAGTATAATATACATAATTTTAGATCGTGCAAAATATAAAAAACTATGGAATCCGATTATTCTCTTTCTTATGGTATATTTTTATTATTTAACAAGTAGTAGGATAATGCAGGTGACATTGAATTTTCTATTAAGTTCTTATTCACGTATCTTTTGCTAGAGAATATATGAGCTGGTTTTTAACCAAGAAAAAAAAAAGAAAAAGAAATCACTCAAAACCTTTTTTAAGCTAAAAAAAAATAACATCTCCTATAATAATCACTATAATATATCTAATTTGATATATTTTATTAATAAAATTTATTAAATAAAAAATAAATTTAAAAAAAATATATTAAAAAAAAGATGTTACCAACAATATTTTCGCCAAAACAAAAACCAAAAGTTCAAATTTGTGCTCCGAAATATTCTAAAAAAAAAGAAGAAAATAAAAGGAAAACGAAGAAATGGAGTAAATTAGATCTCATGGAGAACGTGCATTTTCTTATCTACATTATCTCAGTCAATGATCTGCCCAACAAGAAACAAATTTTGGCAGCCAGCTTGTTTCACTTTTTTAAAGTCAAAATTAATTCCAACCTTCTAATTTAATTTATGGGTCACCAACACAATTTGATAAATATTTATATGATTATCCATTTTCCAACTGTTTTACACCTAACAATTAGAAGCCAAGCTCCAAATCTTCAAGTATGTTCGCCTTCGTGTTAGTTAAAGTCATATTTTTTATATGTCGAGCGATTCTAAAAAATATTTTAAAAAAAAGTTATAAAAATATAAATACATTAAAAAAAGTCCCAAAAAAGGATATTCTTTTATCTTTAAAAAAAAAAAAAAACAATTCCAACATACAAGATATCATCATTCTTCCCGCCAAATAAAAACTATTACATTTCACATATTGTAAACTTTTTTTTTTAAAAAAAAAAAAAACCATTTTCTCACTAATAATAAAAAAAACATATATTTATTTACCTTCTCTTGTTCTTACTTCCCATTAACAAAGAGAAGTAAAACAAAATCCTAAAGAAAAATCCCCATGCAATAGTAATCCAAAAGCAAGCCCATTTACTCAAATCAGTAACTCCTTGTTGCTTTAAGATATCAACTCCAGTAGTAACACAGGTGGACGGTCCGATCTTCATTCCCAAAGTATTACTCATACTATTCAAAAGCTTCTCTTTCAAAGAAACCGGTACGACTCCAAGTGGAGTATTATCGAAGATTTGAATTCCCCTCACAAAACATTTAGCTGGATCATCAAATTCATTTTGTAGCACCGCTTCATAAGGATATTTCACTAATGAAATGTAATGAAACCATATCCAATAAGGCGGGATACGATCCCTATTGATAAAGAATCCACTGAAAAGGAGAAAGTATGCTAGAATCGCCACTACAATAGTGTATCCTAACATAACATGTGGTACGACGCCAGATAGAAACGTTACGAATGAATTCCCAGCCCAAAATGAAGCTAAAATGATCCCGAAATAGAAGAAGAAACCTCCATCCAGACCCACAGCCCAGAATGTAATGGCAGCGAATGTGAACGAGAAGAAAATCAAAGCAGGCAATGAAACAATAGCATGAGAGAGACAGTATGAAAATCTTCGATAAGCATTATATGCAGTTTCTCTCATGAAAATGTACCTTTCTTGAAGAAAAACTGGCAAAGCATCAGCACAAGTGTAGAATGTTGTTGACATTGCGAATGCGAAAAAGCCCAATCGTTCTTGAATACCTTTAGGTGAATTATCCAGTCGCCAAAAGACTGTAGCTAAAATAAACCCCGTGACCAAAATGGCACCCAATCTGATACCGAAAAGCTCAGGCATTCGTCGCGAATTGATAAAAGAACGTTTTGATAGAACCGCCATTTCAACCCAAAATGGATTTGCATAAGTAGGTACCAAAGAAGTTGGATTTGAAGAATCATTATTGGAAGCAGCAGTAGCACCAGAAACTAATTTACCTCTTGAAATACTAGCACTAATTGCTTCTTTCAATGATAATCCTTGTGTTGGTGATGGTTCTGTCACTCTTGTACTTCTCTTCAAATTAGTCCAATTTCTGTTGAATTCAACCAAACTTTTTGTTCCGCCAGGTGATCCTTCAAGTTCTCGAATCAGATCCAAAGCAAATTCAGTCCGATTCTCGTTCTCAGGTATCGGGTGCCCAAAATCTGCAAAATATTGGGGCAAATTTGTTGGACGACCGCTGTACACAGTATGTCCACGAGACAGAAAAATCAATCGATCCAATAATCCAAGGATTCGATAACTCGGCTGATGAATCGACATTATCACAATACTTCCACTTTGAGCAATTCGTTGTAAGACTTTAACTACCATATAAGCACTGGTTGAATCGAGTCCGGAAGTCGGTTCGTCGAGGAATAAGATGATCGGATCGTGGATGATGTCGATCCCGATGGAAACACGTCGGCGTTCGCCGCCGGAGACGCCGCGGTGACCTTCGTCTCCGATAATTGTTTTTGCTGCGTTTCGGAGACCTAATTGATCGATTAAAGCTTGAACTCTGGTTTTCTTCTTCGATTTGGAAAGTGTTCGTGGAAGACGAAATTCGGCCGCAAACATTAGAGTTTCTTCGACGGTGAGCATCGGAAAAAGTAGATCATCTTGCATGACGTAAGCTGAAATTACTTTTAGTAATCTCGATTCAAGCTGTTCGCCGTTTAGAGTAATTGTTCCTTTTAAACTTCCTTTAGCAATCCGGTTTGCTAATGCGTCGATCAAAGTTGATTTACCTGAACCGGAAGCTCCAAGAACCGCCATGATTTCTCCGTCACGCGCCTCGCCTGAGATATCATTGAGAAGAGTTTTAGTTTTCGTAAACAATGTCTCTCCGGTAGTCGGTTCCGTAGCAGTCGAAGCAGCAAGCCGGTTAGAACCTCCACTGAACAAAGTCGGCAACGTCATTTTCCGGCGTATTTTCACGTTGTAAGTCAAGTTACTGAATGAAAGCACGAAAGGTATTGTGCGCGGATCTAGCGTGACGTCACTGACGTCGAGAACTTGATGAACAGGCGTCTCATCACCGGTTGCCTCCTTCCTTGCATCACCAACGCGTTTCAGCAGCTGCCCCAGCGTAGGGGAAGCACACGCGCCGCCAGAAACATCGGTCATCTGCACATTTTTATTCTGCTTCCGATCAAATAAAGCCATACAATCATTTAAAGGCGACATATTTTCCGCCACTATTCGTGACATTTCCAAAACGGCGTCGTCCAGGAGGAGGAGGAAGAAGAAGAAAGAACGGCGTCGTTCAGGAGGAGGAAGCAAGAAGAAGGAAGGGGGAGGAGTTAAAATGGTAGAATGAATTTCGGGGGGAACATGAAGAGTGTATATGTAGGTGAAGAGTCGTAAATGAGAAAGCAAAAAAAAAGAGAAAAAGAAGAAAACGTAACCAACGCTTTTAATGAGAGTTGCTGCGTTTTATGATTCTATATATAGCAAATGGAATTTAAACATTTAAAATTAATTAATTTAGGAGAAGATCACTCTTTCATGAGTATGGTTTATAGGTGAGATTTTGTAAATTTTTTAATGGTTTGTTTAATACGCGATTAGAATTGTCTTATACATCTTATAATTTATTCTTTAATCTATATTTTTCATAATAATTTAATTAATATAAATTCTATAGATATTAGATAATCTTTGAACTTTTAAAAGATAAACGTAAAGAGAAAGTTATTATTAAAAAAAATGTAATAGAAAGTTTATTAAAAGAGATAACAAACGATCCTGACTATCTAACAAATACTCTTGAGGCACGTGTTAATAAATTTAAATTTCTTAATATAAGATATAAATTTTCTTTGAATTTAACATTTTATTTTAAATTTTTAAATTTTATAATGTTCATTACAATTAAATGATATATTTTATCTATATTAACATGTGTTATAGAGACTCACAACACAATAGACTTACCCTTTTAGTATTATTATTTTTTGTTTTTTTTTTTTTTTAATTTCTTAAGGAGGAGGAAGAAGAAGAAGAAGAAATGTGGTGAGGGAAGAATGAAGGAAGAGTGAGGTGACCTAAATCTCCTAATTTGTTCATGTACACGTATGGTTTTACTTGTTTGAGAGGACAGATGGGGGTTGGTGATTGGACAAGAGAGATGCCATGTGGAATGGAAGATTGTATCCATGCATGCCAAGTTTCTTTGGGTTTGTGGAATTAGGTATGGATGGTAATCTACTGTTTGCCTAAGTTTAGCATGCACTCCTATATATTTGGATATTACAAATTTTCACATTGGTAAATATATTTTTTTACAAAAGGCTGCCAAATATTTCTTTCGTTTAATATATTAACTTGTCATCCACGCATTTTTTTTTTTCAAAATATCTATTATTTTAATAAATTAAAACTGTATCAAATAAAAGTTTCACTTATACACATATATCCTTATTTAGTATTATAGAGATGATACAATTTAAACTCATACTCCCAAGAAATAACAATTTAATCTACTTAATTTCAAATTATGACAATCGAATTATTTTTTTTAATATTTGTCATGTGACAAATAATATGAGATGAAGGAAATATATATTAGGATCGGTCTAATATGTGTCCTTAAAATGCACCTTAAATTTTATAAAATGTGTCACACTTAAATTACTGTATATGATATATTCTATTCATTTTACTATATACTTTTAAAGCACATTAAACAAATCTTGTATATTAAATCAAATATGCAATTATAACAGTATAAGAAACACAATTTTGAACTTGTTAAAAATAAAGTTCTAGTATAGTTTGCTAGACTGCCTAGCTACAACCTTAAAATACACTAATGTGATATGAATTGAATCAAAATCTCTCTATTTTGAAATTATATTTTTCGAATTGGGGTCAATTTCTACATTGGTTATTCTCAGTTGGTAGTACTGAAAATGTATATGGGTCACATTTGCTAGGACATTATTAATTACTCTATGAAAATCTAAATGTAAAATAAGGAGTTAATATATATTATGGTCCTAATTAATATATTTCTTTTATTTAGCAAAAAAAAAAAATTGATCTTGATTGTCATGAGGGAAATTTTACTTGGATTGACCTTTTATTAGGTCTTTTATGTATTTAAGGGTTTAAAAACGGTTTTTTTTTTTTTTCTAGATATTTCAATCATGTAAATGATTATTTATAGACGTTTTTTCTTAGGTCAATTTTATTAATTTTGAAATTAATTATTTCGGTTGGGGAAAAATACAAAAGGAAACTAACATGATTTATCCTACAATCATGGCATGGTAAATTGAGGGTCTTTTCTCTCTAGGTTGAAATTTGTAATGAATATAGTAAATTATTAATTAATATTGTTTCTTTCCATTTTCGTTTGGGAAATTTTGCCGACATAAAAAGAGAAAAATTCTTTCTTAAAAAAAAATCAAGAATACTGCTTTTTCTTGAAATAATTGTTGTATTTT